>OY748290.1:12516680-12820665 GCA_963556515.1 Nudaria mundana
ATCCCGAACAACGCGTGCCGGACAGAGATGCCACTCCCACACAGTGGATAGAATGTTCGCGAGAACCGAGCGTTTTAAACGTTCGTTTTTCTGCCGAACGATAGTGGCCTGGAACGCCTTGCCTGTGCACGTGTTTCCTCCCACATATAATCCTGGGTTCTTTAAGCGGAGCGTGAAGAGGCACATCAGTAGGTCGTCAAGTTGAGGGCCACTCTCTATAGTATTGTATGCTGTGAGAGTGGCCCACAATCGCTAGACGTCGTCACGACTTACCACCATGCGGGCGGCGTCAATTTGGCGAACCAAATATAAAAAAAAAAAAAAAAAAAGACAATACAAATCGTAATGCAAAACACATGTCAATTCCCATTTAAAAGACGAATAATTATAGTATCGATGTACACTGTATTTTTGCTTATAGAAAATTAGAACAATGAAGATCTCTTATATATTATCATTGAACTCTTTAATTTCACATACTTCATGCAAATACGTCATAGTCCTAGGTCGTTACGTAGATAAACTTAATATTTACACAGACTGTCACAAGTTTTGGTTAGAATATTATTTCAAGAAACAATGACCCTTGAACTTTTTAGTGGTATCATAATTATTATACAGCTACAACTTATTTCGACAATCACTGACGACTAATAAGAGTCGAGGACGCGTGTTTCAATGACCAGAGATTTTGTCTAATACAGCCTACTAATAAGTCTTACTGTATGGCATATAAGGGGCTTCGTAGCGGACATCATTGTCAAGACGATCATTGATATACTGCCTACATTACAGGTAGTAACCCCCATTATCATTTTTAATAAATCAAGAAACACTTGTGCCAGGTTTCGTGGAGATCGGATTAAAACTGTAGCTGCTACTACAGTTTTAATCCAATCTCCACGAAACCTGAAGCTCGGAACTCACATACAGACAGACAGACAGACGAACGAGAGCAAAATTATCCAATCTCGAAATGTAGACGCTTCGCTCGCTAGGCCAATTACACGACTGCCTAGAGCGAGTGATACATATCATAATCTATTAATGTTTTATTATTAAATGATGAGATGTATTGGGCTGGCTTCGCGGAAACTAGGAATACTGAATAAGGTAAAGCGATTATTTCCACCGCACCAGAGGACTGGGACGGCTCCGCAAAGTATTTGCTGGACGTACTAGACGCTATGCAGCGACGCGCTATTCGCATTATAGATTGTCTGGAGGTAACGGGAAGCCTTGAGCCGCTAGCCCAGCACCGAACAATTGCTGTATCTACCACGGTGAGTGTTCTACAGAGCTTATCAACCTAATCCCACCTTGTTCCTTCCGATCCCGAACAACGCGTGCTGGGCAGAGATGTCACTCTCACACTGTGGAAACCATCTTCTCGAGTTCTGAGAGTTTTAAACGTTCGTTTCTCTGCCGAACGATGGTGGCCTGGGGCCCAAGTCGCGTAAATGAACGTAAAACGCGAATTACTGTAGATTAGAATCATCATTAGCTTTAAGTTGCATTTAGTTACTCCCGACATAACCAACTTCCCAGCCCCTATACCGCGGGAACCGAGCTTCCCAGCTAAATTCTAAGCAATTTTTGTTCCCCATGCACCCATACCCATCACGACTTCCATTCGCTTGCAAAAAAATTGCCAGGAATTAATTCTCATCCCGCAAAAATACCCATGATTCCTAGTACCCCATACCCATCTCGAAAACTAAGCATACCAGGTCAATTTTGCCCTCATTTTTGCGGTTCCTTAGTACCCGAACTAGTTCCTGAACTACATCTTACCATATCTATACTGCAACAAAGTCACAGTTTAAATCTTTCAAATATTAGGAGACTACGCACGCGAACAGCCACTAGCGCGTCACGAGCTAGCAGGCAGATGCACGTTCGCCACTGGAACTCCTTTTAGTAGACTCCGAAAACTGTAAAAATTTGCCTTCGACGTGCAAATACGCTGGAACGCCCAGCCTACGCAAGTGTTTTCTCCCCCATATAACCCTGGGTTCTTTAAGTGAAGCGTGAAGAGGCCCATCACTAGGTCGTCAAGTTGAGGGCCACTTTCAATAGTATTTCCAT
The DNA here is from genome assembly GCA_963556515.1 of Nudaria mundana. Classification (NCBI taxonomy): domain Eukaryota; kingdom Metazoa; phylum Arthropoda; class Insecta; order Lepidoptera; family Erebidae; genus Nudaria; species Nudaria mundana. The sequence goes on from OY748290.1 coordinate 12,518,769, forward strand.
CAGGCGGGCGGCGTCAATTTGTCGATCGCAACCAATGATTTTAAATACAATGGATTTCGGATCATTGCTCAAAAGTGTCCGAACTAAAAGAGAAACAAAACGCTAAAAGAGAAACAATCGCGCGCCAGTCTTGATTTTGACAACTGAACGACAACACGTTGCACAATGCCGTACTGTATTGTAAAAACGTGTAAAAACTACGAAATAAAAGCAAATTGGAGACGGTGTATCATATTTTCAGTAAATAAGCTTTTGTTTTATTATTTGCAATTTATTATTTCACTTAAAATACAGTATTTCGTCGATAATAAATTAAAAGACAAAAGTAAATATTGCAATCCAGTCCAATACCGAAGTACCTATCTGTCTCTTTCGAACTCATCCCAAGCTCAGTAAAAAGAAAGAGACCATTTCATTTTCACTGAATAATGTACTAACAAAATGACCATTCAGATTTATTCGGATTACCGATAGCGATAAAACTATTTGGAACAAAGATTATAGTGGAGACGCCTTGGCTCTTTATGATTTCTTTTTCGTTATATGAACCAACATCTATTTCAGTTTTCCTCGGGATCCAGTACACTGTGCACAATGGAAAAATATTATTGCCCTAGCACGGCGAGAAGAATATTTTGATCCAAAAAATAACAATCTTGTTTGTTCGGCTCATTTTATGGACATAACAAAAAGAGGTCCGATCTTTATGAAACTTGTACAAGAATCCCTTGATTGAATGGAGGAGATAAGCCCAAAAATGTTTTTAATTTTCACAGGGTATCATTGTTTTGTCATAAATATAATTACACATGTCATTTTATTTCGTGTATGTACTGTTATTTTCTTTTTATTTGGATTCTCGGTAATGTATTCCGACGGGAATCGGGGCCGAGATAACTATATCTCGCGGGCGGAGTCACGGTGATCAGCTAGTAGCCAATAATTTCGTATCCCAAAAATTAACCATAAGATAAAAATAAATTAATGACGCGCAGTTTTAGCAACTAATTCAGTCACTTGAAACACGGCTATCTTGTAGTAGACGTAGCGACATAGCGTTATGAAAATAGTAATGAAAGCGGAAGAACTTTGACACCCGCAAGAAGTTTGGCATTTATAATATTATAATTAGTTAAATTCATTAATTCCCTTTTTGTTATTCATACACTACAGTAACTTATTATGAAAATGACTCGAAAAAAAAAATTTTTGTCAGTCGTTAATTAGTTTTTCAGCTTATTTCGTCTAACATAAACAAGTAATTACAATTTATAAGATTATGGAATTTATTGTAGTCTTACATTAATTATTACGCCTACGTAGGTACATATCATGGAATCCTTAAAAGACTTTAACAAAATAAACCTACTCCATTGTTTCTATGTTCACGTAGTTCAAGTATAAGCTGCATAAGGTGAATTAGTCAGGCGGACAGATAGAAGCTACGTAATGCGATAAATTAGTGCAAACAAAAGTGAACACTATTCCGTTGAATCAAGGTTTAAATTTTAATATGAAATTTGTTTATATCTATGTATGCTTATGTATAATGTATAGGTCGACTCGGGACATTATTTTCTTGCGATTTGTTCTAGATCCTATGTCCGTTGTATTATAAGGTCTTTGATCGCAACATAAAAAAATACGTATTTTTCAAACTACTGAAGAGGGACTCATCATCGGATGTGGATGCGATGATTATGAAAGCATTTTCCTCGAGTGTCTACTCTTTAAATAATGCTTGGCGCACTGTTCGGCGTAATGCTCACGAGTGTGCATTAACATCATTTCGTTGTACCTTGTGTTGTACAAATGCTCGAATATGCTCGTTAGTTTGTTCAATCAGGCTGTAAGAAAACAGCGAGCATGCTCTACGATTGGTTTGTGAAGAGTACACTACTAGTCCATAATATCATAGATCGGCTCGATGGTCTGTTACATAACTTACAGACTATACTCTTGTTTAGTCTTGGATTTACTAAGCTTGAATTAACGAATGTCTATGTTTATGTACTACCTCAACACGAATATTGATCATAACAAACAAATAACTCGGAATATTAATTAGAAGCACTTCACCAAATTTTTATCAAAACTTCATTTTACAACCGTTGAGGTTGTGAACACAAGGCCAGTAATATTGAAAAGAAAGTCCATATATTTGTGAAATAAAATTAAGTAATCATCAATCTTCTAGAAAAAAAACTCATCGGAGTCCTGTAAATTTATTCACCAAGCAACGAATACGCCCTTGTGACTCGCGAACTCTTGCGCAATCGATGTCATCAGTAAACGAGGATACGTCATAGGACAACTCGAAACGTGATATAGGTAGCGTATTGCTTTTTTATTATTTTCCTGTGTCCTATAGACAGTTAAATCACACGGCCACTGATAATCCACTTTCCTTTTTTTAATGTCCTACTTGAACTACATATATTATTTATTCCAAACTTTGTGTCAGGATAGTAGAATATTGAAAATACACATGTAACCCGCACTTTTTTTTTAATTCCGCGGCCGCTCCCACGTCCGTTGCCGGGCGTCTCTGGCTCACACGCAAAAGGTATTTCCAGTGGCGCCCGGCGGATGTAACCCGCACTATAATGTATAGTATATACATACTCGATCTCGATATAAAGGGGACCTGACGCCTGCAATACAAATTACAAGGTGTATTTGAACGTATTATTATATATTTTTTTAATTCCGAGACGCCCAGGACTTTAATTTGTTGTGCCATAGCGACTGATACGTAAGATTTTGTTGCCTCCTATCAACATTTCATCGCAAGGCAACCCATTATAAGTGTGCTCGGTGACGGCAATCGGCTTGTCTCCTATTACGTGGGACTTAAAATACTGGCAAATTGTGGGTGTGTAATGCACCTCTGCCTACCTCTACGGGGATATAGGCGTGATTTGTGTGTGCATATTATATTTTTCCAAACAATGAAATTTGCTCCGTTTTCTTAAATTATTTTACAATATGGATAGCAAAAACGATGGTCTTGGGCTGGACTCGAACCAGCCACCGATCCCTTTTACGGCTGTACCGTTCTGCCAAGCCCAAGACCTGGAAACTTGCGATCATATTATCAATGTACGACTTACGGCGTCGATTGAGGTCTTCCAAAATAAATGCATGGAAAATTAAATACATCTGTTGAATCCAGAAAACTTAAAAATAGACAGAATATTATAAAAATATTTTTTTTCTTCAGTATTGAGCATCACAATCTGTGTACAAAGCGACAGTGCAACCTCATATATAAACCTTGGCGGTTATTGCAACACTCTCAGTACGACTCTAGTCGCTTTGCCGCTTGGAGCAAGCGCGTCTTACGACGCCGGCCACACGGAGAGGGCGAGAGAGGTTCAACTCGATAGAAGGTAACGCAATTCTTGAAAGACATGTGGCCCGAGTGATTACAGTGAACAGTGACGTAACATTAGTGAGCAACTCATTAGCAAACGACAACAATACCGTGGAGGTGGCAATAAGTAAACAATGGATACCAAAAGCTCGGTAAGCGATGCTTGAGATATTTTAAAACAATGAGGTGGCTTATTAACCTCTAAAGCCGGTACTGCTCTCACTTTTGCCCAGATAACAATCCCAATTATTCTCGAAGCCTTAATTTTGGTGTACGTATATGAATAATTTGTCAGAAGTATTCTATTAATCAGACATGTTTAAAAAAGTTATATTAGTAATTAAAGTCGCTTCAATTAAACTCTGGTCTAGATTTACGTTCTAATCACCTTTCAAAATTTTCATACAAAGTATGTAAAATGAAAAAAACAAAAAGCAGAATAGATATAGAGGAATTTAGTGCAAGAGAAAGATTTCCGGGTGACATCATCTATGACTATAAATAAGCTGGGATTAGAAGACAATTAATTACTGTCGCAGGTGGGGATCTTTATTAACTAGAATTATCAAATCAATCTGAGAAAGAGATATTTGGTTTATGCAAGTAGGTACTAAGTCCGCCGGGCGCCACTGGGAACACCTCCTGGTGCCAGAGACGCCCGGCAATGGACGTAGGAGCGGCCATTAAATAAAAAAAACGCGGAAAAAGGTGGAATTAAAAACAAAAAAGTTATTAAGTAATCTTAATAGCTAACAAACATTCATTATAATGTTTTTACAATTTATTGCAACCTGAGATTCTGTGTCCTAACTTGACTATTCCGGGCAAAAAAGCTTAACGATTGGAAGTAATTATCATAATAAAGTTATTGCAAATCTGCAGACAAGAATCACTGATTCGCACAGTACAAAGTTTGATTTGCAAGAATCGATCTAACGCAAGAAGATCGCCAGTTTGCGTAATTAAGTAATTAAACATGAATCGGCACGAACATACAATATCAAAATCAATGCAATTATATTGAACTATCGAACGTCTGCAACTCCGTACAAACTTTCGCTTTAGGTTGATATTGGCAAATTATCATGATCGCATTGCTGGACATAGGCCTTCCTCAACGAATGTCACAACATTCTGTCCTGTGCTGCCTACAATGGCTTCCCGCGACTTTTATGACGTCGCCATCGCCTGCAGTTCACCTTGTGGCGGCAAATTTAATGCAAGCCATAAAATGTAACATCAAAAACTACATATTTTTGTACAGGTAGGTGGAATTTCCAATAATAATTAATTCCTAACAATGTAACCCAGGGTGTGTTGGAACATTTAGGCTGTGCGTGGTTTGTCATTGAAGACTAAGTCAGGCCTATTCAGGACTACGTCAGAAGGAGAATCTATCTTAATAAATAATGCACCGCGAAAAGCTCGTTAGTTGAGTGGTTAGTGACCCTGACAGTAAAACCACCTAGACCCTAAAATATTTTTTGTGTGTTGACCATGACTCCTTATCTCAGTATTTAGAAATAATATTATTGCAATTTAACAAAATGTTCACAATGGTTGACCTCGAACAGGTGGTCCAACTGCAAAAACAACTATCTGCAAAATTAAGACTGCACATAAATATATCGAACTACCCATGAACAAACAGGGTGTGTACAAGGACACCAGGAACCGACAAATTCATCCAAAAATACAATCATAAATAAACAATCCAAAATTGTATTGGACATTATCATTCGTAGTCCTAACATCACATGATTTATTCTAGTTACGAGTATTATTATCGCTAAGTTATTGACAATACTTCTTGATAACCAAAAAATATTGAACCAGCTATATTATCCGACTGATTCTTACAGTAGGACTGAAGAAATTACAAAAATCTCCATCACTGTAATGATCGTGAAACTAACAACAACAAAGCTACTTGTTGCTTCTCAATAGGTGACCATGAGACATAATTGATAATCTAATGTCGCCTTCTTCAAAGTTCTTTTGTATGTTTTTTACTTCAAAACTTCTACAAAGTTCAGATAATGAAGCTTAAATAGATGCTTAGCTACAAATAATACTATAGTGGCGAAGCTTAAATTGTTGCTAACTAGAATTTTTAATAATAGAACAATATAATATTCATTTGTTCGCTACTATTCCTACTTGGCTCAAGATTTTAACGTCAGCTTACGTATAAGATAAAAAAATAGTTTTAGTCTCAAAGCCGCAATTCAAAAACGCTCTTGTTTGCGTATACAATTTAATAAATTGAACTAGCTAGCAATGGAGTGTGGATAAAATATATATTATATCCCATAACATTGCCTGTTCCAAATGTTCCATTAACCGGAATAACAGATAAACGACATTCGTAAAATAGTGTGTTGAGTTAACTTTTGTAAAATTCATATGCACTTATTAAAATTTAACGTACGTATTTAGTTTGATATTTTAAGATAGGTATTTGCAGTTGCATTTATAGTATAACACATATTATTTTATGCTAAACATTTGATAATGCTGGCTGGTGTCCTATAGTGACGTGCTTCAAGCATGTGTCTTACTGTCTAAATAATGTCGAAATCCATTCACTGCCACTCTACTATGTAATGATGACATATTATATTTAATTATTTAAATTTTTGTTCCATGAATCATCATGCAAATTCCCAGAGGTTCTATTTTGAAAGAATCATGGATTGCTAATATAACAGTCAGACATGGTCAACAAAACTAGTTCATATTAGATCTTATAATTATTTATGTCCAACAAATTGGATCATATATCTAGGAGCAACAGTCTCTACGTGGGTTGTAGAAGCAAAAATGAATCAGTTATCAACTCATTCAAGTTATTCTTAACAAAACTATACATAATACGTTCTCTAAATAACCTAAGCAGCCTCGGTAAATTTGCTCAATTATGCCAAACCTTCAGGTTGACTCAAGACAAATTGAAGCTTCTTCTAAATTGAAAGAGCACTTATCAAACCTATTCTGTTATAATATTGACAAACACTGTTACGTGTATATACTTATCATAGCTGTTACGTATCAATCGCATTACAATGACAACAGAATATTCTAACATTTTAAGTTATGACTAAATAATCTGAAGGTTAAAACCCCGGAAGAATAGTCTTCATGGATCCCTTCCGTGTTTGGAGTACCTACGATTTGAAGACGTGGGATCCAATAAACATGTGTAGACAGACAGGCATAAACGGTTGTCACAAAACATAATAAATTAATTAGTAGTACATATTTAATATTATAATGCAACCATATCAAAAATCCCTGATGTAGCTTCTGAAGATTTTAGGAAAACTCCGAGTAGAAAGTATCCGTGAGCTTATTGCATTAATCCAAGGTAAATGGCACAGGGACCGACGGCAATGCGACGACTAAAATTTGCCCTCGAAGCGCGGCGGCCTTCACATTTCACAACACCCGGACTTAGCGTACATCCAGCCGGTCCGAACAGTCAGTTGCTGCACATTCATTTAATTAAGCATAATGATCGATTGAAGATGACGAAATTTCTTAAAGAACCTTTTCAAACTTACGACAAGATAAGATTTGCAAAACTATCCCATAGTTAAATATTATTGAGATTGAAATTTGAAATCACAAAAACGAATGTCACCGGCAGAACCCGAACCAGCGAGCTTTTCTGATGGAAAGATCGCGGCTCCTGAATATATTAGGTATCTAAATATTGAAGAATAGTAGAAGCAAACTCATTGGTTTCAAAATATACAAATATATCCCAAAGTTCGTTATCTATATTTTAGGGTGGCTGGAAGATGACCATGACCTTAATTCTATCCTGCTTACAAAATCAAAATTCAGGGTTCGAAAGCGTTAAAGAGTCATCATTAAAGATAGTTGTTAAATGTAAATAGCCGGTAATCATTTCCGTTATGCTAATCATGAAGTCTAACAGCACTAACAGTGTCTCAATGAATTAATGAAATCTTAGCAAAAGCGTAGTAGTTCATGGTCGGCTGATTGCGCAACTTATGAATAAAATTAATCACAAAAATGGGAGAGATGTGCGAAATGCACTGGTATCAAGCAGATTATACAGTATAAATAAATAAATAATAGATAAATATGTTAGGCCAATTCACACAACGCCATCTAGTCTCAAACTAAGCAGAGCTTGTGATATGAGTACTAGATAAACTGATATAAATACATTTTTTTTTTGTAAATACATACATATTATACATAGGAAACATCTAAACTTCGGTACAAACGTATGTGTCATCACACAAAGTTTGTCCCGACCGGGAATCGAACCCGAGACTCCGGCGTCGAAAGCGGATACACTGCCGACCACGCCACCGAAGCTGTCATACAGTGTGTCTTCTTATAATTCCTGGACGTTTTTCTTTTATTTCCTCTCGTAAACGACGTAGTAAGGTGCAGTAATAATCAGAGTTTATAGTCTGACCCCTTTCAAGATAATCAACCATAATCACACCCTTCGAGTCCCAGAATACTGAAGCCATCACCTTACTTGCCGACAAAATCGACTTAGCCTTTTTGGGGGGTGGTGAACCAGGTCTTTTCCACTGTTTTGATTGTTGTTTTGTATCCGGTGTACAGTAATGAACCCATGTTTCGTCCATAGTAACAAAACGACTCAAAAAATCACATTCATCAGCTTCAAATAACTCCAAACAGTCGCGTGCAATAGTCAATCGCATCCTTTTTTGCTCAACTGAAAACAGTCGCGGAACCCACCTCGCAGACACCTTGTGGAAACCGTTGACTATTATGTTTTGAGTACGTTCATAAGAGATGCCTATAATCTCGGCTATCTCGCTAATTTTCAATCTGCAGTCTCCCATAATTAAGTCGAGTATTTTTTTAACATTTTCGTCAGTAGTGGACGTCGAAGGCCTTCCAGAGCGGGGTTCGTCTTTCACACTCTCTCTACCACGCTTGAATTCTGCTATCCATTTTTTTGACGGATGAATATGAAAGAGCGCAATCCCCTAATGTACTGACCATATCATCATGGATGGCTTTTGATGACAGCCCCTTCTTATGGAGGTACTTAATGACGGCACGCTGCTCGATTTGCTCCATTTGCGGAAATGATGTCAGATTGCTTTGTTAATAAATTTATAAAATTAAAACTAATTATCGCACACGTTTCAAACTTCACACAATTAACAGGTCTGAACTGAACTAAATAATGTGGGTAGATTTGATTTTTAGAACTAAATGGATCAGTGTTAGGCCGACTACTTTTCAATCCACCCTCGTATTTAGGTACTTTCCCTCCATGTAGCATGGTCGTGGGACACCCTGTAATAATAATACCTGTAAATGTGATCGATTTCTTTGCAATAATTTTGAAGTTATTAACTTTACAACACACGACCCCGACCTGTGAACTCCATTACATCACAATGCATCGTTCAAAAGTCAGTGGGTCACATGTATATCATTAGGCCACTGTAAGACCATCAGCCTCGTAATAAGTACAATTTACTCAACCATTTTGACAACTTAATACGGATTTATTGTACCCAAATTGATTCGTGCGAAGTCGACAACTTTTAATATTTAATCCCATATAAACTGGGTACGTACCTATGTCTGTATAGCCTGTAGGATTTTCCAGGTACACGGATATAATCAACACGAAGTTTTTGACGTAATTAATAACATGTCATCATTGCAATTTATTACATTTAGGAACTTATTAAGTACAATTTATCTTTTTTTTCAAGACCCACGAATTAATGTTGTGTAATATGTGTTTTATAGCCAGTTTTGCGGTACGTACCTACATCAGTTATAGTGATGACATGAAATACGAACACGTTTTGAATTACGAAATAGTTGATGAGCAAATTTTCGCACTTGTGGACATTATTCATTAAAAGTAAATAAGGTCAGGTTTGCCTGTTTACGGTTATGTTCAACGTGTAATACTTCCTATTCCTATATTTAACAGGCCAGTGTTATTTGGTACTTACAATATACCTTACATTTGTAGATGTTGGTAGAAACTGCTTCGGTGGCGTAGTCGGTAGTGCATCGGCTTTCGACTCCGAAGTCTCGGGTTCGATGATATCGGATGAATCGACAAATGTTTGTTTCGGAGTTTGGGTGTTTTCTATGTATATTATGTATGTATTTAGAAATATATAAGTATGTTTATCCGTTGTCTAGATCCCATAGCACAAGCTTATAGCTTAGTTTGGGCTGGATGACGTTGTATGAGAATGTCCAAAAATATTTATTTATATATTTATATTTAAATTAATTTACAAGACATTACTATTTTACTACTCGGGTTTAAATTTGAAATCTCCTACGTACACCATATTTATAGTGTGTAAGATTTATATTTTGGGCGCAGTTCAATTATGTGACATAGACCGTAACTTCGGTACGTACGAGTAGGTATATTGCATTATGTAGCATTAATAATTCTGTAGTCAATAAAACAAACATTCATAATCTACATTTTAAATGTCGACTATTAGTAGTAAAAATTTGGAATACATAACATTTCAGTCCTAGCCAATATACGATTACATTATGTTTTGATACTATGATGCGTTATGTGAGATGTTGTCTTAAATTGCGATTGCGTGTTTTAGCAATAATTACCAACTGTCTAGGTGTAAATGTTTGAAAAAATGTAATACTGCACGTGCACGTAACAGATAACAATTTAAATTTGTCAAACAACGAAGTTAATAGACAGGAAACGTGTTAAGTTTTGTAACTAAGAATGGGACACTTATACTAAGCCGGTCCTCGCTTTACTATTGACACAAATTTGATGTAAGTAGATAGGCAATACAATCAGACGAACGACGTCACTTTAAAATTATTATCCGTAAAAAAATATCGACGCAACAAGTAAAAAGATAAAAATCTTTTATCTTGTTGCACTTCATCCTCAATATGTGCTAGGCTATATAACATCACGCTAAGATCAATAGGAGCGGAGCAGCAGTGTGATATATTTCAAAAACGAGGAAAAAATATTTCCTTTAAGAACTTCCGTTGCGTGCGCAGACCAAACGGTTAATGTCATGTTAAAATTATGTACTAAAGAATTGTTGCTCTTTAAAAGTTCTATAAAAAGTCTGCTGTAGCATATATCTATCTTATTATTTCTTTAATATTGGGTTCGCCAAATTGACGCCGCTCGCCTGGTGGTAAGTCGTGACGACGTCTAGCGATTCTAGGCCACTCTCACAGTACACAATACTATAGAGAGTGGCCCTTTTAAGGTTAACTCACTGTAACATATTTTATGGAAATGAAATTAGATCTAAAATTATTATTTGCGAAGCTAGATGTTATGACGCGACGGGAACAATAATTACAAGCGACGGGAACGGGAAAAATTCCAAATTACCACACAGGCGAAGTCGCGGGCGACCGCTAGTAGTAAATAATCAAACAAACGTACAAAGTTACATTTAGTTTTCAGGGCAATACAAGTGAAGATGAAAGAATATGATATAAACTCGCTTCTTACGGCAATTGTTCGTGATATAACAAAACCGTAAGGGAACAATGATGTCATCATAAGGCACAAGAGAAATCCGGCTAATAAACCCATCCTCAAGGTCATTTTTTGTAGCGGACCGTCCTACTCGCAGAGTAGATATTTAACATACGGCAGATAGTTGGAGATCACTTTAAATAATGCAGTAATTACTCAATACATAAACTATGGAAAACGTTTTAAAGACTTGAATTATGTAATCACTTTAAATAGAATACGGAACCTACTTCAAAGCAAAGTTCAATCGCATTCTCATCAACAGGTTGATTAATTTAGTTAGACGAAGTCTAATTTATCAACAAGATAAGCAAACATGAGACATATAACCTACGTGAGCTGTGAACTATTTGGACAATAATATTTGATTGAGGGAGCGAAGCGACCGAAGTCTCCGTTTCAACTTGCAGACTGGGGAGAATTTCTTTCGTCTGTACCTCTACATCTCTACATCTACGGGTTCTGTAAGATCATGTTTGAGGCCGTATTTATCAACCGATTTGCATGAAACTTTACACAAAAAATATCATTCAAATGTTATTCATTGTAAGCAAGGAGTGTCCTTGCTTACAATGAATAACATTTGAATGATATTTTTTGGATTGGATGACAAATGAAAGAGTAATAAAGAAAATTGAAGAAGAAATTTTCTAAACAAAGCCGCTCCGTCTACGGTTCGCAGAACCACTAGTATTAAAATTTTGGTAAGGTTCAGCCTCAAGAGGTTGAGAAGTGACATATCACTTCTCTGAACCTTACCGAAATTGATTGCTGCCGAGCACAGAAACCCAGACAAATGAATTTTATTGATTAACGATAAGGATAAACAACAAAACAACAAATGGTGATGGATATAGAGCGTCAGGAGAGTAAAGTAATTAGGTAGTAACAGCAGCTTTTCACGGTAAATCCTGTCTTCTCTAGTGCACTACTAACTAAGGTTTCTGTTATAGTAAGCACCCAAAACGAAGAAAATATTTAGTTTGCTAGCTGTTCCGGCGAACTTCATACCGCCTCAAATAAAAAAAAAGATTTAATCTCTGGACTTGTACGGCTCGATCACGACCTTGCCGCTGTGAGCGGCAGCTAAGCGCGGGGCGGCGGCGGCGAGCGGTATATCAAAAGTATAAAAATGTTTGAAGCACGCCACGAGACGCCCGCCGCTCATAGCGAAAACGCGCGCGGTTGTATCCGAGCGAATCGCTACAGCGGCGCGCAGTGCGGGGAGCGGCAGGAACAAAAGTACAAGCGAATGAGTGCGACTCCACGAAGGCACGAAACAGAGCGGCGCGGATAGCGGTGTAGGAGTGACGTACTCAGCGGCGTAGACAAAAACAAAATAATTTAGACGATTTTGTGGCGGTAATGGGTACCGAGGCATTTATTAAGAAAATTTTAAATCGACCCCCTATATGGATGTCAAAACATTCCCAACATAAGTATAAAAACATCATAAAAAAGTTGTGGGAAGAAATTAAACAATGTTTTCCGGAATGTGATGATTTTTTTTGCATTGGTGACTACCCTTTTGGATCTGATGTGCTGTTTTAAATATACTTCTATGTGCTGCAGGATATAATCAAAAGTTTCCATACTCATTCTTGTGTACTCATAAAACTTATCTGGATAATTTCTGTAATCTTCGTATAGGTCACGAAATTCGCCATTTAAATACCGATCTTTATTCTCTACGCTCCTTAACAGACCGTTGAGGACCTTGGCCGTCAAAACAATAAGGGGCTACCGCACGATCTCCGGAGAGGCTGCATGTCTCCTAGCCGGGACCCCTCCATGGGACCTGGAACCGAGAGCCCTTGCGTCATTGTTCCAATGGCGCAAGGAGGCGCTGGAGCGGGACCACAGGCCTGGTCTCGAGAAATCGATGACCGGCGGTCCCAACTCCGACAGGATCTCATGGAGTCATGGAGGGTGCGACTTGAGCAACCCAAGTGGGGTGCCACCATCATCGCGGCGGTGAGACCGATCATGGACGATTGGCTGCAGAGGCAGCATGGTGACCTCACGTATCGTGCGACGCAGATCGTTACCGGGCATGGATGCTTCGGTAGCTATCTGTTTCGCATCCATCGTGAGGTCACACCCCGGTGTCAACACTGCGAGGTTTCCGACGACGACACCGCACGCCACACGTTGGTGGAGTGCTCAGCGTGGGCGAGTCAGCGCCGGGACCTCGTAGTGGGTCTGGGCGTGGATACCCTCTCGCTGGAGACCATGCTTCAAGCCATGGTCTCCAGCGGGAGTAGGTGGAACGCGGCCGTGTCCTTCTGCGAGCAAGACGTGCTCGCGAACGAGGCGGCCGAGAGGGAGAGGGAGCGTACCCTCCCCGCCGAGTTCCGTAGTCAGCGGCGAGGGCGCCGCAGACTCATCTACGCCCAAGACCATCGACCTCCATGATCGGGGCCTGAGGACGGCGGGATCACCACCCGTCGTCCTTACAGAAGCAGGCTAGAAGGGTTGCGTGCTGCGGGGCTTTGCCCCATAGCACGCAACCAGATTCACTCACTGACGCGGGATAAAACCCTACCCCAACGACGCGGGATTCTCATCCCGACCCAACCCCCACAGAGGTGGTCAAAGTCCGCCGGGCGCCACTGGAAATACGTTCTGCTTGTAACCAGAGACGCCCGGCAACGGACGATAGAGCGGCCGCGGCCTTGGTCGCAGAACTAAAAAAAAAAAAAAAAAGTTCGTGCAGTCCTCTCATATTAAGAACATCTTGTTTTAAAAATGTACTGCTTTCAAAACAGTGAAGGGATAATTTTGATAACGCCATGATTTTGAGCACGATTTGACGACCTAAATACGTCCACCGCGGCCGCTGCAACTAACCGCTACTGAGGGTACGTGGCGTGCAAAACGCACCGCTGACCGATGCCGCCCCGCTCGCCGCGCCGAAGTCGTGGCCGTTACGAATATTTCAAGACCAAAATTAACCAAACCGATCAAGCCGTGCTGGAGTTATATCGAGACAAACAAACAGCAATCAATTTTTATTTTAATAACTAATCGATTCAAATTCCTAAATTTAAGCTTATGTGAGAAAGTCATAGGTTATCGACCGGTTAGATTATACTAAACGCCAGTAGTATTATAATTACCTATAAACCTCTACACTAGCAAACCCTATGCAAATAAAATACTAATATCTATGTTCTATTCAACAAAGATTATTCTTCACTAACTCGTATGATTATTAGTATCAGCCAGTAGTTAAACAGTTTCCATAACGATTTGCATTGACACGATTCCCGTTAGCTTCATAAATACAGGCCTATTGAGTTCAAGGACGACATTAAGCATCATGTCAATGTTGGTGACCAGCGTGAACAATGAGTTATGTCGCGGTGCGTCCTCATGCAATTGCGTATAAAATATGATAATTGGCTGCTCAATAACGAATCTCGACTTTATGAACCTTCATCATAACCAAACTTCAAGTTAATCATTTTAGTTCTATGTATGTTAACTTATCAACTGTGTGGGTAAGAAGTTCAAAATAACAGGAATCCATAAATCTTTTACACTCGCATTAGCCAACGGGCTGATGTTGTGCTTGAACGAACGAAACCTCATATTGCAACTTTCAATCTAGCATTGCATTGCAATGTATATTAATAAAAACAAGTTACGCTGCGAGACGTTGAAATTAAAAGTATTAAAATCCCCGTTATCTATTGTGATACTTGCGACACCGAAAGTCTTCTCAGAAACCATGTATCAGGAATTTACGCTTTCTCTTGAAAGGGGCACAGTTTAGTTAGTCTTCAACCGATTATCATAATAAGTGTAGCAACTATAGGTATTGTTCCGATTATGAAAGCTGAACGGCGAGCGACGTGACATTTGCTGCAGACGTTCTCAAAGCAAGTCAGCAGCGTCGTGATTTAAAAAGGTACGGAGTTTCATGACTACGTTTTTTGCGTTTCGTTTTCACGAGTCGTTTAAAATAATTGCATTTGATGAAACAAGTAATTGTAGTGTGCATGTAAATGTTCAAAAATGTTAGTCATCAAAATTATTTTGATCATTCAAGATTTGTGATGAGATAGTATAAACTCAAGTTGGGGTGTGTCTAATGATTTCCGCGATTATAATGAACCGTTATAATCACGCAGCGTGTGCACGCATTGGCTGTTGATTCATAAAGATTACTTATTGCATAACTAGACCGTCTCGTACTGAACATGTTTCTCAACTGTGAGTGTGCACCTGTTGTTATAAAGTGAACCTGTCAGGTACCGTTAAATATTTCGTTTTGATTTGTGTGACCAGTTTAATTGTAACACGAAAATCGTTCAAGTAATTTTCAACTTAGGTAACTATGAAAAACAAATCTGACTTATAACACTTTCTTACTTTCTAAGGCAAAAAAGGTTGATTGCAATTATTATCTTTAACTTATCTGGCGTCCATTACCTGGATTTAAAAACATAGGTTTTAGTGTGCGCATATGCGTAATCCAATGGTCCAAGATCAAGGAAATCCTATTTCAATACAATTTTCCATTGTACATAAACGTGATGATGATTCACAGAAAACAAAAATCAATATTTCATTGTCACCTAGCTAAGTTAGGATAATGGTTGTGGTTAAATAAAATTTAGTAAAAAAATACTAAAGAACATAACATAACATAGCATCACGCCTTTTTCCCCGAAGGGGTAGGCAGAGGTGTGCAAACACACCCACATCTCGCCAGCTATGTTAGCTCCCATGTAATAGGGGGCGAGCCTATTGCCATTTACCGGGCACAAGTTCCAGACTCTGGGATAATTATCTGGGTAAAATTCTAAAGAATTATCTTTAGAATTTTACCCAGAATACATTATCCACCAGACCCGGGAATCGAACCCGAGACCTCGAGCGTGGCAGTCCGTAGTACATAGTACCATTGTGCCACCGAGGTAAAAAATACTAAAGAAATAATCTTTCAATCTACTGCCTGGAGGTGTAATAAGTTTATAAAATCATTTCCAGAGCATCTGTATGCCAAATTACTGCGATATACTATGATTAATAAAGCACTCGCCTTAAGTAAAAACTAAAATAACGACTCCAAATCACCAGCACCCATTGTCAGCTGTTGTTTCTAAATCTCCATAATGGTTATGAGAACAGTTTTGCCAATTTGGAATTGAAAAATATTGGCATTTTTTTTAATACATACGAAACTTGAATAAGTTAGGGTATCCGTGTTTTTTTTTGAACTGACTCTCAATATTAGGAGGAGTGTCCACAATAGGGTAGTGTACGTTATATGCCCAATACTATTTCTGCCTATCATTCGGGTCTAATTAAACAAAGCCTATTTTGCCCTGAGTTGAGCTTTATCTGTGGAAAATGAAGTAAAATCAGTTTAGTACCTGCGGAGATTAACGAGTACAACAGACAGACAAGGTTGAAAAAGAAATCCGGTTTTGTAGTTTGCTAGTCTTTTTAAGTCACACTCATTTTAAGTCAATTTTATTAATTATAAAGACCACACTGGTTCTTGCTTTATTACAGAATAGATGATTCAACGATATTTGCCAATACCAAAATACATTTCCAATTAACATTGAAAAATTTCCACCAGCAACAAGAAAAACTAAATTTTTCTTATTAAGATCAACCCACAACAGAGCTGATTGATGAAATCAGTTCAGTAGAGTTCTCACTATTTGTGTTTTTCTCACTATTTCTCACAGAAAAAGCGAAAGTAAAGCTCTATTTATCTAGAGTACGTGCAGCAGTCACGGCAATGAGCAGCCCCTAGAACCGGTTCTAAACTTACATTTGGCCGAATATTTTGCAACATCGCCCACGGTCGGCACTTTATTTAATGAGTACAAAATTTTAAGTCCAAATTCAAATATGAACAGTCCTACAGTAATTCATCATAGAACTTATCTTAAATAGCACTCTAAACAAACTATTGTTGAAAAAAGAAACAATAATGAGGTGACCTTGCCCATGTTAAATAAAATGTAAATTGAATTAATGATATGACTACCTAAAGTGCTTATCCATCATATTATCAGAGTAACAAAGAGGACCATGAAGCCAAAAGCAAAGCCAAGATGTATTGCAACAGAGGCCGACGAAACGAGACCGCAAATAACGAGAACATGAACCTTGAGAACCGTATCTGACAAAATCAATCGGACTCTAAACAAAACTTGACCTAAACAGTAATTGATGAAACCACCTGAGTTGTTTGCCTGTCCCGTCTCTAGAACAATCACTTACGGACATGCTTTTATTAATATTAATTAGATAGACCTCATTGAACAATCATCTTACGTAAAGAAATGTCGAGTTTGAAAGGTAATATAATGTTGAGATGAAACTAATCGCCAAAGACTCGACGAGGAAGAGTTCTGCGATGATTTCCGTACGCATTCAGTAACACTAAGCCGGGGTTGCACAACTACCTACACCTACACTACAGTGTAAACCTATACCTGTTACTTTTATGTAGATGCTTTGTTTGTTCATCAATAGAACTTTTTCAACGTCGAAAAACGCTGTGAAGCTATTTTGCAAGATGCGTGTACACACAATAGATTTGATTTTCATATATACATAAAAATAAACATTCGAGAGCACTTAGTTTGTCTGCTATTTTTGTTATGTTCAAATGAATTTTATAATAATGTTATTTATTATAAGTTCGAAAATAAAGATAATAATGCGATTTATAATTTAATAAAATTATTAAACACCTAAACGATCACGCGCGTTTATGTCTTTTGCTTTAAAAAATGGCTCGTTAATGATGTCACATCAGGATACTGGTATTTAATTAGTTTAATAATGTATACATCTAGATCACCATCTTCATTGGTAAATGTGTACTTACTTGGAAAGAGAACGTCTACATATCGTCCTTTTATTGTAATATGCATAAATAAACAAGGCCCCTGATAATAACGGACGTCTACAATAATTATAATGGCTAGCTAAATCAGATACGATGTGTCAACTAAACTATAGTATGAAACTTGCTGTCCATTACTGTTTGAATATGTTACAAGATATCTAAGACAAGACGCCGACATACGGACATACAGCAATGCGACCTACATTTTTCACATTAGTATTTTATTATAATGCACAATGCCTTACTATTTTATCAAGAAGACAAGATTGCTGAATGACAGGGAGTCGCTGACACTGATAAGTCTGAAAGAACATCATCATTCTTTTAATTTTAAAGGCTATCTATCATATTAGAGTATAATATATTTAAAGACAATTAGAACGCCTTTTATTTATCAATCTTATCTTGGACACTTAATAAGCACTTTAATACTTTCGAGTGAATTTGACCTCGAACTTAATGTCCTTACGTAATGTCAATTAGATTTATGTGGTAGGTTAGGTTCGATAGAAAAATGTTTTACTACATAATCTAAGTTTTGGTATCGGTTGCATGCGAGGAACACGAACCTCAAGTTTGAAAGGAGTATTCTTAATTTTTCAGCGTTTTTTTTTTTCTTATATTAGTTTCGCCAAACTGACGCCGCCTGCCTGATAGCTGGCGGTAAGCTGTGGCGACGTCTGGCGATTGAGGTGTATTTACAGCTTCCTAAAAAATGTTTCAGATGACTTAACAAACATATCCACAAGGATGATAATTAAACAGATTTAGTATAAAACCAAACACAGAACTATGTAATGTAGTCGTATTAATAAAATGTTTTATGGTAATTCCAGATCTCATCACACGAATGGCACATTCCGCGGCCGTCATTATCCGGCAGCAGCGGTACCGGCAGTATAGGTGACGCGCGGTCGAGAGGTGGATCCGCCTCCAGCCAAGGCTCATCTAGTAACCACAGTACCCACGTAAGACGGCCTTCTAACCTATCGTGCGTCGCTATTATTACTATTCAAGTTTCCGCTTCAAATATACTATTAAATTGAAGAATCACACTTTGTATCGGTGAACCACAAATCGCTTTTTTAACCGACTTCCAACAAAGGAGGTGGTTCTTAAGTTTCCTCATATCTTTCGACTGGGTGAAACAATTTTTAATTACTTCTTCCCGAGTGGTTCCATTTCAATTTGGTCCCATTCCGACAAGTTGAAGTCGGGTTTTGAGTCAATGTTTGACATGATCTCTTTACATCGTGTAAAACGTAAAATGCATGACAATCTTTAATAATAAAATGTTTAATAAAAATTATATACGATAATTTTATAACTCGACAGGGTCATAAAACTGGTTAATATTGCTATTCGGCACAGGATCTACCCAAGTGTTAAATATACAGCATTCCAAAAGATTGCTTAATTTCTACAAACTATTGCAATACTAACCTTATGGTAGAGGTATTGAAAACTTGCAATGAATTCAATATGTATTAACTGTAGCAACTAGCGAACGATGTATCAGGTACACATTGTTTACTAGCGAACACAGTTTTAGGGTTATTATAATTGATTCTTGACAATTAAAGAAGATAAATAGATATCTTTCAAGAACAGTCTTTCAATGCAGATAGGATTAGTATTGTTTATGGTCTATTTTCTACTACTAAAACTTATTAGAGTATTATAATATTGGCATTATTGTAAACAGGACTGCTCTAAAACTTATATATAAATGGCATAATTAATAGCGCATTAATTTATGTTTAGTCTTATTCGCTTTAAACTGAACTGAAAGGAAAGCAGGAAATGGCTTAACGGAATGAAGTAAAATAGTTTTTGCCTTCAACTAACAAATCGTTTTCTAGAAAGGTATTGTCCTCCTATTAGCAGCAAGGAATTATAGCGAGGGGGAACTAGGCGGGAAACGATGGTGGAAGACGGGTTACGTGCTTCTATCGTGGTCGGCATAGTAGACGCAGAACACTCGGTGGACCTTTGTGGTCCTGTTACACCGCGCACACCCGCGCGCCGTATCTTCAAAATGTCCGACGATTTAATACGAGGGTGGATTGAAAAGTAATCGGCCTAACCAAGAAAATAAATACATAATAATTGAAATATATTTTTATTTTTCAACGTAATCACCATCAAGTTCAATGCACTTTTGCCATCTTCCCTTCCAAGCATTTAGCCCGTTGAAAAAAAATGATTCTTCCTTAGAGTCAAAATATGCGTCTACTGCTGCTTTGAACTCGTCATTTGTCAAAAATCTTTGACCTCCCAAGTGCTTTTTTAGGTTAGGGAACAGAAAAAAGTCTGACGGTGCCAGATCAGGTGAATAAGGTGGATGCGGTAACAGTTCAAAGCCACAGTTGTGAATTTCTGCCATTGATTGGACAGACGTGTGAACACGAGCGTTATCTTGATGAACCAGGACTTTTCTTCTTATCATTCCTGGACGTTTTTCTTTTATTTCTTCTCGTAAACGACGTAGTAAGGTGCAGTAATAATCAGAGTTTATAGTCTGACCCCTTTCAAGATAATCAACCATAATCACACCCTTCGAGTCCCAGAATACTGAAGCCATCACCTTACTTGCCGACAAAATCGACTTAGCCTTTTTGGGGGGTGGTGAACCAGGTCTTTTGTTGTTTTGTTTCCGGTGTACAGTAATGAACCCATGTTTCGTCCATAGTAACAAAACGATTCAAAAAATCACATTCATCAGCTTCAAATAACTCCCAAACAGTCGCGTGCAATAGTCAATCGCATCCTTTTTTGCTCAACTGAAAGCAGTCGCGGAACCCACCTCGCAGACACCTTGTGGAAACCCAACACGTTGACTATTATGTTTTGAGTACGTTCATAGGAGATGCCTATAATCTCGGCTATCTCTCTAATTTTCAATCTGCGGTCTCCCATAATTAAGTCGAATATTTTTTTAACATTTTCGTCAGTAGTGGACGTCGAAGGACTTCCAGAGCGGGGTTAGTCTTTCACACTCTCTCTACCACGCTTGAATTCTACTATTCATTTTTTGACGGATGAATATGAAAGAGCGCAATCCCCTAATGTACTGACCATATCATCATGGATGGCTTTTGATGACATCCCCTTCTTATGCAGGTACTTAATGACGGCACGCTGCTCGATTTGCTCCATTTGCGGAAATTATGTCAGATTGCTTTGTTCATAAATTTATAAAATTAAAACTAATTATCGCACACGTTTCAAACTTCACACAATTAAACGGTCTGAACTAATTAATGTGGGTAGATTTGATTTTTAGAACTAAATGGATCAGTGTTAGGCCGACTACTTTTCAATCCACCCTCGTAATTAATAAGTTTTAGTTTTGTCAGCCAAATATATTCTCGGGTTTCACCACAGTCGACGCAATTAGCATTTCATGTTTTTTTAATAAGTGAAATTTACAGGTGTTTACCTGTGTCAAGGCTGAAATTTGCGTTTGCTCACGATGTTTGCCGTATTATTCATCATATCTGACCTTGACTGATAACGAAACAAACTCAGAAATCTACATCGGAACGCCGCGTAGCTGTGTCTCGAACTTACGGCCGGTTCCTATAATCAGCGAATCGTTAATGTTCATAGCAACCATCCGTTTTAGGGGTACGAATAACGAACCGTAATAGGCATTCCTATATTTTTATGCATCATCTACCTGCGACGAACAGATGTTGGTTACCCGCTTACGGACGCCCTCTCTCGGCACTCGTTGCGTTTCGTTTTTACAATGAAACATATTTAGAACTGAAACAAACTGAATCAATAATCTTGTTATTTTGAGTATAATAAATATTTAAAAAAGACTTTCATCCAGAAAAATAAGTTTTTTGTACATTTATAATATTGGTGAGAGCGAAATCATTTAAATAAATAATAATTTTAGTTATATGCGTAACTGAAGTATGCACAAAACGAAACGTCCAAGTCGGGTGTTCCTGAAGATGATATGATAACGTTTGGCAACTTGTAAATTGCAATTATTTTGAAGTTGAATATTATTGTTGAATAATAATTGAAATGGATAGTAATACGAATTCGGTAAGTAGAAATTTATGACGTAATCCTATCAGGCAAGTTTTGTAGTAGGTGCTGAGTTCTGATTAATGTTTTGTGTTACAGAAGACAAAGAAGGCGATGACCAAGGATGAGGTATCCCTGTTGTTAGACTTGCTTCAAAGTAAGCCAATAATTATTAGCAAGGAGACTAATGCTTCATCAAATAAATTAAAAGAAGAGGCCTGGAACTCCTTGTCAGATAGTTTTAATTAAAAAAATTGTCAATTTCCGCGGCATAAAGATCAGCTAAAGGCAAAATGGGACAATTTAAAAAAAGCAGCTCGGTAAAGGTGCCAACAAATTCGCCTAAATAATTTAAAGGTATCAGTTATATTTTAAACTACCATTCTTTAGTCTTATAAGCATATTCAGTTACATCCAAAAGTTAACTTCTGGATGCCTCTGTCTGCTTTGTTTCGTTAAACCGGTTAAACCTAACCCAAGATTATGAATAAAATTTTTTTTTTGAT
The DNA here is from genome assembly GCA_963556515.1 of Nudaria mundana. Taxonomy (NCBI): domain Eukaryota; kingdom Metazoa; phylum Arthropoda; class Insecta; order Lepidoptera; family Erebidae; genus Nudaria; species Nudaria mundana. The sequence goes on from OY748290.1 coordinate 12,541,127, forward strand.
TACAGACTGGTGGTGGTAAACCAGATTTCATACCCCCTGATGAAATTTTGGAAAGAGTAACAGGTCTGTTGGGATCCACTTGCACTGGATTCAGTGTGCCATTTGGTGGTGATGGAGTAGGTTTCACTGAAGAGGTAGTTGTGCTTGGTGGTGTTGGTAGTGATATTTCTTCCCCTATGCATAAGCCAATAGATGATGTAGTGTTGGAGATTGCTACACCAGAACCTACTTATATCTCAACGCCTATAAGTGAAGGTACATTATTTTATTGTGTGTCAGTAGTTTATTATTTATTAAACTTCATTTAATATATTGAATAAATATGCATGGCTGTGGCACACAAGGTATCAAAACCTTTTCATTCTTTTGCATGGGTGTATGTCATTTGGATCTTGTGTGTACAGGTAGGGTGCTGATTGGTTTTAATTCACAATTATTGTACTTGACAGCCAACTGCTTGTCTTTGTAAATATTCTGGAAAGGTGCTGGTGGTTCAGAATATAGGTGGGGCAGTGTCAGGTCATCAAGTAATTTATATTTTCATTTTACAGCTAAAAAGAGAAAAGCAGATGGGCCTTTACAACCCAGATGCCTATATGGAATGACAAGTATGTCTAAAGAATTACAAACCTACAAAGGTACCTATGCATTTCCTTACTCAGCCCATTTAAAAATTGATATCTAATTATACCTTTAAACTAATCATATTTCCTTTACTAATACAGGACAGAAGCAGAGATATTATGTTGAGAATGGTAGCCGTGAAATGAATTTGGCAATTCAGAGATATTACGAGGCCAAAACAATAAAAGTTAATTTAGAAATAGAAAAATTAAAACAAGAACTATCCAATAAGACCAGTCAGGCATCAACCAGTACAACTGATTATTAAACATTTATAATATTATTTATCAAATAAAAATATACAATAAAAAATGAATTGGTTTTATTTATAAAAAAAACCAGTTACACTCCATTCATATTTATGTATGTATAGCATAGCGTAATTGCTATATCCACCTTGATCTTTGTGCCACCACTGGATCATATCATAGCTGAAACTGGTACGCATCTAAAGTATTAAAGTAGTCCACTCTTTGTTTGTAAATTCGACGAGGTACTTCTTCATCAGGCTCAAACCCAGACAATATGTTGAAAATTTCAAAATCACTTTCTGAACTCGAACTCATTTTGTATATATCTTTTAAAATAGCTAAACCCGAGTTAAATCGTGTGTCAAATCACGTCTTCCTCTTAATAAGGTCCTTTTTTGTCAAAAAAACGAATAAAATGTAAGGTTATTGAAATTTTATCGGGACGTAAACTGTAAAACCGACCAAAACCTAGCGGTAGCGAAACGATTAACGGATGGTAATTTTGACAGTTCTCTGACAGTTAATTTTTTATATAGGAACACAATATTTGTCATTTCCATAGAGATTGCTTACGGATAGTAGTTCGAAATCCTCCCATCCGTTAGTAACCAACTTTCGGTAGTTTGTTATAGGAACAGTTTATGCTTACGTCTGGTAGAAAATATTACGGTTCGTTATTGAAACGAGTCGTTTTACAAATATAGGAACCGGGCTTTAGTCAGAAGCTGGTTTCATGTATTTTGCTGGTCACTTATTATTCTTGTGAATTTTGTCAATGTCTACTTCTAGGATATGCTACTGACACTTCCATTTCTCGTTATTTATTAGGTACCTACTATGTAATAAATAACGTTTATAGAAAAACCGAATATTTGCACCTTTTATTGGGACCTATCTGTTTCTTTGGTTTTCGATTTCCTTTCACTGAGAATTTACATCTTTCTTCCGAGTAGGAAACTGCTTAGACAGTTCAGGAAAATGTACCATCAGGGAATGTAGACCGAACGAGAAACCGAGTACATATTTCAGGAAAGTGGACCATTTGGGAAAGTAGACAGAATGGGAAACTGAGTTGCTGAGACGTTTAAGAAAAATGTAGCATTAAGGAAACTAGACTATTTAGGACAGTGGACTTAAGTGTACCTAATCCTTAAGTTGTTGTAGTTTTATATAAAAGGTCGTAAGATATTGACAAACAATAAAGTACAAAGCGATCTTAACAACAATTATATTTTAATTTCAGAGTGTGTCGTCTGGTTCGCTTCTACTAAGCGCCGCGCACTTGGCACGTATGCATGGCAGAAGTCCAGAAAAGGAGGACCTTGGTAGCTACCATTCAAAATACGGAAGCTATGGAATCAAGTCAGGACATGCAGTCGTAGCAATTCCTGAAGAAACTCACGAAGGCCTAGATTCTGTTTGGAATGGTGTTAAACGAAACCCAGGGCCTGCTCAGGACACACAATCCATTGCTAGTTCCACACATTTCACAGTGGTGAACGGTTACACGAAGCACCGCACAGAAAAGGAGCCCAAATCCTGTTGCTGCGATCAATCGCATCAGATAACTGTTCTTGTCATATCAATGACAATATTGTTCTCTGCTTGCATACTTGCAGCAATTTGCTTTGTCGAAAGTGAGTATATTGTCTAAGTTAAAGTTTCAGAATGTTTATAAAAAACGATTAACATAGTTGTTAATGACAATGACTTAAACCACGAGCTACAAAATAAAATCTTTGAATGCTGCGCGGTTGACATTCGGTGGATAGGTACTGCTTACGTCTTTGCGTGTCGATGGACAACACTCTTTATTGATCAGATCGCTTTGGCCCAGTGCTCTGCGACGCGAATCGTATTTGGCCTGGCCTCGTATAAGTCCTCTAGGATACACGACTGGGCAACCCAGGTACTACATCATATGGCTCTGGTTTGTGATCATACGTCTGCTGATTATAAGTGACTGGTTTGGTCCAAAATCATATTATTAATTTTCTTTTTCATTCAAGTAAGCCTAATAATGACAAAAACACGTCTTTTCCAGTGCGAATGCGTAAGGAGACGGGTATCTACAGATATTCATAAAGAAATGTAGAAGACATGCGGCTGAAGAAACATTTATGGAACCTAATAGGCATAATTTAGTGGACATCGGATTTACAGTGTCGGTTTGAAGAAGAAAATTAGCAAATTATTTGTTATCTTATAACTATTAACTCAGTAACTAAGTATTTAACTAAGTATTTATAGATAGACATATTGGCTTTCATAATGACGTTCTTTACAATTTTCTTTCTAATTACACATTTATTTTACTAGTGTGGTAACTGGTAATAGGCTAGGAGCCATATACTACCCTAGACTCTCACTCATCTGGTAACCAGATGGGACACACTTTTTATCAATTAATACCACTCTCCAACAAACATGACTATGATAACCCGCCCATCGAAAAGTGGTCAAAGGCAATTTTTTTTTTTCACTTTTAAGGTTTTTTGCAGGCAAGTCTAGACATTTGGTTTTGTAATTAAATTACCTTATATATAGTAATGGTAAGTAAGATGTTAAAAAGTTTAAAAAAAATATAATAGCATTATTTTTTCGCAGAGTTAAAAAGACAACAAAACGTCGACAATTGTTTCGCCTCTAAACGAGGCATTATCAAGACTGTCTCAAAGAGAACAGCACCTTACATATTCTTATGATATCAATTTGGAGTAGTTACCAGATCGGTGGAGGTACCTATATTGACTTACCTGTTCATCTACTTGCCAGGTAGCTATGAACAGAAATAGGTAATTAGCCTAATTAGGCATATTCTGTGTGGTAAAAACTATCAGTTGCGATGAAATTCATTCAGTTGTCAAAAGATCTGATGAAAGAAAAATTATTCAATTTAATTCAATTAAAAAAAGCCATGAACATTTTTGAACATGGGCAAGTTATCATAGGTCATCAAAAGGCATGTTTACCAATGCAAAACATTTGATCAGAAACGTGTCCCATCCGGTTACAAGATGGGTGAAAGACGTTCTTCTATGTCTCCCGTACGTATAAGTTGAGCTTACCTAACATAGTCACAAGAGTTTGTAAGTTTCAATTTCGGCACGTGAGAATTATAATTTTTTTCGCGGTAACCAGTACATGTACCTACTTTATTAGGTAAAAGAGACTGTAAACTGCATAAGTTTTACTTTCGATTAACGTACCGAATAACCTACAGACTTCGTAAATACATTTTCGAGATGGTTCAAAAATACCTAAGCCTAATTTTAATTTCCCTAAATAACCACAATAACTTTAACCAGAAATTAGCAGCTTGCGTCTTCCGGAATGGCAATAGTTCATACAAACTAAAAACTAGTGCAATATGTTAAACTCCCAGTGCTTAACATTAGCTTAGAACAATGTAAGTTAAATTTTATTTATTTTCAATAAGATTTATAAACTGTGATGTTCACATAAAGCAAAGGCTAAATGTGTTGTTTTCAGACAATAGTAGATATTGTTCAACTTGTCGAATATTTTTTTTACTATTTTGCTAAATAGTAAAAAAATAGATATTATAAGATTAACTTATGAAGTAATCAATATCGCATTAAGTTTTAGTTTAGTATATTAGTTTAAGTTGTAAAAGTTGTCAATTTTCGTAGGTAATTTGCCTCATGAAAATTTGCATCTTTAGTAAAATGTTACTTTATACTTCCAATTTTAAAATTAAAGATTTAAAATAAGTAGAAATAATTTTAAGTACTGGTGACAATATGACGAATAATAAGCATAAGCGAACTTAAATAATTCAATTGTTATCGAAAAACTGTGATAATAAACGGAACAAATTCACATTTTAGTTTTAATTTCCTACTTCGACGAAATCGTAACATGCTTACTTGATTGAGTGCCACAATTTCAGAAGTAAAACCCATTGGAGGGCCAATTGGTAAGGTAATTCAAAATATCGCTAAACATATGAGCTTGCCAAGAATGGTACTATTTCGGTAAGTTTACAGTTCAGAAACGAATGCATGAATGTGGTCCATGAATTGTCCTGTATACAAGCATTTCAGACGCTAGTCAGAGCTTTTTTTTTATTTTAATTCCGCGAGACCGCGGCCACTCCCATGTCCATTGCTGCGGGCGTCTCTGGTGACACTGGAAGGTATTTCCAGTGGCGCCCGGCGGACTTTGGCCAACTGCGTGGCCTCTTCGGGGGTTCGGTCGGAATGAAAATCGTTGGGGTTGGGTTTTACCCCGCGTCGGTGAGTGACTCTGGTAGCGAGCTGTGGGGAAAAGGCCCCGCAGCACGCAACCCTTCTAGCCTGCTTCTGTAAGGACGGCGGGTAGCTACCCCGCCGTCCTCAGGCCCCGATCATGGAGGTCGGTATAACTTTGGACCCCTTAGGGCTAGGTCAAATTTTCTACTTGTTGGCTTGCCTCCTCCAGATCGAGGGCTATCCATAGAGGGGTCAACCATCATTGTAGCATAAGCAGTTCTCAAGAGCTAAGAGGGACATTCTCCATATCTATTTGGCCTATAACTTTGGACCCCTTAGGGCTAGGTCAAATTTTCTACTTTTTAGCTAGCCTCCAGATCGAGGGCTATCCATAGAGGGGTCAACCATCATTGTAGTATAAGCAGTTCTCGAGAGCTAAGGGCCCCCCTTTTATTAGTTTCGGACTCAGAAATTCTGTATCTATTCACCGTTACTTACGTATAGTATATAATTAGGTAGGTATACAGGTTGAATTTTTCAAGTGGGCTTGGATGGCCAAATCCGGAACTATAAGGAATAGCGAAAAATGCTCAAAGGAGTTACGAGCTCGATTGATGAAACTTAAAACCTCATCATTAGATTTTTTAAAAACCCATAATCCTAGTTGGGAATCGAACCCATTGATTTAGAAAAAAAACACACTAATAATAAAGTTATTACACCATACGATAATGTTGCTGTTAAGGATCAAATTCTGGGAAGTAATGATATATGGCAAATTTAAGGAAAACTTAGAATTTTAATAGAATTCATATTTCTTGTATCTCTTAGTCTCTTATCACACTGGGCAGAGGCGCGCGCCCAGTGTGATAAGAGACAGACATGTACTTGCCAGCTTGTTTCTTATAGTGTATAAAACGCGAGATTACGGTACTACTTACTAATTCCATACACGAGATACAACATTATGTTCTACTTTCAAATTTTACCTGCCCACGAGCATCATATAGAAGACGAAATAGTCAGTTCTGTGATTACGAACAAAATTGACTCAAAATTGACATAAAATATGAATTTTATGAAAATTCTAAGTTTTCCTTAAATTTGCCGTATATCATTACTTCTCAGAATTTGATCCTTTACAGCAACACTATCGTATGGTGTAATAATAAAGGGTGTGTTTATTTTCAAAATCAACGGGTTCGATTCCCAGCTAGGATTATTGGTTTTCCAAAAATCTAATGATGTTTTAATTTTCATCAAAATCGGGCTCGTGACTCCTTTGAGCATTTTTCGCTATTCCTTATAGTTTCGGATTTGGCCATCCAAGCCCATTTGAAAAATTCACCTGTGTATATAGATATCTCAGAAACGGTGGCTCGTAGGAAAAAAGTATTGATACATTTTTATAGATAATTTTAAAATCTACAATTTTTGTCTAGTGTACTTTTATGATAAAACTTACCGTTTTGCTGAAAATTGCGAAAAGTCATTTTTTGGACCTTTGACCTCGAATAATTTTTTTTCCACACACGGGAATGATGGGGAACTTTTAAATTTTATTTATAATTATGTTCTGAACAATTTTACTGATTTTCAGCTTGTTGGGACTTTATGCACCTTCGAATGTCTAAATTGACCGGACTATTTGAACATACGGCGAAAATCGGACGAAAATTCTTAAATTATTGCTCACCTCGACTTCTTCTAATGTCTGCGTCCATCTATAGTGTTCAAGGTCACACCCATTACCAGAATTGGGCTTCAATTTATTCTTTTCTTTAGGATCATCCTCTTCATCAAGTTCAGATGCCCCTTCTGCTGGGCTGGTTCCATCACCACCACCACCAATTTCAGGTTCTGAAAAATAATTATTTTGTTAATAACCAAATATCAAAGATTCACAATGGAATAATGAATTTTTGAAAAGGACTTGGATGGCCAAATCCGAAACTATAAGGAATAGCGAAAAATGCTCAAAGGAGTCACGAGCCCGATTTTGATGCAACTTAAAACCTCATCATTAGATTTTTGAAAAACCAATAATCCTAGCTGGGAATCGAACACAATTATTTAAAAAAAAAACACAACCTATATTTTTACACCATACGAGTGTTGCTATTAAGGATCTTATTCTGGGAGGTAATGACATACGGCAAACTAAAGTAAAGAGCTCATCTTTAACAAAATACTTTTATACTGTTAACTGATTAATTGTTCAAAATGTAGACCATTGTTTTCAATACATAGCTGGATTCGAGACCTCGAGGATCGTACTGAATTCAATATTACAATGTTATTGATTCCGCTTAGAATATTCTCCAAATAATGTTTCAAGTCATTAACTGTATCATACGTGTCTTTGTAAATTTCTTTTTTAACATACCCCCAGAGAAAGTAATCTAAGGGGGTAAGATCCGGGGATCTCGCTGGCCAAGGCAAAGACCATGCGTTGCAATAAAATTGTCGCCAAACTGCTGAATCAAAATCTCTTTTACTATAGGCTATTATGGGCTGGAGCTCCATCTTGTTGAAAAATAACTGGTTGATCTGGGCCAATGGCAAATTCTCCAGCTCTTCAAACAGTTCATTCAAAATTTCAACATATTTAAAAGTCGTCAACGTTCCGTCATAATTTTTAAAATAAAATACTCTGTCCTTCAAAATACTGCACCAACAATTAAATGAAAATCGCACCTGGCGATGCGCTTCGGTTATCCGCAAAGGATTAGTTTGTGACCAATAATGTTTATTATTTCGATTATACATTCCATTATTAGAAAAATTTGTTTCGTCAGAAAATAAAATATTGGATAAGAAATGTCTGTCGTTGTCGAGTTTCCGATTTAACCAATTGCAAAAATCAAGCCGTCTTAAATTATCTCCTAGATGTAACTTTTGCACAATGTGTCCGGAGCGGTAACATTTATACTTGTATTTTTTTAAACTTTACATATCGTAGCCTCTGCCTGAGACACTTGAATGGTTTCAGCTGCGTTTCGGGTGGAATTATCGGGGAATGACTCAAAATAGGTCAAAATAGCTATTTCTAAATCTTCGTCACAAATACGTGGCTTTAATAGTTTAGTTTTGCGATAGCTACCTCCTTGTTTAAGGTTTATTAACCATTATTTGGAAGCACTTAAGAGTGGGGAAATTACGATGACGATATGTTTCTGTACCATACCAATGCGCGTGTGGCACTTCTTCCATTGATAAAATATGCTTCTATTAAATCAAATCGATCATCATTTGTTAAATCCATTTTCAAATCACAGAATTAATATTACAAAATATTTCTTTTAATAAATTACTAAACAAAGTACGAACAGAATCGAAAAAAAAAATTATTGGCGCCAATATGCATATCGTTCTAATTTAATTTTTTTTTCTCATAGACTACTAACAGACGTTCCGATTTGGTCGGCTCCGACCAAATCGCGGCCGACGGAGCAACCAATCCCTTTATATTTGCCTTTGCTTTGTAATAGTGTACAGACGTCATGCCACCTTTGATTATATATATATCTATATCTTATATTATAATACTATTATAAAGAGGAAATATTTGTATTTTTGTGTGTATGTTTGTAATTAATAAACTCAAAAACTACTGTGCCGATTTCAAAAATTCTTTCACCATTGGAAAGCTACATTCACCCTGAGTAACATGGGCTACTTTTTATCTCGGTAACGTGTTCCCACGGGAACCGGGAACGAGTAAACTAAATCACGCGGGCGGAGCTGGGGCGATCAGCTAGTACATCTATATATTCAAAGCATGCCACCTGCTCTTTCAAAGCAAGCGATATCCGCTATAGTTGTGGCAGCTACATTGGTGCCCCAAAATAAAAAAAGAAAGAATTATACTTATATTTTGTAATATATAACTATTGTAATATATAATTATACAACTAGCGGACCTGACAGCAAAAAAAAAAACCAAATTGTGAATCTAAACCATTTTCCCATTTTCATTGTTTAGGAGTTCAGTGACATACACACGTACAGTAGAATTATATATAAAGATAAAGATAGTTCTTGTGGGTTAAGTCCCCAGACAAGGAAAGTCTTTATGTAATTCCAAAATGTTCACTATTATTTCGCGCTCTCTCCGCGTCGTTCATTTGACGTCCTCCGACGACTGTGTCGCGAATGCGACTGAGCTGCATTTGGTCGGATGGAACGCTCCACACGTACCAATTTGGTTGGATGGTCGGCTTGTCGGATGCGTCGGCGAGCCGACCACGTCCGACCAGTATTAATAATTATTATGTCGGGCCGACCGCCCTACACACGTTCCAATTTGGTCGTGGTCGGGTGGTCGGACCCGACCAAATCGGAGCGTCTGTTAGCGGTCATACACTTTAAGAAAAAAAAAATTAAATTAGAACGAAATTAAAAGCAAGATTATGTTCTACTTTAAATTTTTACCAGCCTGCCAGAATCATTCAGAACATAATTTAAAACACGGAATAGTTACGATCTTTTCTGGGATTTCGAACGAAACAAATTATGATACAAAATTTAGGTACATGAAATATGAATTTTATTAAAATTCCAAAGGAGTATGCCCACAAAAGTATGGGGATTGGTTTCCAAACAAAAGTCGTTGTGCACAAGTGAAATTTACGTCATACGGAGGAGTTTTTAATGTATATTCTATAACAACAAACATAATCAATCCAACTCGCCGGACATTCGAGAAAAAAGCATATGAATTTCACAAAATTAGGTTATGTTTATCACGAGCTGGGCGTTTAATAATTGCCTACATATTGCGTTTTCTATGGTATGGCGAGGGAAAGTGTCGGACTTTATTGGGTCATGAATGAGAGCGATGTAACTTACCCGATTTTTGTTATTATTTAATCAGTAGAGCAGTCAATCTAGTAATACAGATGTCTATCGAGTAAGGTACCTACCTACCTACATACAATGTAAATAAAACAAATAAGTATAACATAATTTCAATTCTTTTATTTCATTCATTTTCATATGAAAACTCATCAAAAATATTATCTAAATAACTTGCTGGAGCAAACACATCATTGTGTCTACCCCAACCCAGATACCAAGTTATTGCCATAACATGGGCACAACAGCCGACGGTCCTGTTACCTACTAAACAGCTGCAGCAATAACCTGTAATTGCAGAAACAGTGTTGGCAACATATTCACTACGGCTTATTAATAAATAAGTGTGGTATGTCCTGCCTCCAATATGCCTGGACTTCATTCTTCCGCTCAATAAATAATGATTTGTACCTAGAATAAGAGGGATGTCATCCTCTATTTCATTATTAACTTCTAACCTGTAAGTACCATTAGCTCTCACATGTTCACCATAATATGAACGAGCTTGTTTGATCTGGTATGTCCCCAATGCAAGTTTTTTTAAATCAGATATGGTGAGTCTTGGAAACCCTTCTAAATGTGGGTGGTGAGCATTAATTGTTATAAACGTAGCTCGACGCCTGTTTAGATTTTCTTCACGAACTATATTTGCAAGAATATTTTCCATATTTTGTCGTTGTCTTGCAATGGCAACATACTCAGATGCTTCCGGTTGGTCTTCAATGAGAGGATGGAATTTATTGGTAAGCGCACATCCATTTCTGAAATCTATCATCAAATGTTTAGCAGCTATATTAAAATAGTCTTGCCGAAATAATTTAAAGTCACGTTTGAGACGACCATTGACAACCTCAACGACCAATCTCCACATTGTGACACATCGTGACTTATTAGCCTGTAATGTAGTCAGCTGGTGTTCACCCTCAGACAAAAACTCAGGCATATGGGCTTTATAACCATATTCTCTCAATAATGGAACTACATCTCTAAATCCCCTATCAAGGATGAAAACATCTCCCTCTCGAAAATAACTTCTCATAGCACCAGTGATCTCGCGAAACTCATTGCTCATAATTGTAGCATCATTTATTGTGGCTTTATAAGGACCTAAGCAGTCTAAAATGTAACCATCACAACAGACTATCATAAATGGCTTTACCAAATTCTGGTGTTTGTGCAAACTGTAGGTGTTTTTCTGAAATAAATAATTGCTGCTACTTTGCACATACACATATGTAGCATCACATATGACAATGGACATACCACAACCTAAGCATACACTTCTATGTCCAAACATTGGAGGTGGTATAGTCTCTCCTTCAGGTACTTGTTGTAGTATCTCAAAGCATTCAAAGCATAGGTTATCTTCAGGAGAGGCCTGCAAAAATAAACAACCATTTCAAAATCGGATTGCTAATCCATGTAAAATAATATTCTAAAACATAATAGGTAGGTACTGTGAAACAAGATTATATTCTTCACATGACAAGATTACATTGTTGCTTGTTTTTATATATGATTACTTTTGTATTTTACTAAATAATTATAACACGATAAATAGATATTACTTACCGGTGTTGGTGATATCCAGACACAAAGAATATTTGTCATGAATGTAGTCGCGTCTTGTAATAGACGCCGGCGCTGGTGTGATAGTCTCATGAAACAGTTGATACACCGTAGTCGATTATCCGCCATCGTTCACACAATAAATAAAGAGTATATATCTCGATGTTTTTGCTGATTATTATAGCTACGGAGGAACACTAGGCTCGACTCGACGTAAAACTTATAAAAATCTAAATAAGCACTGAAATCACAACAAACGAAAAAAGAATCACGAGAGCGGCAACGTCAGTGAAAAAAAGTGACATTTAATGTTATGTTACTCAAGTGAAATCGCACTTAATGTTGCCATAAACAGATTCGCATTAAGTACGTTTTTTTACAAATTATAGATATAAATTATTGAATGTACGTATTGATGTATAGACATTATATACTATTTAATATGTAATATGATATTAATAATAAAATATCATTAATTACATAATAATAACATATAATTATATTTATTAACCGTAAAAGCCTTCTCCAGAATAACCTTTAGTTTATTTTACTATTGTTTTTAGTTTATACTAGACTTCACTACAGAAAACTTGAAACAGTTCGTGTACGTGTACTGATTTAATACGCGGAAATTGGTAGAGTTACATTTTAGTGTATTTACTGGCAATACTTGTAATAACGAAAGGAAATTGACGATCTTGCATTTTTGCAAGTCATATAAATAGCAAATTATTAAACGTATTTTTTTCCGGCGAAGTTATGGCTTAGTATTTTGAAAGTTGTTATGAAAATTAAAGACAGTATTTTTAATTATATTTTGATTGTTGCACACTCCGAAACCATGATTGGGCTTACTCCTTTCCTTAAATTTGCCGTATATCATTACTTCGCAGAATTTGATCCTTAACAGCGACACTATCGTATGGTGTAATAATAAAGGTGTGTTTTTTTTTTTCAAAGTCAACGGGTTCGATTCCCAGCTAGGATTATTGGTTTTCCAAAAATCTAATGATGAGATTTTAAGTTTCATCAAAATCGGGCTCGTGAGTCGTGACTCCTTTGCCCATTTTTCGCTATTCCTTATACTTTCGGATTTGGCCATCCAAGCCCCTTTGAAAAATTCACCTGTATAAAGTAAGGCCAACGAAACGAGAGAATTTTTATATAAATATTACAATATGAATTACAAAAGTCTTGGGCTAGACTCGAACCAGCGACTGATCCCTTTCCAGGAGGAACAATCTACCAACTGACCAAGACACCACTAGCCACTAGACATCAAATTTTGAGATCATCATCACATCATCATCTCAATATCGTGACTTACGGCGTCTAATACAGAGGTAGAGAATTTTTATGAACAAACGGACCATTACTCATTGCAAGCAATTATTATCTCTGTCCTTATCACTCATACCCAGTAATGGTGAAGAGAGCTGAGTTAGTACTGTAGTTCTCAATCATTTGTCAACGTGATACGAATCTTCTTTGTCTAATACATCTAATCAAAATCCAATACATCTGATCAATCTGGAATGAAGCAAAAAAGTTTATACCATTGCCCCTCGAAAAAGTTAACTTTATTCATCGATAACAGTGAATAAAACGCTCATTTACTCACAAGTGAATAATGACATTTAAATTTGGAACGAGCTTCAATAGACGAATTAAGTACCTATACTATAAAAAAAAAAGAAAGCTGAACGTAACTACTGGCAGACTGAATGAAGTCATTCCATTAACAAAAAAAAACAAAAGGGGGCAATGGTATTAAAAACAAACACAACCCGCCAATTTTAGATCGTAGTGTTTCATTGGAAAATTTAAAATAACTAATAAAATGAGTTCTTCCAGTGATGAAAATGAGTCGCTTACTCCGGGAATCATTTCGTTCGAAAGCAGCAATTATCGTAGATAATTTGTTGCCGCCAAAATCTCGGGAGATTTAAAATAACTTACATTTCCTAGACTAGATATTTTACAGGACTGACAGGTTACCTCCCCCCATCCCCATCAGACAATGTAGGTGTTGGAAACCTTTACTTCATTTTCTCCCAGTCAATGGTATAAACAGTGACGTGTTATATACTATAGACGGAACCTGTGTCAGAAATGCATTTAAAAAAATATAATCGAACTGTTCCGTTATAAACAGCTTCCCGCTCTTTATTGACAATTGTGTTATGGTTGTTTATGCGATCAAAATTTTTTGGCCTAAATATGCCTAAATGTGCAATAAAAGTTTGCAGAAACTACACAGGACGACTAAAAACAACCAGCAAAGTCACCTACCTTCTGTAAGTAACTCATAATTAATCATAATTTTATTTTGAATGTGTAATTTTCTTTTTAATATTTAAATAATGTGTAATTTATAATTGTCATTTTTGTTGGTATAGCCAGTTTCAAATTCAAAATTCCCCGATTTATATTAGTAGAAATAGGTGTTGGGCAAGTCATTAGAAAATACAGACACATAAAATAAATAATTTGAAAATGGTCAAGAGTGAGTCGCGAATATGTAGTAGCGAGTATGTATATAGTGATATACCTAGAAAGGATGATACGTTAAGTTTATCCAATAAAAACCGGCCAACTGTCGGGCAAGGTTTTTGGTATGTTAAGTAAGAATTTCGTGTCCATTTCGCAATCCAATATGGGTTCCAAAAATAAAAAGTTAAAAATATAAAGTTAAAATTAAAAAGTTAAAAATTCAAAAATAAAAGTTAAATGAAAAAGTTAAAAATTAAAAATGAAACATTATCAGCCTTACCACAAAAAAGATAAACATCTGGCGAACATGTGTTTAAAAAATAGGCTACTACAAAAGAACGTCTAATGGTGTTTTAGAGATAGACACTGTTTACGGTTAGTCAATATTTTAAACACACGAACAAGAGTGTTTAACTCGTGTTTATGTCACGATTTGACAAACATAAGTATTTTAGTAAATTTTTACGTATTTTTGGTACAAAGGAGTTTTATATTTCTTGAATTGCAAGTATACCTATCTCAAACTGAACTGTCAAAATTAGCCGTAGGGGTCTAAAGTATAATGGGGCCCTATACGGGGCTCCCGACGTATGGGCGGATAGATTGACGGCCAACAACGTGTCTATTTTAAATAGACCGTTGCTAACCTTGGCTCGCGAGGTCACACCCTAGTGTCAACACGCGAGGCCTCCGACGAAGACACTGCACTCCACACGTTGGTGGAGTGCTGAGCGTGGGCGAGTTAGCGCCGGGACCTCATAGTGGGTCTGGGCGTGGATACCCTCGCGCTGGAGTAGGTGGAACGCGGCCGTGTCCTTCTGCGAGCAGGTCATGCTCGCGAAGGAGGCGGCTGAGAGAGTGAGGAAACGTACACTCCCCACTGAGTTCCGTACTCAGCGGCCAGGGCGCTGCAGACTTATTTACGCCCAGGACCATCGATACTTCCATGATCGGGACCTGAGGACGGCGGGATAGCCACCCACCGTCCTTACACGCTTCCCTTAAGCGCTTGACAATGGACGTATGAGAGGCAGCGGCTTTAGGCCGCAGAATTAAAAAAAAAGGAGTACAACGGGTCAATAGCTGAAGACGAAAGTTAAGGTAAAATACTCTTTATAATACACAAAAAAGAAACAAATAATTATATCTACACTACACATGTCTTAAAAATAATGTACGCAGACGTCCTTTTTACTAAAAAGGTGACCTTGGGATGCAATAAAATGATACTGGATATGTTATCCACAATGTAATAATATAAGTTAAATTTATCAAATAAAATACAGGTTAAAACATAATGATGTGATGCGATTCTTGGCATCAAAACGTTTATCTGAATATTTTTTACATGATAGAACACAACACATCATTTTAACATTCATTTTAACTTCTTGTAACCTTTTATTTCCACAAAAATTGCTGAACTGTCACAGAATATACATGTACGAAAGCTGATAGTACACTGATAAGCCATTTCTCTTTATCAAGCAATAAAATATCAATTTCCAGTTTATGCCGTAGTTGCTGGTGGGCTGCTTCTTGCTTTTGATAATTAATTTTTAACATATATTCGTCTTCTAATAATGAAAGAGTCCGTTTCTTCATTGCTAAATTTGCCTCAATCACAGAAGCTTTGCTGGTTCTGTTTTTACTCAGGTATCATGCATAAAATGATTAAGATACCTTTTCTTCTTGCGACCAATTATCTCCACGTAGTCGATTTTTATTTTCTTTATTCTGCATCTTTAAATAATTATTCGAATCGTCCGTCGGTAACACAACAAAACAAGCACAATGCTGTCAGTCATTGACAAAGACAAAACCGACCGAGTTGATAAATCACGTTCCGTTTCTTCTTCTACTAAAATATTATGGTAAACTATAAACGGTAATATATATAACCTTTTTAGCATTTCATGTTAATCAAAATCCATTTATATTGCATTTTTTGGGAGGCATACAAGAAAATAAATATCTCTTTACAAAAATATATTGAAATACTATAAACATTATTGCATAACACGAAACACAAAAGAACGAATACTTAGGAGTTGAATGAATGGTGAGCAGTGTTGTCAAAAGTGAAAACATAGACGTTGTCTAGCTAGATTGCCGATAAACACGGTTTTGTGGTAGCGCAAATTAAACACCGGTCCAACAAGTGTTTAACTGTTTAGACAATGTTTAACTAAAAACTTGTTGGTGTTTAAAATACTTTTTGTAGGAAGACTGTAAAAGTTTAAAATAAAAAGTTAAAAATAAAAGTTAAAATTAAAAAGTTAAAAATGAAAAATTAAACATTAAAAGTTAAAAATAAAAAGTTGAAAGTCAAAAGTTAAAAATAATAAGTTAAAAGTCAAAATTTAAATAATAAGTTAAAAGGCCCCTAAAAATTTCCTATGTAAAATGGGAAAATATGAAAAGTTTCTTTAGCTGGCACCACTATACACCCACACAACGTCAAACAAGGCGAGTGTATGACATACGCTCACGCACACTAGCATGCATAAGCTGAACTGTTTCTATTGTAGCGATTGCTTGGGCACGCGCCATCTAGTATATAGTTCATCTAAGGGTATAAAGTAGAGTAGACTACTCGTGAAAAAAATAATTATTTCTTTCCTTGTATCCCTCGTTCCGCTCAGGATTATACTTTAGAATCCTTCTCTACTCTCGGGATCCAACTTCGTAACTCAAATTAAATTTTCTTTTTTTTCACTTGATGTATAATCTACTATTTTAACCCCCGAAATTTGTTTAAAAATTTTCTTTCCTCTCGGTGACCTTACTTTAGAAGTGTACCAACAATCTCTACAGTTATACTTTAACACAAAATTCAACGTAGATATGCATAGGTACAGTTTGCGAGGCCTAGGCTCAGCTTTGCATTTGTGTGTTCACGAAAAGTATGTAAAGCTCAGCTTACGCCTCGCGAACTGTACCTTTTAAAGAAAAAAAAGTATGTAGTTATGCATATTTATGCCGTGTCTTGTTAATTCCAGTGTTAAATTAAAAAACATAGATAATAACACACAATAGATTAAAAGTTAATCCTTTCTACACTTACTTGCTTGCTTTTCCTTCTCAATATCTTCTTGTAGTCTGACAGCCTCTTGGTCAGTAACTTCAGTAACCGATGCAGGTGTAAAGTCTTGCTCCTTTCTTTCTTGTTCTTTCTTTTGTTGGATATCCTTTAATCTCTTTTCAGCCTCATCTTTTTCCTTCTTAATTTTATCGGCTTGCTCTTGAGCTTGTTTTGAATGAGCATAAAATGTATCCTTTACTACCTAGAATTTTATTACAGGAATGTTAAGAGTGTATTGTAACGCCATCTCGTAGCGAGTAATAAGACTACCAAACTCAGCGCCATCTAGTAGCAAATCGCAGTACTACTACGTAACGTCTTTCGGGAATGTTCTGTCAAGGTACTTCTATGTAACGTGTTATCTAGAAGCATCTCGAAGGTGTGGAATGTTCGCGATAATTCTTCCGTGAAGAATCTAGAGTAATCTAGAGTAATGACCGTACTATAAAGGCGGAGCACTTCGGTGGCGGGGGATCAGTATTTCCAGAGCGATAATACGAGTTATACCTGCGAGTTCAAGTGCGATTTAAAGTGTTCAGTGAAGCTTATAGTGAAGTGTAAATTAGTGTTGTAATAAATAAAGTGTTTTGTGGTAGTTTGATCGGCATTTTTAATTCCGTAGAACCCCGGCTCGTAACAATTGGTGTCAGAATTGGGGATTTGGACAATGCCGGTGTTACCGAAAGAAGACACAGAGGGCGTCCGTACCAGGGGTCAGCGCCAGCAGGAGTTGGACAGCAGGCGCTTCGGAGGTAATACGCCGGAGAGGTTGGGTGGTCAGCAGCAGCCAACGGTGGAAGCTTGCCCGCCCACGGTATCTCCAGCGCCAGCACCTCCAGACTTTGCTGCGCTGATGGCGATGCTACAGGAGCAAGCCCGTCGCCAGGAGGAGCAAGCCCGTCGCCAGGAGGAGCAGGCCCGCCACCAGGAGGAGCAAGCCCGCCGGTTGGAAGAACAGCTGCTGCGGGACAAGGAGGAGCAGGCACGCCGCCAGGAGGAGCAGGCACGCCGCCAGGAGGAGCAGGCCCGCCGGTTGGAAGAACAGCTGCTGCGTGACAAGGATGAGCAGGCACGCCGCCAGGAGGAGCAGGCACGCCGCCAGGAGGAGCAGGCACGCCGCCAGGAGGAGCAGGCCCGCCGGTTGGAAGAACAGCTGCTGCGCGACAAGGAGGAGCAGGCACGCCACCAGGAGGAACAGACGCTCCTCATGAAAGATCTTCGAGCGACTTTTGGCAAGGAGATGAATGTGATGAAGGATCAGGTTCATCATGTTGAGAACCGCATCACGGAAGCCGAAACTCGGATTGAAGATGTAAAAAACCAGATTACAGATGTGAGGAAAGAGCTGGGAAATCTGAAAGCTGGAGATGGGATTGCGACTTCCTTACCTGCCGTACCTTCAGCGCGTGGATTTAAAGTACCGCCATTCGATGGGACATCTTCATGGTCGGCCTATAAAAAGCAGTTTGAGGCCGTTAAGAAGGCAAACGGGTGGAGCAAAGCCCAGGCCATGACTGCGCTTACATTGGGTCTGCGAGACAAGGCGTTAACCATCCTAGAAGCTCTCGGAGACGATGTATCCTACGAGCAGCTACTAGAAGCCTTGGAAGCCAGATACGGTGACGCTCACCTGGAACACGTGTATCGTGCGCAGCTGAAGGATCGTGTCCAGCGCACTGGCGAAAACTTGCAACAGTGGGCCCTGGAAGTAGAGAAGCTGGTACGGAAAGCATACCAGTCGGTACCTGCGCTCATCAATGGGAATCTGGTGCAAGCATTCATCGACGGCATCCACGACCTGGAAGTCAGGGCTGCTGTGAGGCTCGGGCACCATGAGACTCTCAAAGACGCCTTGGCTCATGCTTTGGAGGTCGAAGCTGTACGGAAAGATCATCGATCTCACCGCGTCAGGGAAGTTGTAGCATCACCGGCTCGCGACCGTTTCACGAGGTATAGCCCTAGGTGCTACACATGTGGTGAGAGGGGCCACCTTCGATCCAGTTGCCCAAAGCGGACTGCTGAAAGAGAAGAAAGTCGTTCCCAAGAAGATAGGGTGGCTAACGTCACCGCCCAGCAACAGCAGGGAAAACGAATTATAGCCAGGTCTGCGTGGCGGGTGCCGGCTGATGTTAGAAGAGCCCCAAGGGTTTCGATCTCACAAACCCAGGATGGCAGATTCCATGGCAACGCAGACGCATTGTCAAGAAGACCTTGCCCTGAAGACCGTAAGCACTGTGCCAAACAGGAGATAAAGGTAGCCATACCTGTGAAGATGTTTAAAACGGATCTGAGCGACGAATGGAAAGAAATCCTACAACATGCTCAACAGGACGACGCAGACATCAAGCCAATATTTGAGTGGATTAAATCAAGTGCTCCTAAACCCATGTGGAGCGACGTCGCTTCAATGAGTTCAATCACAAAAAGTTATTGGGCGCAATGGGACAGTTTAGTTATTCAGGATGGAGTCTTGTGCCGCAAATGGGAAAATGCTCGAGGAGACAGCTGTCATTTGCAAATGGTCGTCCCTAAAGTTAAGGTCCCAGATGTGCTACAGCTCTACCATAATGGATGTTCAGGGGGCCATATGGGAGTAAAAAGGACTCTGTTGAAGATACGTGAGCGGTTTTACTGGATCCACTGTCGCGACGACGTTGAGGACTGGTGTCGCAAATGTACGAGTTGTGCTGCTGTGAAAGGACCTCATACACGGAGCAGAGGTGCACTGAAACTGTATAACGTTGGGGCACCATGGGAAAGGATAGCCCTAGATGTTGCGGGACCGTTTCCTGAAAGTGAAAGCGGAAACAAGTACTTCATGGTTGTGATGGATTATTTCACGAAGTGGCCAGAAGTCTTCGCTATACCTAATCAAGAAGCTACTACGGTCGCAGATAAATTAGTTCACGAAGTCTTCTGTCGTTTCGGGGTGCCTCTAGAAATCCATAGCGATCAAGGAAGAAATTTTGAATCTCAGGTGTTCCAGGAAATGTGTCGGGTCATGGGTACTCACAAAACCAGAACGACCTCTTACCACCCGCAGTCAGATGGAATGGTGGAGCGATTTAATCAGACATTGGAGAGATATCTGGCAAAAGTTGTGGAAAGCAGGCAAAAAGATTGGGACAAGCACATCCAACCGTTTCTTTTGTCTTACCGAAGTGCGGTTCATGAAAGCACGTCAGTGACACCAGCTTATGCGAACTTTGGAAGAGAATTACGGTTGCCTGCCGACTTAATAACCGGTATACCACCTGACGCTCCACGCAATATCACCGATTATGCGAATGACTTGCGCAGCAGGATGAATGACATTTATGAGCATGTCAGACAATCAGGTCAACAAATGTCTGAAAAGATGAAGACCCGTTACGACCGAAAGACAAACAATAAGAGCTTCGATGAAGGTTCGTTAGTGTGGTTACATAACCCAGTCCGCAGTAAAGGGAAGTCTCCTAAGCTGCAAGCTAAATGGGATGGACCATACCGAGTTGTGACCAAGATTAACGATGTCACTTACCGAATACGGAAGAGTCCAAGAAGTGCGCCAAAGATAGTTCATGTGGATCGATTGGCGCGATATTATGGGCCTGACAATGCTCGGGACGAGCATGTCTTAGGAGGGGGCAGTGTAACGCCATCTCGTAGCGAGTAATAAGACTACCAAACTCAGCGCCATCTAGTAGCAAATCGCAGTACTACTACGTAACGTCTTTCGGGAATGTTCTGTCAAGGTACTTCTATGTAACGTGTTATCTAGAAGCATCTCGAAGGTGTGGAATGTTCGCGATAATTCTTCCGTGAAGAATCTAGAGTAATCTAGAGTAATCTAGAGTAATGACCGTACTATAAAGGCGGAGCACTTCGGTGGCGGGGGATCAGTATTTCCAGAGCGATAATACGAGTTATACCTGCGAGTTCAAGTGCGATTTAAAGTGTTCAGTGAAGCTTATAGTGAAGTGTAAATTAGTGTTGTAATAAATAAAGTGTTTTGTGGTAGTTTGATCGGCATTTTTAATTCCGTAGAACCCCGGCTCGTAACAGTATTATGATTTTTGTTAAAGGGTGGTCATGTTACGGAAATAATTTTTAAAATTGGTTCAGTAGAGAATAGATATTTTCCACCACAAGTTAAAACCCAAACTTTACCTCTTTATAGTATTTGTATAGATTTACGTATATTATATATAATAAATTATCGTGAAGCAATACGGATCATAAGGTTCTGGAAGCAAAAAGTACTTGGATGCATATCGACTGTAAATTAAAACGCTGTATGTTCCGAGAGCACAACGTCCTCAATGCTAAATACTCGCAACGTAAAAGGCCCTGAGAGAAAAAGGTCCGTGTCCTTTTAAAGTCCTACCTGTCATGACATTATGCTGGTGGTAGGTAGGTATGGAAAACGACATTTTCTCTTGTATTTTTTAAACATTATATTCAAATTATAAAAAGATTAACTTATTGTAGAAACCTTTTTTTTTTCAGCAAGTCATGCTCGCAGAAGGAAAAAAAAAGGGCCGCGTTCCAACTACTCGCGCTGGAGACCATGGCTTGGAGCATGGTTTCCAGTGAGATGATATCCACGCCCAGACCCACTACGAGGTCCCGGTGCTGACTCGCCCACGCTGAGCACTCCACCAACGTGTGGTATCGTCGTCAGAGACCTCACGATGGATGCGAAACAGATAGCTACCGAGGCATCCATGCCCGGTAACGATCTGCATCGCACGATACGTGAGGTCACCATGCTGCCTCTGCAGCCAATTGTCCATGATCGGTCTCACCGCCGCGATGACGGTGGTTCCCCACTTAGGTTGCTCGTCGCACCCTCCAAGTCTCCATAAGATCCTGGTGGAGTTGGTACCGCTGGTCCTCGATTTCTCGAGTTATTGTAGGTACCTATAGCCGACAAAATGACGAACGTAAAATTACACTTGAGAAAACAACACAACGAACATTGCATTGAATGAGTAGGAACAGAAATGTTACACGTTGAGGGTTCTTTTAATATTAGAAACTCTTTGCAAGCACTCATAAGGTGTAATACACTCTTCTTCAAGTTTTTTCTTCTCTTCGGCGTATTGTATATTAAAACCAGAGATTTGGGATGGCGCTCGCTAAAACGAATATCAACCTTTCTTCTCTTGACACCATGAAACCAGCTAATTTTATATGTCTTTATGTAGTTTTGTAGACGTCTACTTAAGATATCTACGATAAAATCAATCATAAAATAGACAGTGAAAAATGATAATCTAAAGAGGTTTAATTTCAAGAGGAAATAGAAAAGTTCGTTATGTTATGTTATGTTATAAAACACGTTTTGATTTAATGTCAACTTCAGTTGAAGGCTATTTTTATTAAACACCTACTGAAATGAGGACGATTAGCTCCATGGGTGTTTTGCCGTGGGAGACCAATTGATTGAAAGACGTCATGACTAGAGAACTAACTATTGGAAAGTCCATTTTGCTTCCTGAACCTTATGATCCGTAATGACACCACCGTCTTGCACCACCGGTGGTGTCAAGGGTATTTTTTAATACCCATTACACTACCAAAGAGATGCACCGAGCCTTTGATATTATATTGACTTAGGTAGGTATATATATGTAATATTTATAAAAGCATAAAGCAGAAGAATCTATATGACATTTTTTAAGCACGATCAAAGGTGAACGGTTTCTGAACAAAACTAACAAAAGACGTCATGACTAGAGGACTAACTATTGGAAAGTCCATTTTGCTTCCTGAACCTTATGATCCGTAATGACACCACCGTCTTGCACCACCGGTGGTGTCAAGGGTATTTTTTAATACCCATTACACTACAAAAGAGATCCACCGAGCCTTTGATATTATATTGACTTAGGTAGGTATATATATGCAATATTTATGAGTTATATTCTAGGAATAGTATGAATGTCTAGGTTATCAATTATGATAGCTTTCTTTGTTCCGTGATTGTGACATATTCCTTTGTTGCCCGTGGTACTACTTCAATGTTTTGGTTTTATATAAAATATTTTTTTTTTTTTTTTTTTATATTTGGTTCGCCAAATTGACGCCGCCCGCCTGGTGGTAAGTCGTGACGACGTCTAGCGATTGTGGGCCACTCTCACAGCACACATTACTATTGAGAGTGGCCCTCAACTTGACGACCTACTGATGTGCCTCTTCACGCTCCGCTTAAAGAACCCAGGATTATATGTGGGAGGAAACACGTGCACAGGCAGGGCGTTCCAGGCCACTATCGTTCGGCAGAGAAACGAACGTTTAAAACGTTCGGTTCTCGCGAACATGCTATCCACTGTGTGGGGGTGGCATCTCTGCCCGGCACGAGTCGTTCGGGATCGGAAGGAAGAGGGTGGGATCAGATTGAAGAGCTCTTCAGAACACTCGCCGTGGTAAATACGGTAGAATGCGGCTAAGGAAGCTATTGTTCGGCGCTGAGCTAGCGGCTCAAGGCTTCCCGTTACCTCCGGACAACCTATAATACGGATAGCCCGTCGCTGCATAGCGTCGAGAGCGTCCAGCAGATACTTCGCGGAGCCGTCCCAGAGGTGAGAGCAGTATTCGACGCAGGGTCTAATCTGCGTCTTGTACAGCAGACACCTCTGGTCCGGTGTAAAGAATCTCTTTACCTTATTCAGTATTCCTAGTTTCCGCGAAGCTAGCCCTATACATCTTTCGATGTAGTTTTTATTATTGAGCTCTCGACGAACGTCTATGCCAAGGATATCAAGGTTGTCCTTCATTGGTAATAATGCATTCTGAAGAGAGGGTAGGGGAAGGAAAGGGGATTTCTTCGCAGTAAATGCACACGCCTGTGTTTTGCGGGCATTGAACTCGACCAGGTTCTCGGTACCCCATTGAGAGATACTGTCGAGGTTACGGTCGAGATCAGCCACGAGTCGTCGTCTCTCCTCCTCAATCTCAGATCGCCCCGCCGTCGGACGAACCGA
This sequence comes from Nudaria mundana, assembly GCA_963556515.1. Lineage (NCBI taxonomy): Eukaryota > Metazoa > Arthropoda > Insecta > Lepidoptera > Erebidae > Nudaria > Nudaria mundana. The sequence continues at coordinate 12,565,188 of OY748290.1, forward strand.
GTAACTCCCGTGCAGTGTGCTGTCATCTGCATAGCAATGAATGTTCCCGAGGGATAGCATATCATTGATATGCAGAAGAAAGAGAGTTGGTGATAGTACGGACCCCTGCGGTACCCCGGCATTCACTTGCAAGAAGCGAGAAGCCTGGCCATCGCAGAGGACCCGCACTCGGCGCTCGTTTAAAAAGCTGGCAATCCAGCTGCACAGTTTGAGGAGGTAGACCATATTCCGGAAGCTTGGAAAGGAGCGAAGCATGCCAGACCCTATCGAAGGCTTTGGCGATGTCCAGGCTAATAGCCAAGGACTCGCCGTGCCTTTCCATAGCCCCACCCCAGACATGCGTTACGAATGCCAGAAGATCACCCGTTGATCGCTTTGGCCTGAAGCCGTATTGTCGATCATTGATTAGCGAGTGATCCTCTAGGAATTGCATGAGCTGCTTATTTATAAGGAGCTCAAGCACCTTGCAAATGACTGAGGTGACAGCTATGGGTCGATAGTTGCCTGGATCGGACCGATCCCCTTTCTTGGGGATCGGTTGTACGTTCGCCTCCTTCCAGACCTCCGGCACGAGCCCTGAAGAGTATGACAGGCGGTACAGACGCGTTAATACTGGAGACAACTCAGCTGCACATTTTCGTAGCACCACCGCCGGAATGCCGTCAGGGCCACTGGCTTTCCGCGTGTCGAGTGACCGCAGCACTGCCCGTACATCACATTGCCTGATAACAATATCAGGCATTGTGTGGCCACAGTTGGCGATGGCGGGGGGCTGCAGGCCACGGTCGTCGACCCGGGAATTAGCCGCAAAGAGGTCTGCGAGCATATCCGCTTTCTCTTGGGCTTTGTGAGCCAGTGTTCCATCTGGGTAACGCAGCGGTGGCAGCGAGGGCTGACAAAAGTTAGATTGCACGGCTTTGGCCAGTTGCCAGAATCCACGGCTGCCCGTGGGATGGGAAGTGAGCTCCTGACCAAGCCGCGCGACGCGCTGGGCATCCGCTCTCTTAAAGGCCCTCTTACTCGACTTTGTGGCCCGGTTGTACGCTGCTTTGAGGTGGCCCACGTTTGGGTCGCGCACAGCCCGGGCCCTGATCCAGGCGCGATATGCCGACTGTTTTTGTCGAACAGCTTTGGCACAATCTCGCCCGAACCAGGGACGGGCTCTGCGGATACTGGCGACATCAGTGAAAGGGATGTAATAATCCATCCCTAAACTGATCTCGCCAGCAATAGCAGAAGCACTATCCGAAGGAGCCTTTCCTACAAAGCAGCGCTGGCTCCAGGGGACGGACGCAAAATAATCGCGTAGACCGTCCCAATCCGCTGACGAGTAGTGCCATAGTCGTCGTGACGTTTGTACAGGACGTGCAGGAGGTGACACCTTCATGCCAGCGTGAACAACACAGTGGTCGGAACTACCCAGTGGGGCTCCTACCGAAACACTGTACTGGGCTGGGCGACTCGTCAGCAGTAGATCCAGCAGAGCGGGCGCGTGATCTGACCTGTCTGGTATCCGGGTGATCCCGCATACCATCTGGGTCAGACCGTGGGAGAGAGCGAACGCATGGGCGGCTCTACCCGCATGATCAGTCTTGAGGGACCCCAGCCATTCAATGTGATGGCCATTGAAGTCCCCCAGAAACACTAGGTCAGCGTTCGGGAACCGCACCTGCGCTTCATCAGCCGTCTCGCTGAGGTACTGGAAGAGCTTTGTTGTCTCAGAATCCCCTGTGTGGGATCGGTAGACGCACACGTAGATCTGGCTCATAGAGCCATGGTCTACGTGCAGCCAAAGGACGGAATTGGAGGGGTTCTCTAGGCAGCGCAACCGGCGGCAGCAAACATCCGCCCTAACTAGCTTTGTCTAGAACCGTGTGGTTAGGTCGGAGCCGACTCGCCGGACGGAAGGGCTCCCAAACCCCCCTGATGAAAGGCCGCCGCTACCCCACACCGGTTACCACCCGGAGCGGCGATCCCACATCAGGATTATGCGCAACATGTGGGGCAGCCTCCTGGGGTGGTTGGCCCCAGGCGGGCCCCATGACTGTGTTGCGGGCGGCCGCGGCAACGCCGTTGCTAAGGGTCTCCCTGGCCGGCGAATCGACCCACACCACCCACACTAGACTCCGTTTCGCCCCCACTGGTCCCATGCCTGCTGCACCATACATCGCCCCGGGCCCGGCGGTGCAGCTGCTGAACCCCTAACGCAACCCAGCCTGGGCTGGGTTACTTGGGGGGCTTTAGCACAGCTGCACGGTGGTACCCCCCCGGACCAACACTGTTGTACCACCTGGTACCCACGTAGGGGCCGAAGCCACTCCATAGGTACCGTAAATTAACGAGCCTCGTCCGTTTATCAGCAGGTGCGCCACTAGCAGGTGAGGTCGCTGGGGCCCTATAGATGTTGGTAGAGCCCCTTTGCACCAAAAATATTATTATTTTATGACTTTATATTATGGTCAGTCTCTCTAATTTTGAAGGCTCTTATGTTGTTATGTATTCCTGGCTCCTGGTACATTTGAGGTTTGTGTCTTTTATAATGGACAATCGTTTTCATCTGTAGGTACTCGGTGCACCTGTTGACACATTTCTTTATGTTTCATCGGGACAAAATAAATGTATCATGCGCTTAGTAAGGCAGTATGGATATATCTTACCAGAGCCGCTTGGGTCCCTGAACTCTCTATTATAAGATACACAAACAACAAAAGTACTAGGAGTACAGAACTACAAAATAGCACTCGCCGACTCTTATCTCGCTTAGTTTGGTTTATTCAAAGTGTGTTTTGTTCAGAAACCGTTCACCTTTGATCGTGCTTAAAAAATGTCATATAGATTCTTCTGCTTTATGCTTTTATAAATATTACAGATATATACCTACCTACGTCAATATTATACCAAAGGCTCAGTGCATCTCTTTGGTAGTGTAATGGGTATTAAAAAATTACCTTGACACCACCGGTGGTGCAAGACGGTAGTGTCAAGGGTCCTTCACGTTAATTATCATTGGTAGTTTCATAAGTTGATTATGTAGCTATAAAAGTTCTAACAATCTTCTTAAACAATTTTACTTACTTTCTCCCATTCCCCGCCTTTGCCACCAGTGAAGAAATCAGTTTTTCTTGCAAGAAAGCTAACTATTGTATTTAGCAACTGAAATCAAACAATTTCCAATTATAAATATTACTGAAACTGGTCAGATGGCAGTTGCTCCACGGAAAATATCGAAGTTAAGCCGCATCACAATTAGACTAGAAAGCCAACCCCAACTAGGTTGGGAAAAAGGCTTAGTAGATGATGATGACTAAAACTGAGGAGATGACGTCAGACTGGGGTGTGTGGAGCATGAATACATGTTGCGCCGACCCCAAATAGGTACTTATTATACGGGCAGGTAGATGATGGTATGTACTGAAACTTCATATTTAGTCAGGATCTGTTAGTTTGTCAATTTAACTCTCTCATTGGGCTCAATTTGGTGGTGCAAATCCTCAGAGACAGTGTGATATGACAATACCAGTTATTTAAATAATTACCCACCTATTATTGTGTGTTAACCTAGTTGTTTGGATGTGATTCAATAAAACAATCTAGTCAATTTAAAATAATAATATTAGTTTGTGTTCTTGTTTACGTTAAGTTAAGCTGGGAGAAGTATTATTAGTTTGGACTATAGAAGACTATAGAAGATGTTAAAAATACTTACATCTTTGACACCACCTTCATGCTGTTGTGCCATGGCCAGTAACATAGAATCAAATCTTTCAGGATCATTCGCCATTTTTAACTTATTAGATCAGTTACCGCGTTTAAACACTAATAATTAATTGGTATTAAGAATAACATGAAACCAAAACAAAGAAATACTATTTGGACTGGTAGGGTACCTATTATTGACAAAACGAACAGCACCGCGTTTTCGTTTTCTTTCGAACAAAAAACAGTGTTGCCAACCTGGATTTAGGAAAATATGAGAAAATTATGTATATACCTACACATCGATGGCACAGAGCGTATTTAATATCGTCATCTATAAAATGGAAAGTGTTCACTAGAACCGAAAATCTGTTGAGACTCCCCCCCCCCCTTAACCTTTCCATAAAAAAAATCGCAATGAAAATATTGTATCAAGTAAAGGAATACTTCTTGTGCCACGTTTCGTGGAGATCGGATAAAAACTGTGGATGCTATGCCCGAAACACAGATACAGACGAACGAAAGCAAAATTATCCAATCTTGAAATGTAGGACAATGCAGAGAAGTCTAATGAAATTGAATTTTTTATATTGACAGAAAGACAGACATACATCACGACTATATCCCCGAAGGGGTAGGCAGGGGTGCATTACACACCCACACTTTGACACAATTTTTTTACCAATCTCTGCATTCAGTAGGCGTCTTAATTTTTTCCACAAAGCAAAAATTATGTAACCATGGTTTCGTACTATTTTCCGCAAAGCGAAATTCACGTAGGTAACTCGCACTCTGTAATTACCGGGATCATAAATATAGAACGAGTTGAATTGAATTTGAAATTGAAAAAGATAAGAATTTGAAAAAGAAATATAAAGTTGAATTAGTCTAAGGTCCTTTGCTGCGTTAAGCGGGTGCCCGTCGCGGGTGCCCGACGCGGATGTCCGCGCCGTGCGCCTGCCTGCCCGGCGCGGGTCCACGCGACGGGCTCCCGTCTATCGCAGCGACGCTAGTATAATTTTGATCGCGCGGGTGTACAGTCGAAATGCATTATTTATTGATATATTATTACTTAACCAAAAGACGACGACGTGAACAAAGGCGTCAGCCAATCAGCCTATATGTCACGTCTAGACTGTTGTGTGGAGAATTTGTAACCAACTTATTTCAAAGACTGTACCAGCACGGCGCGTGCGACACGGATAACGGAGCGGCGCTCAATCAATGACTTTGTAGAAACAGACCCGCTCGCGTGCTCCATCGCTCGTACACACGACGCGTGTCCCGTCGCACGCGAGCGGCGCGTGCCTGGTTGCCTATTAGGTTACCTCTGGCACTGGGCAAAAATCCAGGCCCAAACGCTCAATTGCAATACCGAACAACGTTTCCTTGTCCCCCAGCGCGAACTAGTTCAGCAGAGTAACTATTTCTTCTGTGCGGGAAAAATCAAGCATTACCTTGACATTGGCAAAATCATTGCCGATGCGATCTCTCCGAAGAATAAAAACAGTGCTTTATTCTAAAGTAAGTAATTTTCTAAATGGAACGTAGATCCACTATAATTATGTTCATTTCATTAAAATATCTGGGTTTTTTGGTTTGTCTGAGTGAAATATCCCACCCACTCATCCCCAATAAAAAAATGGTTTTAATAGGTTGATCGACATAAATATTGACACTACCATTGACACTACCATGTTCCTGCCGACTCCTGCAGCAGCTAACATGGACGACTATGTCTATGATTTAGTAAGTAAGAATTTTGTCTTCTAATAGTCTAAGTGTCTTATAGAAACGGATAATTAAGACCGAGCGCAGCGGAGTCTTCCATAAGATGGTCCCAATCGAAAATGTATGTAAAACGATACCGGTCGCAATTTTAAACCTATCAACTTGAAATTTGGCATGCAGATAGAACACATTAACGTGCTTTGCTGAATAGTTTTTCTTGTATGTGGTTCTTATAGTTTTTGAGTTATTAAGAATTAAAGAAACATGCCTTTGACAGTACTAAAAAAAAATTGATTGTCGCATCGCGCACGAAATTAAAATTTTTAAATGCAGCTTTTAAGAGTTTATTGTTGGCTCACATCATTGTTGAAAATTTAATTATTTTTTTATTTTTTATATACTTTTTTATTTTTTTATTTTGTAGAGGTTAGGTAGGGTTCTCCATCTAATTATTTCGATGTAACTGCCCCCGCGTTTCAGCGAATACCTAGTATGCTTCTTCTTGTAATTTAACAAAGCACTAAAATGTGTAGATTCAGGAACTGATGTTAGTAGGTTTGTACTAAGAGCCTAAATACGTAGATCTACGTTAAATAGACGAGGTTGGAAACCCTAAAACAAATCAACCTTTCCAAAGAGATTCTTTTTTGAAGTTTTGTATATTCCGGAATCAGCGGAATTAGCGATTATGGATCCCGGGATCATTCAATCTACAGACTAACTAAATGGAATCTAAGGACAAGACGGCCTTGCTTGCTTCATACTAAGGACTTCAATTGACGTGATTGCATGGACTTTATAAATAATGTATAAGGTTGGCAAGTGTAAGTTAGCATTCCAATGGGGGAGTCGTGCGTGACTTATGCTGGCAGACAGCGCTTTATTTAAACCTAAACAATAATAATTATGGCCAATAGACTTATAATACGGGCTCTCATTGGCCGATTCCGGAATCTGCCAATGAGTCTAATCCGATAGGTGTGAGTGCGGCCTAAAATATAGTGACTGTCTGTCTTTACTCTTTAGCAATCTGTGGCAAAAAATTGATAGAAAAGAAAGTGAAAGAATGAGACGACGACATACTGCCAAGCAAAAGAGGTCATTTATTGCATTTTTATGCATTTTATTCTAAGCTGTTTTAAGTCAAATAATAAATATATTTATGAGAAACCGATGTATTTGTCTACTGTGATGAGCTGTTTGTTACAGGTTTGTGAAATTTTTGTTGGTCGTTTCATGAAAATGGTACTGTATACTCTGTCATTTGTCTAAACTTAGGTCAGCATTCGTAATTCTATTTTGTTTTGCAGAATATTGAAAAGACACTGTAGGGATGGCAGATCAATTCTGTTTACGTTGGAATAACTTCCAGTCTAACATAGTGAGTGCCTTAGATTCATTGAAGTGTTCAGAAGATTTGGTCGATGTAACGCTCACCTGTGAAGGCAAAAATATCAAGGCCCATAAAGTCATATTGTCAGCGTGCAGTCCGTACTTCAGGAATGTGTTCAAGGTGAATGACTTAGGACATTATGTACCTAATATTATTTTATGTAAAGAACATTTACCATGAATATGTCTCTTTGTAACTGTTCCTTTTTGCTTGACCTTATTTACAAAAAGTTAGATCACAGTTGTAGGCTTATCATTAATATCCTTGAGTGCAATTGATTTTTTTAATGAAAAGTATGTAAATATTGTTTTGTCTAAACCATACTCACATTCAGAGTATTCAGCTTATAAACACTTTTTATTTCAGGAAAACCCTTGTCAACATCCAGTTATTATTTTGAAAGATGTATCGGCAGATGACATTGTTAGTTTGTTGTCATACATGTACCAGGGAGAAGTGTTTATTGAGGAGAGTAAACTGTCCTCATTCCTACATACTGCAGCACTTCTGCAAGTTAAAGGCTTAACAGGTGTAACACAACAGGTAAAATAGAAAAATGGACTACTTAAATGAACTAGTTATCCCGGCAAACTTTGCTTCCCTAAACTTCTATGAATATTTTAATATTTCATGCAAATGTATGTATTATTAATTATAATTGAAAGACGCGACAGACGGACAGACAGACAGACAAATTGTCGTATTAAATATATAGATTATTGTACCTAGTTATTGAAGAATCTTGGTTAGTTAAGAAAAGTAATAATGCTCAAAGGGGAAGTGGGTGCCAGATATATTGGGTTCTGAAGTTTTAAACATTTTCTCTACAAATTTTCGGGGAGTCTATATGTACCCGGTAGTCTTCCAAAAAGTTTGATCTAAATAAATAAAAACTTGCAATTAAATACAAAACACACATATCACGCCTATACCCCCGAAGGGGTAGGCAGAGGTGCATTGCATAGCCACAGTTTCCCAGTATTTTTAGTCCCACGTAATTGGTGGCAAGCCTACTGCCGTCACCGTTAAAAAGTGTGCATAATGAACAGATGCACAAACAAAAGACAATATGATTTTATCAACTTTTTATGTATTACTACATAGGTCTGTTATGAAAGTACTGTCCTCTCTGAATACTTTTATATGGTTCTTAACCAAGTTTTCTAGAAATAGTAGTAAAATTTTATAGCACTTTATTGGTCAACATCTGTAACCTAAGCAAAATGTCAGGAAATAAATGCCATGTTTATTTCTGTTAAAAAAGTAAAGTACAGAATTCGTAGTAAACTCTAGTAGCTGAGATATAATCTGGCATGATATCCAGGATACAAACATGTTAGTTACTCTATAAATGTCTTTTGTTCCAGAAGGAAAATTTTGTATCACCAAACACTTCTAACAAACTATACACACAGTTGACAATATCAGCCAAACCACACTTGGGAACCCCGCAAAAGGACTCAAAAGTGTCAGCCTTGAAAAAGCGAAGGTGTAGTACATCAGATAAACCCAGCGACGTAACTATTGCCGATAGTCACAAAAAGAGTAAAGTTATAGAGACTTGTGATATTTATACTAGAAATATATTTTCCCAAACAACAAAATCGGACAATACAGTCTTCCTAACAGAAAATAATGTAGATAAGAAATGTGATGGAAAGAGTGATCCTATTATAACAACTAATGGCAAGAGTACAAATGCACCAGTACTGCAGGTATTTATAAATTTCACTCATAGGCTCTATTTTTTTATTACATGAATTTACAGTTAATATATCGGGTCCCCCAGAACCGAGTCATTGGGAACTATAACTAGCCACTAACTAGCAACTAACTATAGTCCGGCAATTTCGTGCGCGACCGTCCCGCGCGTCGTTATAGCACACGGCTACACACGAAGAGAAGTTTGCCAGGATAAATCTTGCGATAAGTTGTACTTACTTGTGACGTAATATAGGAGTAAATAAAAAGATAGAACTACTTTTATTGTTTATATTTTTTTATTATGCTTGAGGACAAATTATTAGGAAAACTAAAATTATGATATATTGTTTTATTATAAATCAATTTCCATATCACTTTCATGTTCACTCTCTGTTTGATCTTCTTCATAACTTTCGTCGTCATCATCATCGTCGTTTTCCCCCAGTTTAAACATGAATCTACTTCACGTACAATGACATGATTCCGAGATTATAGCTTGAGCACTCTGCCAAGTTAAAGCAATAATAATCGATTATGTTAATAAACAATAACGTACCTGTCCATTTCATCGTCAAATACTCGATCTGAATTATAATATTCGTCCTCGTTTTTTATGACATGATTATCACAATCGCGCCACTGTTCAACCGAATAATTAGAAAAAAAGCAATTCTAAATCTTTTAACTTTTTATCTAAGTTCGAATCAAGGGAAGTCCTTGCGAGCTCGCCTTTTACGTACCCCCACACGAGTTCAATTGGATTTAAATCCGGATGGTATGGGGGTAAGCGAAGCACGATATGTCCATTTTCCTTTAATATTTCATCAATTTTGTACTGTTTCTCCGTGTTTTGCTCATTAATTATTTTCATTAGATCACATTTACGCATAGCGCTATCATACTGAACACCTCGCCGTTCTAACCATTGCTGCATTTCGCTTTTCAGGGTACTCATTGTAGGTTTTTTATCGATCTGAGTGCTATGGTAAGCGGCGTTGTCCATTACAATAACAGAATTCGGAGGAATGTTTGGTAACAGTTTTGCATCGATCCACTTTCGATAATTTGTGGCATTCATGTCTCCATGATAATCACCGGTCTTGGAATGCGATTTGAACATCAATAAAGCATTAGGTACAAAGCCATTGGGACTGCCAGCGTGTACAATTACAATACGAGGTCCTTTACCGATATTTTGCATAGCCCGCGTTCTGTATTAGACTGCCAGCATTTTTGTATCACGTGATTTTTATTCACGTAGGTTTCATCTAGGAAAATTATTGACTTACCCTCTCGGCGGTATTTTTTAATGTCTCTGATGTAATGCCACCGCAGGCGCATTATGTGGTGACGTTCAATTAATAGTTTCCTCTTTGACTAACATGTTAAATATGATATTTCGAAACATCAACAATACGTATTCTGATTATTATTTGAAACCAAGCCTATGTATTGTCCGTCTCAAGTATTCAAGTGAGCAATGAAGAATATTGTCTTGTTTCAATTCCGCATTCAACTTTTTTAACGACGGGATACATTTTTTGACAGTATACCATTGTGTAATTTTTCTTCGTATGACACCTTCCGTAAAATTGTCGGTTTCAATCCTTTTTTTATTAAAACGGGTTTTCCGTGTTGAATTGAAAGTCGCTGTGCTGCCTTGTGCTTCCATGATTCTAGCTTCTTTTATAATTTTTTTAACGCTGGTATCAGACAAACCTGTGGCTTCAGCAACAGTTTTTGCTAAATTAATGTCGTTTGCGTATTCGGGCGAGGTTCGGTCATTTTTTCGCTTTCCAAAATATTGGTACACTTTATGTACAACTTCCTTAACTTGTCTTGAGATAGCCTTACTCATCTTGAGATCTTAATCTCGTGTGCGGCGAACTCAAAGTAGTACGGACTATCAAGCACGTGTTGCCGCTTCGACTGCGCGGCCGAGACTGCCGTATTTGACGCGCAGATGCACGCGTTTCCCTTCCCCGCTGCACCACCCGCTACCCGCTAACATCTTTAGTACCTCGTCCCCGCCACCGTCTGTCACCCCGCAGGACGGTCGCGCACGAGCTTGCCGGACTATAGTTTTGTCACTAATGCATACTCATAAGAGTCAGACAGAGATCAGAAAAGAGTGGCCGTAAGTTTTATTGCCAGGTTTTTTCTCACAGGTTCTACCCACTGGTAGTAACTGTAACTTCAGAAGCAATCAATCTTAGAGAATAATCATAAGTGTTGTAACCTACTTGAAAGATATCTTCATCTCATTAAACACTCCAGATACTCTCAAAGTTCTTATTATGAAACATTTTGTATTCTTGACTATACCATTAATCTATCAACTTGTATTTCCCAGCACCTATTTTGCAATCAAATTTTAGACTAAGAAGATTTTTGTTTTTAGGCCAATACTCAAGCAGATAACCTGGTAACAGTTAAAACAGAAAAAACAGACGACAATTCACCTGCCTTACTGTTAAATTCCAATTCCGAAAATGATGACAGTCTTCCAGATTATGAGAATAGTATGCTTGCCAGGTCATTGCTTTCAGGTAAGTAGTATTTTTAAAACTAATACAACTGAAAATATTAATTATAAGCATTCTTATTAGCTATAGGTTATAGCTTAGATTATAGAAAATTTGAATTTTTTTTTTTTTTTTTTTTTTTTTTATATTTGGTTCGCCAAATTGACGCCGCCCGCCTGGTGGTAAGTCGTGACGACGTCTAGCGATTGTGGGCCACTCTCACAGCACACATTACTATTGAGAGTGGCCCTCAACTTGACGACCTACTGATGTGCCTCTTCACGCTCCGCTTAAAGAACCCAGGATTATATGTGGGAGGAAACACGTGCACAGGCAGGGCGTTCCAGGCCACTATCGTTCGGCAGAGAAACGAACGTTTAAAACGTTCGGTTCTCGCGAACATGCTATCCACTGTGTGGGGGTGGCATCTCTGCCCGGCACGAGTCGTTCGGGATCGGAAGGAAGAGGGTGGGATCAGATTGAAGAGCTCTTCAGAACACTCGCCGTGGTAAATACGGTAGAATGCGGCCAAGGAAGCTATTGTTCGGCGCTGAGCTAGCGGCTCAAGGCTTCCCGTTACCTCCGGACAACCTATAATACGGATAGCCCGTCGCTGCATAGCGTCGAGAGCGTCCAGCAGATACTTCGCGGAGCCGTCCCAGAGGTGAGAGCAGTATTCGACGCAGGGTCTAATCTGCGTCTTGTACAGCAGACACCTCTGGTCCGGTGTAAAGAATCTCTTTACCTTATTCAGTATTCCTAGTTTCCGCGAAGCTAGCCCTATACATCTTTCGATGTAGTTTTTATTATTGAGCTCTCGACGAACGTCTATGCCAAGGATATCAAGGTTGTCCTTCATTGGTAATAATGCATTCTGAAGAGAGGGTAGGGGAAGGAAAGGGGATTTCTTCGCAGTAAATGCACACGCCTGTGTTTTGCGGGCATTGAACTCGACCAGGTTCTCGGTACCCCATTGAGAGATACTGTCGAGGTTACGGTCGAGATCAGCCACGAGTCGTCGTCTCTCCTCCTCAATCTCAGATCGCCCCGCCGTCGGACGAACCGAGTAACTCCCGTGCAGTGTGCTGTCATCTGCATAGCAATGAATGTTCCCGAGGGATAACATATCATTGATATGCAGAAGAAAGAGAGTTGGTGATAGTACGGACCCCTGCGGTACCCCGGCATTCACTTGCAAGAAGCGAGAAGCCTGGCCATCGCAGAGGACCCGCACTCGGCGCTCGTTTAAAAAGCTGGCAATCCAGCTGCACAGTTGAGGAGGTAGACCATATGCCGGAAGCTTGGAAAGGAGCGAAGCATGCCAGACCCTATCGAAGGCTTTGGCGATGTCCAGGCTAATAGCCAAGGACTCGCCGTGCCTTTCCATAGCCCCACCCCAGACATGCGTTACGAATGCCAGAAGATCACCCGTTGATCGCTTTGGCCTGAAGCCGTATTGTCGATCATTGATTAGCGAGTGATCCTCTAGGAATTGCATGAGCTGCTTATTTATAAGGAGCTCAAGCACCTTGCAAATGACTGAGGTGACAGCTATGGGTCGATAGTTGCCTGGATCGGACCGATCCCCTTTCTTGGGGATCGGTTGTACGTTCGCCTCCTTCCAGACCTCCGGCACGAGCCCTGAAGAGTATGACAGGCGGTACAGACGCGTTAATACTGGAGACAACTCAGCTGCACATTTTCGTAGCACCACCGCCGGAATGCCGTCAGGGCCACTGGCTTTCCGCGTGTCGAGTGACCGCAGCACTGCTCGTACATCACATTGCCTGATAACAATATCAGGCATTGTGTGGCCACAGTTGGCGATGGCGGGGGGCTGCAGGCCACGGTCGTCGACCCGGGAATTAGCCGCAAAGAGGTCTGCGAGCATATCCGCTTTCTCTTGGGCTTTGTGAGCCAGTGTTCCATCTGGGTAACGCAGCGGTGGCAGCGAGGGCTGACAAAAGTTAGATTGCACGGCTTTGGCCAGTTGCCAGAATCCACGGCTGCCCGTGGGATAGGAAGTGAGCTCCTGACCAAGCCGCGCGACGCGCTGGGCATCCGCTCTCTTAAAGGCCCTCTTACTCGACTTTGTGGCCCGGTTGTACGCTGCTTTGAGGTGGCCCACGTTTGGGTCGCGCACAGCCCGGGCCCTGATCCAGGCGCGATATGCCGACTGTTTTTGTCGAACAGCTTTGGCACAATCTCGCCCGAACCAGGGACGGGCTCTGCGGATACTGGCGACATCAGTGAAAGGGATGTAATAATCCATCCCTAAACTGATCTCGCCAGCAATAGCAGAAGCACTATCCGAAGGAGCCTTTCCTACAAAGCAGCGCTGGCTCCAGGGGACGGACGCAAAATAATCGCGTAGACCGTCCCAATCCGCTGACGAGTAGTGCCATAGTCGTCGTGACGTTTGCACAGGACGTGCAGGAGGTGACACCTTCATGCCAGCGTGAACAACACAGTGGTCGGAACTACCCAGTGGGGCTCCTACCGAAACACTGTACTGGGCTGGGCGACTCGTCAGCAGTAGATCCAGCAGAGCGGGCGCGTGATCTGACCTGTCTGGTATCCGGGTGATCCCGCATACCATCTGGGTCAGACCGTGGGAGAGAGCGAACGCATGGGCGGCTCTACCCGCATGATCAGTCTTGAGGGACCCCAGCCATTCAATGTGATGGCCATTGAAGTCCCCCAGAAACACTAGGTCAGCGTTCGGGAACCGCACCTGCGCTTCATCAGCCGTCTCGCTGAGGTACTGGAAGAGCTTTGTTGTCTCAGAATCCCCTGTGTGGGATCGGTAGACGCACACGTAGATCTGGCTCATAGAGCTATGGTCTACGTGCAGCCAAAGGACGGAATTGGAGGGGTTCTCTAGGCAGCGCAACCGGCGGCAGCAAACATCCGCCCTAACGAACACGCACACCCCGGCTTTGTCTCGAAATTGTTCCTCGATGACATAGCCGGGGTAACACAGGTAAGACGTGTCGTCAGGGCGGCGTATTTGTGTCTCCGTGAGGAACATCACAGCGGGCCGTGCCGTCTCAAGGTGGTGGTGGACGGTATCGAGGTTCGCATGGAGTCCACGGACGTTAGTGAACTCCACCTCGAAATGTGAAGTTGTGGGGTTTCCTAGGGCCGCTGTGTAACGTTTATTTCTTTTTTGTTGCACTGCCATTGTAGATTTTGAAGAAGAAGCGTGAAGACAGGGCGACATTTGGTGCAGCAGTAAGTGACAAAGCGTAGGGGCTAGCTTTGTCTAGAACCGTGTGGTTAGGTCGGAGCCGACCCGCCGGACGGAAGGGCTCCCAAACCCCCCTGATGCAAGGCCGCCGCTACCCCACACCGGTTACCACCCGGAGCGGCGATCCCACATCAGGATTATGCGCAACATGTGGGGCAGCCTCCTGGGGTGGTTGGCCCCAGGCGGGCCCCATGACTGTGTTGCGGGCGGCCGCGGCAACGCCGTTGCTAAGGGTCTCCCTGGCCGGCGAATCGACCCACACCACCCACACTAGACTCCGTTTCGCCCCCACTGGTCCCATGCCTGCTGCACCATACATCGCCCCGGGCCCGGCGGTGCAGCTGCTGAACCCCTAACGCAACCCAGCCTGGGCTGGGTTACTTGGGGGGCTTTAGCACAGCTGCACGGTGGTACCCCCCCGGACCAACACTGTTGTACCACCTGGTACCCACGTAGGGGCCGAAGCCACTCCATAGGTACCGTAAATTAACGAGCCTCGTCCGTTTATCAGCAGGTGCGCCACTAGCAGGTGAGGTCGCTGGGGCCCTATAGATGTTGGTAGAGCCCCTTTGCACCCAAGCCCCTTTGCACCCAATTGAATGTATGTTCTCAGATTACAAGACCATCCATAAAAGACCTCTTATCATTCCAGAGATACACAAAAGATAAAATGTGTATTTTGCTTTTATAGAACGGTATAGTTTTAACTCCACTATCAAAGAACCCAATCTATTTCAAACACACCTAAACTTTAACCTGATGATTTTATTTTTTATTTCAGGGATCAATCCATCCAAAAGTGATGTTAGTGCCAATAATACAACTGTCAAAAAAGTGTCAAATGCAATGGTGGACATAAATAGACTCTCCAAGGAATTTCTCTCAGACACAGTTATATTCAACAATTCTCCCTCAAAAAGTCCCATAAAATCAGATGATACTAATGTGAAACCGGAAAAACAGTCTCCTAAGCCTGACGTAGAATATGAACCTGAGGTATTACTATCTGAACATCAAGATGACAATGATTCTGATGGTACATACTCTCAAGAACAATCACAAGCTTTGCTTTTACTTGCTGGTATGTCAAGTGTCCCAGTACTTGCCTGTGGTGCATCAACATCTCAAGGTTTGGCTCATCAGTCAAATCACGCAGCCATTTGTGGTGATTGTCCTCACTGCGGAATGAAATATTCCAATCAGTCAGCTCTTAAATATCATGTCAGGTTAATGCACTCAGACTTAACTAATAGACTGTGTTGTTATTTGTGTCCAAGGTCGTTTACAATGCGTGAGACTTTCAAAGAACATATGTGGACCAGTCATGGTCAAAGGAATTAATAATTTTCATTTGATATTTGATTAAAATGTTATACTTAAAGTGTGCCTTCGGTTTTTGTCAATTGAGATATTAAATTGTGTCAGGAAATTATTGTGCCTTCTTGGAAAGTGAAGTTTAAAGCTAAAATAGTTAGCAGTGAATGAGACTGAAAAGATTTTGCTTATTCAAATTGCAACGTTTGGATACATTCAGTGTTATTGTGCCTTTACACTACTATTAGTGGCCTTGAAATGTTCATTAGTGCAGTATTGGATATAAAATACATAAATATTAATGTATTTGATTATTATTGTCTAAGATTTGCATAACGGTCATGCAGAATAATTATTGGATAAATTTGTATATACTTGAATTTTGTAATTGAATTAATTCTAAACTATCCAAGTTATTTACCATGGTATATGTAATTATTTTAAAATGATTGACAAATATTGTCAGAAGCATATAGATAGATATGCAGCAGAATAGTACTTCCAAATTTGAATAACTTTTGATTGTTATTGGCTGAAATTTTTATATTTGAAAATAAATAATTAAGGACTGGATTTTCAGAAATCATATTACGATATTAGCAAGTAAGTGATGGCATATCATTTTATAGGGAATTATCCCTACTCTTATTGAAGAGTACCCACAGACAAAATAATTATGATGACTTGATAAGACAGAGTTTCATATGCCATTAAATTTCGCCAGCCTTTTTCCTAGTGCCAGGTACCATGGATATATTGGCAGATGTACTAGAACAAGAATGATACATATTAAATGTATTTCACTGGTGCTAATAAGACCAGATAAAAGTGTGTGATTATCATCATTAAAACCCACGGCGAATGTTTTTTACTCTCATTGGTGGTAATTCGACTTATAATCACTTGTTCATCAAGAAAGTGATATTTTAGATTTAGTCAGTATGTTTATTTTAAAATAATCAAGATACTTTATGTAGGTTTATGTTATTGTAAGTGCGTAAAGTTAAATTATTTTCGTTATTGGTTTAGGCCTTTTTGGTACCTCATTTTAGTTAGTATGTTATACAAAATTATTTACCATACATAGATACATAATGATTATATATTATCACGCCTGTGACCTCGAAGGGGTAGCAGAAGCATACGCCAGCTTTCAGCCCCTACGTATTCGCGTACGAGTTACCGTAAATCCGTATAGTTCCGGATTTACAATAAAAGGCTCTATGACGTATTATAAACCCATTCAACAGTATTCTCTGGTCACAGGCGTGTTACCAATATTTTGAATATATTCGCTGACTTGAAAATTGTTTCGCCTTTTTTAATAGTTAAGTATCTAGGTGTAGTTTTCGATTTTTACCTATGTTATATTTTATTATTCACATCTGCATGAGAATAGTTCGCATATTATTTTTAGGAGCGGTAAGTTTTTAAACTAGCTACTATTTACCAACTAGCCGAACATTTAAAATATCTGCAATTCTCAGAAAGTATGTCTTTTCTATTGAAAATCTGTTTTTAGGACTTATGTTTATGTTAAATATATAAATTCCTAAATTAGGTTATTTTGGAACGATATAATATCGTTTTAGAAATATTTTTGAACTGCAAGTGTCTTCGTCAAGTGCTTTTAGGCTTATTATATTAAATTATCATGGATGTTATGCTATCAAAAGTGATATTTTTAAATTGCGCATGGTTTTGGTGTATTGTGCCAAAATGTAAGTTATTAAATTAGTTGGAAGTTGCATTAATTTTATTAAGTTACCATAATTATTTTGTTGATATGGTTATTTTATACCAATAACCGAGTTTGTTGATTAAATATTTGTAATAGTTTTCAGACATTTATGGCGATTGCTTACTTTTTTATATTTTTAAGTATCTACTGTTGATTCATATAATATGTAGGTATAGAGTGAATTTGTTGAATTTATAATTAAGCACCCCATAGATAAAAGCTAAAAACACAGTGGTCCTTCACATATGACGTATGCCACGCGACTTCGGATACAACGACACACTGGTCCTACGTCTTACGACATCTTACAACGTCTGACGTTTCCGTAATCTTACGCGCTATGACACTTTCAACGTGTGTGACAGCGTCGGTCGCGTGGGATAGCATGGGAACACACGAATCTGGCGCGGTGACGCCTAAGACAGTAAGGTGAATTACCAGTGTGCTCGTTACCATACAAATTGTATAGGCCAGATCCTCTTCAGATGTCATAATGCGTGGTGTATGTCGCATCTGAAGGATGAGTTTGCCCGTCCCTTAACAGTCCATTGCCTGTCCGACGTAGAATATCGGACTGTCAGATAGCTGAAGTTGGCTACAAGTTCAAGTTTATAGTTTTAATTCTCAGCGCTTGGCGGAACCTATAGTATTACATAATGAACAAATACACTCATACACTATATCACTACTTAATTATATTGATTTTAAGAGATCGGTTTCACTTTGTAGCATTATCAAAGGTGTTCTACTACACTGTCTTACAATATCTTATGTACAAGTGTGTTTGTTCATTATGCAGGTGAGTATCACAAAGGCCTGACAGACCAATATTCACCAGTGGACCGCAGGCGAGGATCTGTTACTCTGTGGATACCTTTAGTGTTTAATGCCATTAGAATATTGTTTTAGGATATTATTTTAGATTGATGAATCTAGAAAGATTATAAATTAAAATTTATATTAATAATATACGTATGTTAAATATAATATTGTTAGATATTTTATTCAAATTTTACAAGATTTACATGATTTTAAAGTACGTTATTAATAAAAAGATGCTTCATATATTTTGTTTTTATTTAGTAGCATTGAGTTAATATATGTATATATATACAGGCTGTCCCAGAAGTCGACGTCAAGCCCGAATCGGGTAACAGGCTAGGTCATAACAGTTGTACGAAAAATATAAAAAATATCTAGGTCTTGTATTTTAAAAATTATAGACGTTCAAAAAAAGTAGAGAAAATCTACGCCTTGTGAATGTTTTTTCATTCCTGTTGCTACAGATATGTATTTTTTTGTTTTGTTTTTTCTCTAATGTAACCCTGAATACTTTTTCTTTAAAGTCTAAACTGAAATTTAAACTCCATTTCTCTAGCTCGGAAGTAAAATGTCACCATTTGCCCAATCAAAAATTCAAATTGGTACTCCTCTAGCTATAATATTAAGAGTTACGGCCTTGTGGAAAGCCACAGGTACATCAGAATGACTTCTAAGTAAAGTAATAAAACACTTAAAAAACTGTTTTCTTTCAAAAATTAAAAAAATGGCCGCAATGCGAGAAATAAACTAGTGAGTGTTTTACAGTTTTAGAATTCTTAATAACAGCGCTAACTTTTAAAGTTACTTGCCTAACTCACCTAGTACATTTTTTTTTCAGTGTGGCCAGTTTAATCTGAGCTAAGTATTTATTTTGAATTTTTGATTGGGCAAATGGTGACATTTTACTTCCGAGCTAGAGAAATTGAGTTTAAATTTCAGTTTAGACTTTAAAGAAAAAGTATCCAGGTTTACATTAGAGAAAAAACAAAACAAAAAAGTACATATCTGTAGCAACAGGAATGAAAAAACATTCACAAGGCGTAGATTTTGTCTACTTTTTTTGAACGTCTAGAATTTTTAAAATACAAGACCTAGATATTTTTTTTATATTTTTTCTGACAACTGTTATGACCTAGCCTGTTACCCGATTCGGGCTTGACGTCGACTTCTGGGACACCCTGTATATATATATATATATATATAGGGTTCCGTACCCAAAGGGTTAAACAGGACCCTATTACTAAAACTTCACTGTCCGTCACTCAGTTTGTCACCAGGCTGTATCTCATGAACCGTGATAATTAGACAGTTGGAATTTTCACAGATGATGTATTTTTGTTGCCACTATAACAACAAATACTAAAAAACAATAAAATCAATATTTAGGGGGGCCCTTGCCTACCACCACTTTCCTAGCGTTCACACGCATAATGATCAATCCTGAATCGCGTAATGAAGCATTTGCATATTGTCACATTGGCATTTTGACCAAAACTTAAAATGACACATACGCAAAACGACACATACGTACAATGAATGACCCATCAGTATAATTACCGCATATTGTCACATTGGCATTTTGACCAATACTTAAAATGACACATAGGTACGTAAAATGACCCATCAGTATAATTATCGTGTAATTTACATGCGTCGTTTCGCCCGGGGCGCCCCGCAATTGGGCGATGGGGCGACCGCGCCCTTGGGCCGCTGAATAAAAAAAGTGTCTGACTCGTGGAGGATTTTGTTCGTACCCTCCATACAGATAATAAACTTGATGTATCTTTGCGTAATTCCAAATTTACAGCTTTTCACTAAAAACTTATGAAAGTATGAAAGATAACCATATAAGAAATGCAATGTTTAAAAAAAATTGTCTCTGTCCGTTTGTTCCGGGTAATCTCTGAAACGGTTGGACTGATTTAACGGGACTGTCACTGGCAGATAGCTGATGTAATATTGTAAAATATAGGCTACTTCCCGGTAATTGTTCTCGCGGGAATTGAGAGCCATAAACATATTTCTCGCGAGCGTCCGCTAGTCATCTTTTTTTTTAATTCCGAGGCCCATGGCTGCGGCCGCTTCCACGTCCGTTGCCAGGCGTCTCTAGACGCATGCAGAAGGTATTTACAACGGTGCCTGTCGGACTTTGACCACCTGTGTGGCCTCTTCGGGCGTCGTTGAGGTAGGGTTTTATCCCGCGTCGGTGAGTGAATCTGGTTGCGTGCTGTGGGACGGAAGTCCCGCTGCACGCGACTTTTCTAGCTTGCTTCTGTAAGGACGGCGGGTGACTATCCCGCGGTTCTCAGGCCCTGATCATGGAGGTCGATGATCCTAAAGTAGATGTGTGTGCGGCGCCCTCTCAAGTTGGTATGTCTGTTGTATAGGAGCCCTGAATTTAATCAAAAGAAACTAACCATTTGGCAGTTTTTGAGGATTGTTTTTTCGCGTTAGCGTACAAATTGACTTGTTCGTCAACTAGCGGGCATGGTACGTGTGCGCAAGTTGGCATAGGCTAAATATTCTTTCTTTCAAAGTTTATTTTTTATGACTTTTTCTTTTTTTGATTGAGAAACCGCCGTTGGTCATTATGCGTATTGGTCATTTTGCGTATTCGTCGTCAAGCGTATTGGTCGTTCTGCGTATATGTCAATCTGAGGATTGGCCGTTGGTCATTATGCGTATTGGTCGTTTTGCGTTTCCTAGGTTCTTCGGTTTCCTAGGAAACCGAAACTTCGGTGCACACTCCAAGAATCACGTTTCGTGTCCTATAGCATAATTACACATTGCCGAACAGAGAGTCCTGCCGATCAAATTTGTAGTTGCAAATTATAATTTCTATTTTAGTATTTAGCCAACAGAATTGGAAAATTTTGAGTTTTCAAAGGGATTAGGAGTAAAATGTTAAGACATCCTGCAAAAAACCTGATTTAAAGCGAAAGAAATGCGTCAGGATCCAGGATCGTAGACAGTGGAAATCCGTGGTTTCGACTTATCCCAGTGGGATAGATAGATTGTTAGTAAGGATACAAGCACACCACCAATCTGATGATTCGATTGAAATCGTTAACTTGCGTATGCTACTTACTGCTAAAAATATCTAGACATTAGGTATTTGCGCTTCACTACCCAAGTAAGCTAGGAAAAAAAGGAAAACCAGTGAAAGGAGAGGAATTGAAAATTCAGCTCTAGACCTTTCGGATAGGTACCTACCGTGCGAAACCTAGCATCGTCTTCCAAGTGGACAGGGTAGTAATGATCCGGTGTGGTGAATTCGTGTTTCAAAAATCATGGCTGTCTCCACAAAGATTATAGATGAACATAATTAAATAGGACCTACTAAGATGGTTCGTAAATACTAATAAAGGACATTATACCTAAGTACTTCCTATTAGCAGATAAGATAGAATTATAAAACTTAATGTACCTAGGTAGAGCCATTCAAAAGATCGTTCCTATGTAGAGCGATCGATGTCTGGAAGGGCCTGCCTGTGCACGTGTTTCTTTCTTTTTACAATCCTGTGTTCGTAGCGCAACGTGAAGACGCACGTCATTGAGCCGCCAACTTTAGGGCCACTTTCGACTTTTGGTGCGTACCAGAGACGCCCGCGGCAATGGACTTAGGAGCGGCCGCGGCCTCGCGGAATTAAAAAAAAAGGGCCCCTTTAGATGGTATAATATCTACTATTTGCTATGAAAGTGACTTCCACCAGGCGGGCACCGTCACTTTCGCAACCCAAAAACAAAGTGGTTTTTAGGTACCTGTTTAAAGTTAGTAGTACCTAAACGCAATGAATGTTAGTTCCGATTAACCTATACCTACTTGGGTTGAGTGTAATAAATTGATTCAGCTTATCATTAGGTAAGCTATTAGGAAGTTAGGTGATGGGTACTAACCCATCATCTAGGGGAAATCAACTTATCAGGAGAAACACCGGAAGGAGATGACGGGAAACAACTTTTCCACAAGCTAGACGAGAACACAAAATTGCTACAGATAAATAATATGTTGCTGCAGGAGATCAAGGACAAAATAGACAGGCCAAGAGAGGTGCGACTTGGAGTGTCATATGCACAAATAACGTCTCAGGCTCAGAGGTCAGGACCTCCAGAACACAGAGCACTACACTCCATCATCGTAACTAATAATCGTGCTAACGGCGTCCCCAGCGTTAGACATCAATACACGGTGCTGCAGGCCAATTTCCAGAAAGCCCAACTGCCGACGGAAGAGCTGCTGCTAGGAGCTGTTAAGCGCGGAGCTGCGATAGCGCTGCTTCAGGAGCCCTACATCGGCTCAATAGGGAGAATGAGAGGATACCGCGGAGTTAGGATATTCCAGAGCGCTGGGCAGGTAGAAGGTGTCGTCAAAACGGCGATAGCGATTTTCGACGACGACCTCGATGTCAAGCAATACCCGGAACTCACCACCAATAACATCACGGTGGTGAGAATCCGGACCAGCGCCTGGGAGATCTACGCGGTGTCCTTCTACTTCGAACCAGAGTAGCCGCTATGGTCATACCTGGTGCAGCTCAAAACAATATCGCAAAGGCTCGGGAACAACGGACTGCTTTTTGGAGGCGACGCCAACGGCAAAAGCACATGGTGGGGGAGCAGTGCGGAGGATGAGCGTGGGGAATGGCTTTTGGGAACAATTACAGAGTCGGAACTCCAAATCCTCAATACTGGGTCGACGCCCACTTTCAATTACATCAGGGGAGGTAAACGATACTGCAGCCACATCGACGTGACGGTCTGCACTGCCGACGTTTTCGACCTTGTCGAGGACTGGAAAGTTATGGAAGACCTGATGAACTCTGACCATAATGGCGTGGCTTTTAGAATATACCTGAAAAAATCTAAAGGCATGCAAGTTGAAAGAACAACAAGAAGGTTTAATACTAGAAAGGCAAAATGGACAAACTTTAAGATAAAAATGACACTAATAGCAAATAATATAAACCTAGAAATAGTTAACAGGATAAATAACAACAGTAAATTAGAATCAGTAACAAATAAATACATAGCATATACATAGCATCACGCCTTTTTCCTCGAAGGGGTAGGCAGAGGTGTGCAAACAGACCCACATCTCGCCAGCTATGTTAGGTCCCATGTAATAGGGGGCGCGCCTATTGCCATTTACCGGGCACAAGTTCCAGACTCTGGGATAATTATCTGGGTAAAATTCTAAAGAGAATTATACATTATCCACCAGACCCGGGAATCGAACCCGAGACCTCGAGCGTGACAGTCCGTACATAGTACCATTGTGCCACCGAGGTAGTCAATAAATACACTAATATAATTGAAACTACATGTAAAGAAACTACACCTAAAAAGAAAAGCAAAGAACCTGGAACCCTGGATACCTTTTACCCGGAGGACCGAGTAGAAGAGGACACCTTAAAACATGCCGAAATCCGGGCGCTAGCTCAGACAGTAAATATGGAGGACCATCATAACGATGACCCTCCGTTTACACAAGGGGAGCTACAGTGGGCAATAAAAACCTTTGATCCCAAAAAAGCACCGGGAACCGATGTCTTCACCGCGGATATATGTTCGCACGCAGCGGCGTGTGATCCGGTACTGCTACTGGCTCTGGAAGCCAGGGAAGGAGTCGTACAGTGTACCCAAGTCGTACAGGCCGATTGGGCTTTTGCCTGTCTTGGGGAAGCTGTACAAAAAGCTGCTCAACGCACGTCTCAAGTATCACCTTCTGCCAAGGATGAGTACTCGCCAGTACGGCTTCATGTCACAGCGCAGCACAGAGGACTCCCTCTATGACATATTACAGCATATACGCGCCAAGCTTGATGACAAGAAAATAGTGGTATTGGTGTCGTTGGACATAGAAGGGAGCCTTCGACAGCGCATGGTGGCCTGCAATCGAAGTCCGGCTGGCAGAGGAATAGTGTCCCATGAACTTGAGATGTGTGATGAGTAGTTATCTCAGAGAGAGAGCAGTGCGCGTCAGGTACGCCGGTGAGGAACATCGCAAAGAAACACAAAGGGTGTGTACAGGGATCGATCAGCGGACCCTTGTTGTGGAATCTGTTGCTGGACCCCCTTAAGCAACTACAGGGCAGGATGGACTATATCCAGGCATTTGCGGCCGACATTGTCCCGGTCTTTGACGGGGATACGGCCCGAACGACAGGCCAATGCCTCCCTTGGGCATGTTCACGCGTGGGGCGTCGACCATAAGCTGAGGTTCGCACCGCATAAAACCAATGCGATGGTGATCACGAGGACGCTTATATTCGACGAGTCACGCCTGAGCATGGGTGGGGTGGACATTGGTCTCACTACGCAGGTGAAACTCCTGGGGCTGCTTATTGATCACAGACTGACATTCAAGTCTCACGTCACCTACGTTTGTAGCAAGGCCATCAGCATTTGCAAGAAGCTCGCGAGGACGCTGCTGTTGAGCCGACAATCTTGTATGCAGCCAGTGCGTGGCGTCGGGCGGTCGACAAACTGGGAGTCCGGAAACAGATGAACGTGGTTCTGCGAGTTTTTGCCCAGAAGCTGTGTAAGGCTTATCGCACGGTCTCCCTGCACTCTGCCCTGGTTCTATCGGGCATCCTTCCTCTGGACCTCAGAGTTCGTGAGGTGCCCTCGTTGTACGAGGCCAAGAGGGGGATGCCACGGCCAGAGCCTGAGTGCATGGAGGTCGAGCGAATGGCCCCAGCTTCTGGTGCCCCGCACCCCGCTGAGCGTTTATGCCTGGAGTTCAGCAGCCTGGTAGACGAGGAACAATACCACGAAGCCAATTACTTCGACGCTCGCATCTTTACGGATGGGAGCAAAATTGAGGGCCGGGTCGGTGCAGCACTATCCTTGTGGAATAGTGCGGCTGAAACGAAGGCCCTCAAGTTTGGTCTTCCTACTGCACCGTCTACTAGGCGGAACTTCTGGCACTCAGCAAGGCGGTTGGCGTATATATATTCAGTGACAGCAGGGAGGCTCTCTCGGCAGTCGTCAACGACGACTCACCCCACCCCTTGGCGGTCGAAACCCGGAACGGCATCCGTCTCTGCAGGGCAAGAGCGTATCCCTGTTCTGGGTGAAGGCTCACGTTGGGTTGGTGGGAAACTAGAGGGCTGACGAACTGGCGAGAGCAGCCGCACTGCGTCTGAAAAAGGCTCCGGACTACCAAAAGTGCCGCAGTCCACCAAGTGGTGCAGTCCACCTAACAGTGATTTTAGTGTATTTACCAAGGTCATGGACCAGGTTCGAGGGGTTGCGTCAAATAATAGGAAGAAGTTAATTATGTGCGGAGACTTCAATGTAAACATCCTAAAACAGTGTAAGAAAAGTACTCAATTTTTAAATTTATTTGGTAGTTACAATATGGAGAATATTTTCTGTGAACCGACTAGAGTCACAGAAACAGCAGCCAATTGCCTTGATAATTTTTTTACGGACTGTGAGTGCTTAAGCAAGTCTTTAATTAGTAAATTGCCATCAGATCACTGTGGTCAAATAGTATCCTTTCCCAAGAGTAATAATAGTCAGTGTAATGAGAAAATTATGTGTAGGCCCATAACCTCTAATGGAATTAAAGAATTCAAAAACTTGTTTGAGAAAAAGCTTAATTCTATAGTTTATACATGGGGCACACTAAAAGTTTTGCACTTCTAGCTAATCGTAACTATTTGAATTTAGAATGTTATATTTTTTTAAACGTTGCAACCTTCTTAGTAATAAAAAAAAACAATTGGCGGGAAATCATTTGTCAATTGTTTTTTATCACACATCAAAGTTCTACGTATGCATCGAAAATGGAATTAAGTCGAAATTATTTTAGAGCGATGATATTTTATGATTTTAAAAGTTCTCTCTCTCCGCAAGACTGTGCCGCTCGTCTTCAAAATGCTTTTGGGAGAGAAGCACCTTGTTTGAGCACCGTGAGGCGATGGTTTGCTGAATTTGAGAGAGGTCGAGTTTCTTTACATGACGAATTTCGTGAAGGGCGGCCTTTAACTGCCGTCAACGAAAATAATGTGGCTACTGTTAAGCGGTTAATTGAAGAAAACCCGCGGATTACCTATGAGACAATTCGAGGACTATTGGGGATTGGTATGAGTCAAATCCAGAAAATTTTACACGAAGAATTGAAAGTTCGGAAACTTTGTTGTCGTTGGATTCCTCATGAACTGACAGCGGAACAGACGCGGGCTCGCGTGGAATGGTGCTCACAGAGGCTACTGAAGTACGACCACGGACATTCTAATGCTGTTTATGACATTGTCACAGGAGACGAAACGTGGATTTATTGTTTTGAACCCGAAAAAAAACAGTAATCTTGTGAATGGGGGATTGAAAATGAGAACAAGCCAACAAAAGTGAGGCAGGCGAGAAACGTTGGTAAAAAAATGACCGCGTTTTTTTTCTCAGCTACGGGGCCCATCTGTACAATTCCACTTGAAGATCAAAAGAGTGTTAATGCCGAGTGGTATTCTACCATTTGTTTACCCAGGGTGTTAGAAAAAGTTCGCGAAAGACGACCCCAAAGCCGCGTTCTCCTACATCGTGACAACGCTTCTTCACACACGGCCAACAAAACAAAGTCATTTTAGCTTCCGAAAAAGTACAACTCGGCACCCATCCTGCGCATAGCCCCGACCTAGCACCCTGTGATTTCTGTATTTTCCCCAAAATCAAAGATTTGATGAGAGGTTTCATTTTTACCAACTCCGAAGAGGCAGTGATAGCGTTCAATCAGCACGTAGAAAACATGCCTTCAGATCTATGGTCCTCCTGTTTTAAAAAATGGTTCGATCGCATGAAAAAGTGTTTAAAATGTAAAGGAGAGTACTTTGAAAAGCAATAAACATAATATTTTGGTTTTAACATGTTGTTTTTTTAAGTTACACAAAACTTATAGTGTGACCTACGTATACGTAATAATCCTAGAACATCCCAGATGGCAGTCGCTTCACGGAAAATATCGATATTCAGCCGAATCGCAGTTAAACCGGCAAGCCGACCCCAACTTTAGTTAGGAAAAGGCTCGGTGAATGATGATATAGGTAATAATCCTGAGGTCCATTATAATAGTTTATTTAGTACATTATCTGATGCTTTTTCAGACACATTCAAACAAAAATGCCGTCGTCGTCGAAATCGTAGTGTTAAATCGAAATTTTGTGAGTGGGCAACAGTAGGCATTTATAAAAGTAGACGAACGCTGTTTGATCCATATGCACAAAAACGATACAGATTTGATAAAAGTTTCACTGAATATGTTAGGAATTACTCCAAAGTATTCAAAAAAGTATGTAGACAGGCTAAATCCATTCACATCAAAAGGAAAATAATTGAGGCTCCTAACAAAATAAAAGAAACATGGAAAGTTTTAAACAAAGAGTCAGGTAAATGTAAAGTGAGGGATACTGTTACTAAAATTAATTTAGAAAACAAGAATATAACCTCTCCGAAAGATATTGTAAATGCATTTGAAGATTATTTTACCAACATTGCATTTAAAGTTACTTCTTCTGTTAATTCATGTGCCCTCGGTGCGGTGGCCCTTCTCGAAAGTAATATTGGTTCTTCATCTAAATTTAACTTCAAACATATCGACCCCAGTGACATCTTGAAAGCATTTAAAAATCTCAAAATTAAAAAGTCGGAAGATCACTGGGGCATATCAGTTAGCTTAATCAGTAATGTAATTGATATTATTGCACCTGACTTGGCACTAATTTTTAATGAATGTGTAGATAAAGGCATATTCCCTAACCTAATGAAAAATAGTAGACTAATACCATTATTTAAGAAGGGATCTAAGTCAGAACTTGGTAACTACCGCCCCATTTCTATTTTGCCAGCTCTGAGCAAGGCGTTTGAGAGAGTGATGCTAAATCAAATGCAAGTCCACTTCACGACCAACAATCTTTTCCACAGCCAACAATTTGGCTTTACTCGCGGAAAATCTACCACCGATGCGGGAGCAACCCTTGTTAGCTTGATTTACGACGAATGGGAGGGATCGCAGGATGCCATTGGGGTATTCTGCGATCTGTCTAAAGCATTTGATTGTGTTGGCCATCAGACACTATTGCTAAAGTTACGTCGGTATGGTTTTGACAAAAAATCCTTAGAACTATTAGAATCTTACCTGACAGATAGGCTGCAGACTGTTCATGTGAATAACATTAAGTCAAACGGAACTACTTATACTTATATTCAAAGTAAATCGGCATAGTACAGATGCGAATAATGTTAATAATATTTTAAATTATATTTCAAATTGGTTTTCTACAAACAACCTATTGTTGAATGCAGAAAAGACCAAATTCGTTAAATTTACAATGCCCAATGTCAGACAAGCAAATGTCCATGTCGTGCTGGGTAGCCAAAGGTTAGAATTTGTAAATAACACTACCTTTTTAGGAATAAAATTACAATGGGGTGGCCATATCACCATTTTAGCTAACAAGCTTAGCTCTACTGCATATGCTGTGAGACGGATTAGACAGTTGACAGATGTAGCTACTGCTAGGCTTGTTTACTTTGGTTACTTCCATAGCTTGATGCCCTATGGAATACTACTTTGGGGAAATGCAGCAGATATAGAAACAATTTTTATATTACAAAAGAAGGCAGTCCGTGCCTTTTATTGTTTAGGTAAGAGAGATTCTCTTAGGGAGCTATTTAAAGATATTAATGTTTTAACTGTAGCTTCCCAATATATATTTGATAACATACTGTATGTCAGGAAAAATATATCTAGCTATACTAAAGTAAGTGACGTTACAGACAGAAATCTAGGTAATCAAAATAAACTACTCCCTCCGTGTTATCGGCTTAGCAAGGTTAGTCATTCTTTCAAGGGGGAATGTATACGCTTTTATAATAAATTGCCTGAATCGGTTCTTTGTATACCGAACAGTAAATTTAAAACCTTTATAAAGACCACTTTATGTCAAAAAGCATATTATAAGACAGTTGATTAACTTAATGATAAAAGTGTCTGGCTTGAGCATGGTGCAGCTGCCTCCTAAAATGCCGTAATTGTAGCATATTTTGTACTTAGGTGACAAACAAATTGTTTTTGCATTAAACACGCTTTTAGATTCTGACACGAGACCAATGTACATTCGTCCACATTTAGTCTTAAGAAAATGTGTAAATGAGTAAATTATTGAAAAAGAGTGATCGAGAGTTTTATTGCCAGGTTCTTTCTCTCGGTTCTACTTATTGCTTTGCGAATCTGGCATTACATGTAAATATAGAAGCAATGACATTTTTTATTTTAAGTACTTACTGACGTTTGTAAGAGCTATTTAGTGACCTATACAAATAAATAAATCATTTCATTTCATTTCATTTCATTGCCCCGTCTCATTCGTCAAACGACTCCTACGACAGCAGTCGCTTGAAGAATGGAACGTGAGATACACAGAGGGCACGACCGCCTCCGTCACCCGGATGTTTTTCCCGAGCGTGGTGGCTGCATACAAGTTTGTCCATAAGGTAGTATTGATGGCGCTACAACACAGCTTCTCACGGGGCACGGTGGGTTCGCCCACTACTTGACTCGGTTCAAGTGTAGGGAGGACCCATCGTGCGCCTGTGAACCGGGCGTGCCTGAGACAGTCCAGCATTTATTGTTTGACTGTCCCATACACACCAGGGTGAGGTTGGATATCAGTCTGCGAACAGGGTTGACTGTGGACCGGGACAGTGTTCGCGAGCTCATGACTGAGCATACAGGAGAATTTTTGGAGTACGGTCGAGGCATAGTTGGTATAGTAAAGGCGAGAAATGCTACAGTACCCCGGTAATATAAGATTATTGGCAAGCACTATGCGGGATAGGGGCCCACTATACCAACTATGCCTAGCAGGAAGAGAGCAGCGCGGGAATTCCAGACTGCCCCCCTACCTCTGGAAGAAGAAATAAATAGTAAGTAAAACAAAACCAATACGAATGATAGAATAACAATAATGTATTAAATGTAAAATTATGAAAATATGCTAATAACTGAATATATAAATACTGCAATTAAATAAATAATATATCAAAGACAATGATTATGAATAGGTAGGAATAAAACACAATGACAATTAAATAAATAAACAAATTTGATTACAAACAATACAAGAATAATAATGTAAACGTCGTAAATATAAATAAACGTAATACATCCACTCGTTCACGAGTGGACAATAACACAAACAAAGACATATAACAAACAATAGTAGGAAAAAGGCTCCACACAGTTGCAAGAGCGGAGGTGCGTCGATAACCAAAAAAAAAAAAACCCATCATCTAACTTCCTAACTGACGTTCACACTCTCTTAGGTAGGTAGGTACCTAAGCTAACAGCTTATATGAATTATAAAGTCGGTCAGCACTTTTCTAGGTTCACAAAATGATTACCTATATTTAATAAAATCAAACGCGAAGTGAAACTAAATCTACTTGGTTTAAAGGGTAACAGCAAAATCAATTTTGTTTCAGCGGGTAAACGGAAAGTTGCTAGGCGTCGCGCTGTGAGTGGTGCGCAGGGCGACGGTGAATGAACCGTAAGGAGACGGGCGTGTGAGAGAGGTGTAAGCTCAATGATGAATTGTGAAGCGCTCCGTTACAGATCTATAGTTGATAAGTGGATGTATAATGTAAGGAACTGCGTCTGTATTAAGTACTAAAGTTAACAAAAACTTAGATATTAGGTATAACTTGTACAGTAACCTACCTTGATTCCATCGAATATTGGGTTAAATGGTTAAAATCAATAGCCTCCTGGGTAGTAGGTAGGCACCTACTACTATTGTAGAAAACAAGAATGATATGTGGAAACACGATTTAAATTAAGTAGCAAGAGCTTTTCAAGTGAATAGTCTAAGGATACAGGATGAATTATTGAAAAGGGCTTGGATGGCCATATCCGGAACTATAAGGAATAGCGAAAAATGCTCAAAGGAGTCACGAGCCGGATTTTGATGAAACTTAAAACCTCATCATTAGATTTTTGGAAAACCAATAATTGCTGGGAATCGAACCCGTTGATTTTGAAAAAAAAACATCCTTTATTATTACACCATACGATAGTGTTGCTGTTAAGGATTAAATTCTGGGAAGTATACGGCAAATTCAAGGAAAACTTAGAATTTTCTAGTGCTTGCCCCCTATTACGTGGGAAAAATACTGGCAAATTGTGGGTGTGTAATGTACCTCTGCCTATCCCTTCGGGGATATAGGCGTGATATGTGTGTGTATATGATGACGATAATACGAATAGTCACATATTGGTTGAGTGATGAATGATTCTGTACAACCTTTTATATATACCTATTAAATCATGCTTGTTACCGAGAAAGGTGCCTATTTATTATAGGTCTACGTTTTGCCAATAACTAAGTTGCTTGCTGGTTAACTATGAAACTGAGTGCAAGCCTAATTGACTGACTTTCAAAAGTGTTACCTTGCAAGCCACTTGAATAAACATTTCTTTTTAATTGGTACTATCTGGAAACTTTCGTACTTGTTAGACAGGTGTGGTTTGATTCTAAGCCTAATAGGACCCTTAATCACATAAATAATACTTAAATAAAATAAATATGTCGGGAAATTCACGTTATAACATCTAGTTTCATACTAAACAAAGCTATCACAAACTTGTGAGAACGAGATATCCGAACTCTGGCAATAATTATTTGTCTGTCTCTTAGTCTCTTATCACACTGGGCAAAGGCGCGCGCGCTACCGCCCAGTGTGATAAGAGACAGACATGTACTTGCCAGCTTGTTTCTTATATTGTATTAAACGCGAGATTACGGTACTACTTACTAATTCCATACGCGAGATACAACATTATGTTCTACTTTCAAATTTTACCTGCCCACGAGCATCATTTAGAAGACTAAATAGTCAGTTATGTGATTACGAACAAAATTGACTAAAAATTTACATAAAATATGAATTTTATGAAAATTCAAAGTTTTCCTTAAATTTGCCGTATATCATTAAGTACTTCCCAGAATTTGATCCTTAACAGCAACACTATTGTATAATAAAGGGTGTGATGTTTTTTCTAAATCAATGGGTTCGATTCCCAGCTAGGATTATAGGTTTTTAAAAAATCTAATGATGAGGTTTTAAGTTTCTTCAAAATCGGGCTCGTGACTCCTTTGAGCATTTTTCGCTATTCCTTATAGTTCCGGATTTGGCCATCCAAGCCCACTTGAAAAATTCAACCTGTATACCTACCTAATTATATACTATACGTAAGTAACGGTGAATAGATACAGAATTCTGAGTCCGAAACTATAATTGTGAGTATTGCATTTTGGCTATCAGTTTATTTGGATTTCCAAACCATACCGATTATGAAATTGGGTAGATTTGGAAATAGCAGATACGATATGAATCCCTATAATTTGTTCTCATGGGAAAAGAGAATAGGATATCTAATCGGTGAAGTCTATGCAGTAGATACCTACTCCACACTTTAGTAAGTAATATACTCGTAATACCTACACTCAAGCAAGGCCTTTACCTACATTTTTCATGTTTTCAGACTAATTGGCGATTATTGATTTTTATAGTACCTATCTAGGTACCTCACCACTAGCAATTTGGCTAATTCACTCAACCATTTTGATAGCCCACTCATTGAATTGACCAGCTTAACTTGCCACTTGTAGGTACCAATAGGGAACACTGTTTCATTTAAAATTTCTCTACCGTGGGGGTAGAGAAATTTTAAATGAAACATCAAATATCGCTATAAGTTTTTTGTTATCTATTGTAAAATCCTACTAAGTATACACAATTACCTATATTATAATTAGACAATAATTAACAAAATTTTATTAAAACTTTTATAATTAATTTTAATACCAATACTAAGTATTTGCCAAAAGCTTCTTTTTAAACTCAACAATTGTTTACCCTCTGCACAAACAATACCTATATCACTGGATGTTTAGTAGCACTACGACACTTACGAAGTATAGGTAGAGACAGTAGGTAGGGCGTTTGAGGAAGCCCCTTAATGCGGAGACAGCTCCGCTGGGACGCTATTGATCGTCATCCGCCGTCAGTGGCCGAGGCGCCCCTATTGATTCGCCGCAATCTGCATGATAACCCGCGCCTGGCTTCTCTACTATACGACATACATTAGAACACACTTCACATTGTGAAATATATGTTTTGTAAATGATACGTTTTAGTTGCACAGCTGTTCTGAAGATTTCGTGTTATAGTTTTAAGAATGTACTATTTACTTAAAGGTTGTTGAAAATTGAGAATGAAATTGTAATAAAGTACTCGTAGTTAAGTATGTATCTGAATACTTGATAGTTTTAATTATTTATTAGGTAGTTATTTAATTTAAGTTAGTATGTAGGAATAGTTGTTTTAGTTGTAGGTACTTAAAACTACCTAAAGGTATTATACCTAGTGGTTATATTTCTATAATGTTGTACTCATTTCATGGAACTTAATATAAATTTACATAATATTTCTCCACTGAAAGATTATATTATATTTTACTCTATTTGTAAAAACTGTACCTATTTAAAACATGTTTCGTAGTGAAAATCTTTAGTTAATTTCAAACTTTCCCGCCCTTTCGTCAGTTGAAATCGCCTCATCACGCAAAATCTTTCTCATTGGTGGCTGAAGGCAAAGACGCTGGTTTAAATCCGGCGTGATTACATTGAAATGTTGCGATTAGGTATATAGGGGAGGTAGGGGAGCATTGGGCAGTCGGGAGGTTCGGGCACCACCTTGTAACTAGAGAAGTGTAGCAGATCCGTCCGGCTGGTCGGCTCCGACCTAACCACACGGTTCTAGACGAAGCTAGCATCTGCACTTTGTCACTTACTGCCGCGCCAAATATCGCCCTGTCTTCACGCTTCCCCATATTTCACAATGACAGTGCAACAAGATAATAGACGGTACACAGCGGCCCCTAGAAACCCCACAAAGTTGACTTCGTTTGAGGTGGAGTTCGCGAATATCCGCGGACTCCATGCAAACCTCGATACCGTCCACCATCACCTGGAGACGGCACGGCCTTCTGTGATGTTCCTAACGGAGACACAGATACGCTGCCCTGACTACACGTCGTACCTCTGTTACCCGGGCTATATCATTGAGGAACAATTCCGCGATAAAGCCGGGGTGTGTGTGTTCGTTAGGGCGGATGTTTGCTGCCGCCGGTTGCGCTGTCTGGAGAACCCCTCCTACTCCGTCCTTTGGCTGCACGTGGATCATGGCTCCATGAGCCAGATCTACGTGTGCGTCTACCGCTCCCACACAGGGGACACTGGGACAACAAGGCTTTTCGAATACCTCAGCGAGATGGCTGACGATGCGCAGGTGCGGTTCCCGAACGCTGACCTGGTTTTCTTGGGGGACTTTAACGGTCATCACGTTGAGTGGCTGGGGTCCCTTAGGACCGATCATGTGGGACGAACCGCCCATGCATTCGCTCTCTCCCATGGGCTGACCCAGATGGTACGGGGATCACCCGGATACCTGACAGGTCAGACTACACGCCCGCCTTGCTGGATCTACTGCTGACGAGTCGCCCAGCCGAGTACAGTGTGTCGGTACGCGCCCCACTGGGCACTGGCACCAAGGCGCCCACGACGGCGCCAACCACGGCGTCCAAAAAGGCGCCCACCACGGCGCCCACCATGGCGCCCACCGCGGTGCCCAACACGGCGCCCGGATCGCCGCCACAGCCTGTGCCGACTATGGTACAGGTCCTGACGGCGATCGAGAGGCGCCTCGCGGTCCTGGAGGACCGGGCGTACCGCCCTCCGCTAGCACGTCCCGCGTTCTCATACGCGGCGGCTGTTAGCGGTTCTCCCGCTCCAGGACCAAGCGGCACACCCGCTGTCCGCCGCCCCGCTCCGCCCCAGTCCGCTCCAGCGTACCGGTTGCCGGCCGAGACCGCGGCCCAGGCGCGGAAGGCGAAGGGGCGCGGCAAGAAGAGCGGCACCCCTGCCGCCTCCTCTTCCTCTAACGCTCCCGCTGCTCCGTTACATCCCTCCGGACGGGAGGGATGGGAGGTAGTGGGAGCCAAGAAGAGGAAGACGAAGGCCGCCAAGAAAGCGGCCAAGAAAGTGGCCAAAGCCGCCGCGGCGAAGGCGCCGAAGAGGCCCCGCGCTCCTCGCTCCACAGCCGTCGTCCTTACGGTGACGACGGAGGGTGTGGAGAGGGGTGTGGGGTACGCTGATGTCCTGAGGACCGTGAAGTCCTCAGTCAACCTCTCAGCCCTCGATATCCAGGGGGGTCTCCGGTGCAAGACGACACGCACCGGGGCTCGCCTCCTCGAGGTCTCCGGCGCTTCCAGCGGCCCTAAAGCTGACGCTTTAGCAGCGCAGCTTAGGGACGCGCTGGACGCAGAAGCCGTCCGCGTCACCAGGCCCACCAAATGCGCTGCATTGCGCATCACGGGTCTGGATGACGCGGCCACGACGGAGGAAGTAATCTCCGCCGTCGTGGAGGCGGGCGGCTGCCCCCGTGACCAGGTGAAGGCTGGAGACATCTCCTTCGGCTCCACTGGTCATGGGATGACAGTCGTCCAGTGCCCCGTCGCGGCGGCACTGAAAGTGACGGACGGACGAAGCCTCCTCGTAGGGGGCTTCCTAAAGGCGCAGGTGCACCTCCTTCGTGCCCGGGAAACCAGATGTTTCCGGTGCATGGTGGTGGGGCACGTCGGAGTGCAGTGCACAGCGGAAGTCACCGTGGGCGATCGGTGCTTCTGCTGCAGCCGGCCCGGTCACAAGGCAAGTGCCTGTGATGCCCCGCCTCGCTGCTTTAGATGCGAGGCGGAGGGCAAAACTGTGGACCACCGGGTCGGCAGCACAACCTGCACCGCCTCGAGGCCATAGCCTCGTCCGTCCGCTGAGAGCGGTGGGGGTGCCGCTACTGCACGGCCAGATGTTTCTCGGCGGGATGCTGATATGGACGTCCATTAATGTCTGACGCCCATATCCGCATCCTGCAAGTGAATTTGAACCGCTGCCGCGCTGCTCAGGATCTTCTGTACCAGAGCATCCGGCAGTGGTCCATAAACTTGGCCGTGGTCGCCGAGCCGTACTACGTCCACCCGGGAAGCCCGGTGGACGAGGACGGCTCGGCCTGTTTTATCTTCGGGGGGGTCCGCCGCAGACAACTCGCGCCTTGCTATCATTGCAAGGGGCCGCGGGTGTGTTGCGGCGGAATATGATGGGTTGGCAGTCGTGGCCACCTACATCTCGCCGACACTGGACGAGACTCAGTTTGAGCTATGGCTCACTGAGCTCGACGTCGTCTTCGCTGCGTGCCGTCCTCGCCCTGTCCTGCTCCTGGGAGACTTCAACGCCTGGAGTGAGGCGTGGGGCTCCCGGGAAACCAGGGACAAGGGGAGGCTTCTTGAGGACTGGACCAGAACACGTGGTCTGGAGGTCCTCAACCGGGGGAATGTCGCCACCTTCTGGCGGCGGGGGACCAGCTCGGTCGTGGACGTATCGTTCGCGACCTCTGCCCTCGTCGCCCGTATTACTGGCTGGCACGTGGAGGAGGGTGAGGAGACGCACTCAGACCATCGGTACATCCGATTCGATGTCGTCCCCCCACCTGACCTCCCACAGCCGGTAGAAAATCCCCCGGATCCGCGTTGGGCACTTCACCATCTGGATCGGGAGGCTCACCTGGAGGCTTCCATCGTGCAGGCCTGGATTCCGGCACCGGACCGGCCTGCCGATGTGGATGCCGAGGCGGAGTGGTTCAGGAGAGCCATGTCGCAAATCTGTGATGCGGCGATGCCTAGGGTTACACCCAGACCGGCAAGGAAGCAGGTGTACTGGTGGTCGCCGGAGATTGCACAGCTGCGCGCAGCATGCATCTCCGCCCGCCGCCAGTACACCAGGTTTCGCCGGAGGCATCGCCGCCCAGACGACGCGGCAACCCGAGAGGCGGAGCTTTATCAGGCTTACAGGGAGGCTAAAGGTAATCTCCAGGAGACAATAAAGCGGGCCAAGACGGCGGCCCGCGAGGAGCTCCTGGAGACCCTGCAGCAGAACCCATGGGGGCGCCCGTACCTACAGGTCAGGGAGAAACTCCGACCTAGGGCGCCCCCACTGACCCAGAGTCTCCAGCCGCAGCAGCTGGAGCGGGTCATGGGCTCCCTGTTTCCGACGAGCGCGGAGGAGCACGTCCCTCCGCGCATGGCTCCGTCTCTGCCCGACGCGGATAGCACCGGCGAAGACGACGTACCCGAAGTCAGGGTGGGGGAGCTAGGGGCGGCAGTACTCCGGCTTAAACGCCGGAAAATCACTGCCCCCGGACCCGACGGCATTCCTGGCCGTGCATGGGTCCTGGCCCTTGAAGAACTCGGGCCTCGACTGATGGGGCTCTTTAGCGCATGCCTCGAAAGGGGCCAGTTTCCCAAGGTGTGGAGGACGGGGAAGCTGGTCCTGATCCGTAAGGTGGGGCGGCCGGTGGACTCACCGTCCAGATACCGGCCGATCGTGTTGCTCGACGAGGTGTGTAAGCTCTTTGAGCGAATTATCGCGGAACGCCTCGTCGAGCATCTCTCGACGGTGGGGCCAGACCTGGCGGACAACCAGTACGGTTTCCGTCGGGGACGCTCCACCGTGAGCGCGATCATGCGCGTCAAGAGCCTGACGGAGGAAGCAGTCTCGCAGGGCAAGGTGGTGGTGGCGGTGTCTCTTGACATCGCCAACGCGTTCAACACCTTGCCATGGAGCTGCGTTAGGGAGGCGCTCGTGTATCACGAAACGCCTCTCTACCTCCGTCGTATTGTCGGGGCCTATCTCTCGGAGAGGGCCATAGCTTTCCCCAGAGGGCTCGGGCCAGCTCGGCGGGATGTGTCGTGCGGTGTTCCACAGGGGTCGGTCCTGGGGCCGCTTCTGTGGAACATCGTCTACGACTGGGTGCTGCGGGGTGCGTTGCCTGAGGGTGTCGGCGTAACGTGCTACGCCGACGATACCCTCGTCACGGCGCGGGGTGCAACGTACCAGGAGGCAGCACTCAAGGTCACGACGGGTGTTGCTCAAGTCGTGGGTCGGATACGGCGGCTGGGACTGGAGGTGGCCTTGCACAAGTCCGAGGTTCTGTGTTTTCACAGACCTCGGAACGGTCCACCTGAAGGTTCCAGCATAAATGTGGGAGGCGTTAGCATCGGCATCAAGCCCTCGATGAAGTATCTAGGGATCGTACTTGATAGCCGATGGAACTTCGGACCACATTTCCGAAGTTTGGTCCCCAAGGTGACACACGCATCGGTCGCGCTTTCGCGACTGATGCCCAACCTAAAGGGACCCAACGCTTCCTGCAGGAGACTGTACCTGGGGATAGTGCGGAGTATGGCCCTATACGGGGCTCCCGTATGGGCGGCGCGGTTGACGGCCAATAACTCAACGCTCCTTAACAGACCGTTGAGGACCTTGGCCGTCAAAACAATAAGGGGCTACCGCACGATCTCCGGAGAGGCTGCATGTCTCCTAGCCGGGACCCCTCCATGGGACCAGGAAGCGAGAGCCCTTGCGTCATTGTTCCATTGGCAGTGTTGTTAGGGTTTAAACTAAATTACCACAATATAAAATATTAAATATCTTTTTTTTTTTTTATATATTTAGATCGACAAATTGACGCCGCCCGCCTGGTGGTAAGTCGTGACGACGTCTAGCGATTGTGGGCCACTCTCACAGCACACATTACCATTGAGAGTGGCCCTCAACTTGACGACCTACTGATGTGCCTCTTCACGCTCCGCTTAAAGAACCCAGGATTATATGTGGGAGGAAACACGTGCACAGGCAGGGCGTTCCAGGCCACTATCGTTCGGCAGAGAAACGAACGTTTAAAACGTTCGGTTCTCGCGAACATGCTATCCACTGTGTGGGGGTGGCATCTCTGCCCGGCCCGAGTCGTTCGGGATCGGAAGGAAGAGGGTGGGATCAGATTGAAGAGCTCTTCAGAACACTCGCCGTGGTAAATACGGTAGAATGCGGCCAAGGAAGCTGTTGTTCGGCGCTGAACTAGCGGCTCAAGGCTTCCCGTTACCTCCGGACAATCTATAATACGGATAGCCCGTCGCTGCATAGCGTCGAGAGCGTCCAGCAGATACTTCGCGGAGCCGTCCCAGAGGTGAGAGCAGTATTCGACGCAGGGTCTAATCTGCGTCTTGTACAGCAGACACCTCTGGTCCGGTGTAAAGAATCTCTTTACCTTATTCAGTATTCCTAGTTTCCGCGAAGCTAGCCCTATACATCTTTCGATGTAGTTTTTATTATTGAGCTCTCGACGAACGTCTATGCCAAGGATATCAAGTTTGTCCTTCATTGGTAATAATGCATTCTGAAGAGAGGGTAGGGGAAGGAAAGGGGATTTCTTCGCAGTAAATGCACACGCCTGTGTTTTGCGGGCATTGAACTCGACCAGGTTCTCGGTACCCCATTGAGAGATACTGTCGAGGTTACGGTCGAGATCAGCCACGAGTCGTCGCCTCTCCTCCTCAATCTCAGATCGCCCCGCCGTCGGACGAACCGAGTAACTCCCGTGCAGTGTGCTGTCATCTGCATAGCAATGAATGTTCCCGAGGGATAGCATATCATTGATATGCAGAAGAAAGAGAGTTGGTGATAGTACGGACCCCTGCGGTACCCCGGCATTCACTTGCAAGAAGCCAGAAGCCTGGCCATCGCAGAGGACCCGCACTCGGCGCTCGTATAACACTTTACTTGTTTCATATTATGTATTTGTTTTACCTTTGACTATTTGAATGCCGTGTGCTGAATGAAATACCGTTTCAATTTAAAAAGAAAAACAAGGGTTGTGAAATTCCTAACAAGAAAATCTTACGCGCCATAGACGAAGTTTCAAAAGGAGGAAAAATTTAAACTACTGCAAGTAAATATGGAATTAAAATAATGGTAAATATGATGTTTAATTTTTAAATAATAGCATAATTTCGCTCAAAAGAAGACATTACAAACGTCGACGTATGTTTCACCTCTTCACGAGGCATTCTCAAGACTGTCTCAAAGAGAGAACAGCAAAATATGAAGCAAGAACATAGCTGTTTTTAAGGTACGAGCATGCAAATCTC
Organism: Nudaria mundana; assembly: GCA_963556515.1. Classification (NCBI taxonomy): domain Eukaryota; kingdom Metazoa; phylum Arthropoda; class Insecta; order Lepidoptera; family Erebidae; genus Nudaria; species Nudaria mundana. The sequence goes on from OY748290.1 coordinate 12,605,460, forward strand.
GCTAGCGCGATGTAGGATGTGTCACATACAAGAACTTTCCATTGAACACAATGTTACCGTGATTCAGACCTACCAAAATCAAAAACGGGGGTAGAAATATTAAATGTGGTTCCGTAAGTAATAATAAGTATTTTTAAACAAAAAGTAACTCTTTAATTATCAGAAACATGGTGCCAAATATACATCAAACCAAGAAAAAACTACTGTGGTTGTCTTTCCACGAACAACTTAAGCAAAGGAGATGCATGGAAGTCAGTCTGCTCATTGAGTAAGGTATACACATCCCGCTTAACTATTTCCAAGCGCTCCCAGACGCACAATTTAAACCCCTTGTCACCCAACCTCAAAATATCAAAGGTTGGATAGAAACAGGCGTTACTTGGCGAAAATCCATGACAAAACAATGGTAAGTAAAATGTTTTTTCGCAGAATTAAAAGGACAACAAAACGTCGACGTTTTGTTGTCCTTTTAATTCTGCGAAAAATTAATGCTATTATATAAATTTAAAAGGTTTTTTCTTAAAAACATTTTACTTACCATTGTTTTATATCAAAGGTGTTATCATTGTTCAAGGTATGATCTGTATCCAGCAGATGCTTAGCGAAATGGGACTTCTCTGGACAGCCGTTACGGAAGGCCGACAAATGCTCCTTATATCTGACATCAAAGGATCTACCAGTTTGACCAACATACCGCATATCACAAGTGTCAAAATGCAACAAATAAACTCCCTAAACAGACACCAAATCCTTACCATTACATAATTCCCTTAAGGTGTTTTGGACTCTGAAAGCCGGAAATATACTGTTATCTCTCAAGATTTTGGCAACACTCAACGATACGGAACCCAAATACGGCAAACAGGCAGTATACTTCTTGATATGGCCAGGGGAAGGGTGCAATAAACGTTAACTAATCTGTCTACGTTTTTTATTTAGCATCGCATACACCATATCTACACTGTAACCATTGGCATCCGCCACATGACATATTATGCTCAACTCGTTATTATACGAGTATGATTGTTGGCTCATACGTACTCCCAGCATCCTGTTCAATAAACTATGGAAGGCCGCCATCTTGTGCTGCCAAGGGTGGTTAGAAGAATAGGGAATTACCACATCTGTACAAGTTGGCTTTCTACAAATACCAAACTCATGGACATCACCCTTCCTAGAGATTAACAGATCCAGAAAACTAAGGGTGGAATCTGTTTCCACCTCCAATGAAAATTCTATCCTAGGGTGTACTAAGTTAAGATTAGAAACCAAACTACTAAGCTGACGTTTCGTACCCGTCCAACAAATTATAACATCGTCTACATATCTGAAATAATACAAAATATGACTACGGGCGGCGACCCCATGGCTAACCCATCTTTTTGTAAGTAATAACGATTATCGAATTGAAAATAGTTTTGTGTCATGCATAATTTTGTTAATTTTCATATTTCCTCAATTTAATAATATGAATTCTATTAATTTTAAATTTATTCCTTATGATTTATAGGCATTCAATATAAGGAACGTTTGTGAACAGGCTTTTAACATCCAAAGACACCAGTTAAGCGTTAGAAGGTAGTTTGATATTTTTTATTTTATTAATCAAGTCACTACTGTTTTGCAATGAAAATTTGGGTTTAAAATTCATAGTTTCATATTTAAAAATTAAACATAATATTTACCATTGTTTTATCATGGACTTTCGCCAGGTAACGCCTGACTCCATTCAGTATTCAAATATGGAATTGTTTGAAGATGATGTTATAATTTAAGATCGAAATTAAAATTTTTTAGTTCTATAATATGAGTATCAAAATAATTCACTAGGTATTATGTGGCGTATTAATACAATGCCCGAAGTTCCCACAGAGGTGCCCAAACCACCCGACCATTGGGAGGTTTGGGCACCTTTGGCAAGGTACAGAAAATATCTTGTAACTTTAAGAATTATAACATTTATATACCGATTCTTAGCAATAATTTGAGCCAAAGATGTGTGCTATTCATATTGAAAATAAAAAGTTGATTTTATTAAGAAATAACAGTTTTATTCCCCTTCCTTCAAATAAGTATTTGGAAACAAAGTTAAAACGTTAAAACCATCTCGTCGAGCTCGAAAATAAATAGCATAGAAAAGTACAAAATATAACATGCTAGCGGCTTAGCCCCCGTAAAATAGTATAATAGCCTAAAACCTTCCTCGAGAGCCACTTTATATATTGATTAAAACAGTATTAAATCGATGCAGTAGTTTTGAGTTTATCGAGAGCAGAAAGACCGACCGATTATCATATGTAGTGATCATCATCATCATCTGCCTGCCCTTATCCCAATTATTTGGGGACGGCGCAACATCAACAAAATCTCCTCAGTTACTCCTTTCCTGGTCATATCCTCTTTCACGCATTCTATCCATCTTTTCTTGGGCCTACCTCGATTTTTCAGGCCATCTACATTCATACTTTGCACCTTTCTTAACTAATTACTTTCCTCTCTTCTCATAACATGTCCATACAATGATAGCCGTTCGCTTCTCACTTTTTCATTTACTGGGGCTACTTTCAAACTTCCTCTAATATACTCGTTCCTTACTCTATCGATCCTTGTTACACCACACATCCATCTTAACATTCGCATTTCCGCTACATGCAGTTTTCTTTCATCCTTCGCTTTTACGGCCACACATGAAAGTCCATACAGGACGGCAGGGCTGACGACAGTCTAGTAAATTTTCCCCTTAAGTTTCGGAGGAAATTGGGGGTCGCATATAGTGGATTTGACCTGCCGCCATTTCATCTAACCTGCGTCAATTCTGTGCTTCACTGTACGATTTCCCCATCGTCCTGGATAAGAGAGCCGAGGTATCGGAAGCTGGAGCAGACTGGCAATGGTACGCCGTCTAGCGTTATGGGTGTAAAGCTGGAGAGACCGCCGAAATCGGAGAACATGTACTCCGTTTTGGTTCTGCTGATTTTCAAGCCTACACTCTCCAGTTTACACTGCCACTTCTACAGTCTGCTCTGTACCTCAGGCCCGTCTTCACCGACAAGAACAATGTCATCGGCAAATAGCATACACCATGGGGTCTCTTTCTGTATCTCCGATGTCAAGGCATCCATTATTGCCAGGAAGAGGTACGGGCTTAGCGCTGAGCTCTGATGCAGGCCTACCTCCACACTGAACTCGTCGGTGTTGCCAGCAGCACATCGTAAGTAGGTTCTCGAACGACAATACATTGCACAGATCAACTCTACATACTTCCCAGGCACACCTTTCTCTTTCAAAGCCCACCACAAAACCGTTCTGGGTATCCGGTCGTGTGCCTTCTCGAGATCTATAAACACCATATGCAAGTTTTTGTGTGCACGCCTGTTTCTCAGAGAGCTGGCGGAGTGCAAATATGGCGTCTGTAGTCCCGCGACCAGGCATAAATCCGAACTGGTTTTGGGTAACCTCGCTTTATTATCATATGTAGTGATGATACATGTTTAAAATCACGCCAGATGAGTAGGTATTGTACACCCACATTTTGCTATAGCAGTTTTGTTGGTTCCACGCAATTGGGGGCAAGCCGTTCTCGCGTGATGCGATGACGAAGGGTATTATGGGTTCATTTTAGGGTTCCGTACCCAAAAGTTAAACCAGGAACCATATTACTGAGACTCAGCTCTCCGTCCGTCCGTCCATCTGTCTTGAGCTGTATCTCATGAACCGTGATAGTTAGAAAACTAAAATTTTCACAGATGATGTCTTTATGTTGCCTCTATAACAACAAATACTAAAAACAGAATGTAATATTTAAGGGGCTAAATATTTAACAAACGTGAAATTTTTGCCGTTTTTGTAAGTATGGAACTCTTTGTGCGCGAGTCCGACTCGCACTTGGCTGGTTTTATTATATATTATAATATTAGAAAATAATACTTTCTTGTTTATTTAGAATAGCTATGTAAAATCATATTATATCATATCATATTGAAAACTTTTGGACACACTTAGTCGTATTTCATAAAGATATTAAATGTCGAAGCCTAAATCACTATTTAATTGTTTTCATACATTAAAATCTATATGTATGTTTTAATACAGTTCAGTTACGTACTACGCCGACGATACCCTCGTCACGGCACGGGGTGCAACGTACCAGGAGGCAGCACTCAAGGTCACGACGGGTGTTGCTCAAGTCGTGGGTTGGATACGGCGGCTGGGACTGGAGGTGGCCTTGCACAAGTCCGAGGTTCTGTGTTTTCACAAACCTCGGAACGGTCCACCTGAAGGTTCCAGCATAAATGTCGGAGGCGTTAGCATCGGCATCAAGCCCTCGATGAAGTATCTAGGGATCGTACTTGATAGCCGATGGAACTTCGGACAAAATTTTTCGAAGTTTGGTCCCCAAGGTGACACAGGCATCGGTCGCGCTTTCGCGACTGATGCCCAACCTAAAGGGACCCAACGCTTCCTGCAGGAGACTGTACCTGGGGATCGTGCGGAGTATGGCCGCACGATCTCCGGAGAGGCTGCATGTCTCCTAGCCGGGACCCCTCCATGGGACCTGGAAGCGAGAGCCATTGCGTCATTGTTCCAATGGCGCAAGGAGGCGCTGGAGCGGGACCACAGGCCTGCGTCTCGAGAAATCGATGACCAGTGGTCCCAACTCCGCCAGGATCTCATGGAGTCATGGAGGGTGCGACTTGAGCAACCAAAGTGTGGTACCACCATCATCGCGGCGGTGAGACTGATCATGGACGATTGGCTGCAGAGGCAGCATGGTGACCTCACGTATCGTGCGACGCAGATCGTTACCGGGCATGGATGCTTCGGTAGCTATCTGTTTCGCATCCGTCGTGAGGTCACACCCCGGTGTCAACACTGCGAGGTTTCCGACGACGACACCGCACTCCACACGTTGGTGGAGTGCTCAGCGTGGGCGAGTCAGCGCCGGGACCTCGTAGTGGGTCTGGGCGTGGATACCCTCTCGCTGGAGACCATGCTTCAAGCCATGGTCTCCAGCAGGACCAGGTTGAACGCGGCCGTGTCCTTCTGCGAGCAAGTCGTGGTCGCGAAGGAGGCGGCCGAGAGAGAGAGGGAGCGTACCCTCCCCGCCGAGTTCCGTAATCAGCGGCGAGGGCGCCGCAGACTCATCTACGCCCAAGACCATCGACCTCCATGATCGGGGCCTGAGGATGGCGGGCTCGCCACCCGTCGTCCTTACAGAAGCAGGCTAGAAGGGTTGCGTGTTGCGAGGCCTTTGCCCCATAGCACGCAACCAGATTCACTCACTGACGCGGGATAAAACCCTACCCCAACGACGCGGGATTCGCATCCCGACCCAACCCCAGCAGAGACCACATAGGTGGTCAAAGTCCGCCGGGCACCACTGGAAATACGTTCTGCTTGTAACCGGAGACGCCCGGCAACGGACGTTAGAGAGGCTGCGGCCCTGGACCGCGGTACTAGAAAAAAAAAATCAGTTATGTACGATATTTTATGAACACAAACGAGTATATTGATAAATCATAACTAGACATTTCATTCATTCGTTGTAAAGTTGTATAACATACTCGTAAATTCTTAATACATACAATTGGTTTATTCGAGGAATGAAAGTTGATTTCATTCACTCCCGGTCGTGGAAAAAGTTATCTCGCAAGGATGCTCAAATTATGCGGAACGCGGGTAACTTGAAATGTTTGAATACTTTGAATTTGTTTAGTTTTTTATAAGTTATCGGCTGCGTAGTTTGTAACTATAAATATATGATAGGAAATTTCCTATTTTAATATTTTAAATATGAAAGTTAAGGTTTGGTTTTTTTTTGGTTCTTCATAACATTCTAACCACGAAAGTGATACCTGATGTCCTCGATTTTGTACCTACTCAACATCATTAAAATCGATGGACTGAGCTAGTAAATACTAGGTAGTATGCAGTAGTAATAAAACAAGAAAGCTTTACAATTTAATTAAAAGTGATAATAACTAAGAAATTGAATAAATCATCAGGTTACCTTTAGTAAGTCAAAATTATGATTAAAATATTCATAGACTTAATTTCATCTAGCTACGACTGCTACGAAGTACTACGAATGCTACGACTCTTACGTTTCATGATTTCAATTTAAACTGTAGAAATACGTACCAAATTACCATAATATAATAATAGGTATTATTATTTTCAAGTTCGCTAAAAAGTTTTATCTTAGCTAAGCATTATAGTAGATGACAGAATGGAACCGTTATATTCTGTATCCGTTATGATATATATTCACGCTTTGCAAACTCTACTTGAAGAATAGAAATAAATTACTTAAATAAAAAGGCAGTAAGTCATATATTTAAAAAAACGAGAATCGGTTAGCTAGTTCTACTGTAGTCTCTAGTGTAGCTTTTTAAATTTGTAGCAAATTTACAAAATACATATCTATAATTTGTTGTATAAAAGTTGACGTCGCGTTACCAGTGATAATTTATTTGTAAGGATAGATTTGACGACAGCTAAAAGGGCACGCCGCAAGTATATGTAATGATTCGTCCTTACTGGAAGTTGAGCGCGGTCTAGCCAGCCGAAGGACGAAGGGCGCGGGTGATGCGCCGCATGATTGTCGCCGATGTGGGTCACTGCCGCCTACGCGCAATTCGATAAAACTTTGCAAATAAATACCACTTGACTAAAAGCACGCAATCCTCTAATTTAACAGTATATCGATTAAAATAGAGTTTAACTGTTTTATATTTATAAATGTAGTCTTAAACATTATTTACATTAAGTCTTTTTTAATAAAAATAATAAGCTTCAAATGTCTATATTATATTTTTAGGAAGTTGTAATTGACGCATGCACGAATAAACTTAAAAAGTAAGTTGGGAGAGCTAAAAATGCTTGTACTGTTTTGTATTCAGGAGTATGTATGTAGTGAAAGTGTGTAGGTACTAATTAACAGTGCACAGTATCGATCAATCGTTTCACCATGGTTCTAAATATAAAATTCCGTCGGGGAAGACAAAGTTCGCGCGCAATACGGGCGCAGGCAGGTAGTGCGGGTGGTGGCGGCGACGTATCGATTCCGCGGCGCCTTCAGTCGGCGTCCGTCGAGCGCCGCGCTGCGCCGAGCCGCCGGCGAGCGGGCGTCGCCCCCCTCTCGCCCCCCTGACTCCCTCGTCCATCGAATATCTCCTCGTTGCCGGCAAACTCGAACGACCTCTTTTCGCTAACTAACGTCGCACCCGTGTCTGTTTCCCGCCGTGAAACTGCGCTCGATCTCTACGCGATTGTCACCGCGCTCTGAACTGTATTTTAAAAGTTAGAATTTTATATTAAATTTTATTTTGAGGGATCAGCTTCCATTTAATATAGTTGTAATAGGGTTTGGACAGTGGGACTAATAGTGATGGACTTGTCGAGTTTCGTGTGAGATTAGTGGCAGGGTACAATAATCGCAAGAGATCGGTAATGTGTCGTCGCGGTGCGAGTCGAGCATGTGGCTGGGTGATGGGTGCGCGTGCGCCGCTGGGCGCGTAGGGAGCGAGCCATGGATTGCTGCAAGTACGGCGAGTACCGCGCGCACGGGCAGTACGGCGCGGGCGCGCCCTGGGAAGGCTACGGCTCGTACGCGCCGCTGCCCTACGCACCCTACGGACCATACGCGCACCATTACCACACGGTGCACGCGCATGATCCCTACGCGCGGTACTACCGATATGACTACCCTACACACCACGTGCACCACACTGAGCATGCCATGCCTATGGGTCGGTATTCCTTTATTACACTTTTTTATTACTTATTTTGATATTTGATATTATAAAGCAGTAGAATTTGTTTGGTTGAATGCACTAAACTCAGGAATTACTGGTTTGAATCGAGGAGTTACATTTGTGTTGAATAATCCATTTATAGAGAGAGGCTACATGTTGTATAACTTCAAGCTACCCAATAGGAGCGGAGCAGTGATGAAAAATGTGTCTACTTTGATAACTACTTTTTCATATTATATTATCACAAGCTGTCCTGGCGAACTTCGTACCGCATCAATTTTTCCAATGTTCCGCACAACTTTTTTTTTCTTCCATAAGTCCTTTTCCTGGTAATTACGAACACAACAAAAAAAGAATTAGCGAAATCGGTCCAGCCGTTCACGCGTGTTGTCGTGACCAAGGGAAATAGGGATTCATTTTTATATATCGAGAAGATTCCATTGATATTTTTAGTTTATTTTAGGTAAAAGTGCCTTTAGGTAATTTTAATAGGTTCGTAACTGGTTTCTTGGTACTGTTTTTATACCTTCAAAGTTCCGGGAACACAATGACAATGTTATGAGAATCAGCTGTTGTTTAGATTTACTGATTAAGTAAATTATTATATTAGTAACTTAGTTTATAGCCTTTATTTCTGATCATATTCAGTAGTTTACTTCATTGCAATGTGAACGTTAAATATATTATTGACCAAAATGATTAAATAACATTTAGTTTTTAAATATAAAAAAATATGTTTATCATTACTTAACTTGACTTAATACAATGGTCGTTATAAATGTACCATTAATGATTATAAAAGTTTTTTTGATTAATTAAACAGAAAAGTTTGAACATCTAATACAAAAACAATCCTATAATTTGGTAGAAAATTAATATTATAAATTAAATTAAATATTAAATAGACCAATTCGATATTAAAACACTGAACTTCTGTTTTATAATGCCAACTATCGACTTATTAACCTTCGAGTAGGTACCATCTGTTACATTTTTAGCAGTTATTATTTTTAAGCAAGAAAAATACAAACAAAAATAGATTTCAATCCCCAGAAATGCGTTTTCATTGAAACCTTCTGCTTAAATTGTGCAAAAATCAAGTGTAGTCTTGTTAAAATATTTAGATAGAAATTATAAATAAATCACTCGAACCAACAACCTTTTCCTAACAATGGGAATGCTTTGACCACTGAGCATTCAGTAGCTCAGTGGTCAGAGCATTCTTGTTACGGTAAAGCCGTGGGCTCTAGTCCTGCCAATGACATATTAGTAATTATTAATAATTGAAGAACAGTTTCAGCAAACTCATTGCTTTGAAATACAGAAATGTAGTCTTGTTGTATTACAGGTAACATGGTTATAAGCATACCTACTAACTAAAGCCTCAAACTTAATTAAATTACAATATGCGACATGACACGTCCCGGCTGCATACTACCTATACTCGTGTTCCGGACAATACAATACATGCCTAGCGACGGACAGTGTGCGTCAAGCACAATTTGTTTACCAATACGAGAGAGATCGGAATCCGCGCGCGTGGCGCGAGGCGACATTCTGAACAATGAAGAATGAAATAAGAATTAATGTTTACGTTTGGGCGGATTTCTCGGTGTCTACGTCACGTGTCGATGTCAGAGGATGAGGGGAGCTGGTGGAACGGGAGGGGTACGCTACAGGTGGTCGTTCGACTCCTTCCCCGCCTCCCCCACACGCCGCAGCGCGATTGATCGCCTGCACAGCACAGCCACTCTACATATTGACCGGCGTACCAACACCCGTGCCGCTATACACCGCCAACTCCTTACAAATGCTACGTACAATATGTAACAAATCACTTTGTAATGTAAACTGCTTACGTCCGATAAAATATCATTTCCATGCCATAACTTCTATTTGTATAATGCGCAATCGTCGAGAAATGTCTTATTTACAAATTCCAGTTTATATATCCATCATTAAAAAGATGTCAGCGTCAGGTCAGCGATTAATGAATATGTAGATGAAGCACTCTTTTACACAATTAAACTCTATAAATTGCATCTTATTTATTTTTAAGCGATATTAAACGCATACCATAGGTATAATGTGTTAAAAGGAGGGTACATATTTTATCGTGATACGAGTATTGATAAGTATAATCATTGAAACAGAGCGTTAAGATGCGTTGCCTAACTTTTCGATCAGATTTGAACCGTTAGCCACAGTTTTGGCAGACTCGGTCGTAACTTAGGTGTCTGCAGCAAGGTATTGTTTTCTAGAGTTAACATTACAAATATTTAAAGCGTCCGTAGCCTGGTGGCTAAGGGGTTAGACTTTCGTTTTGACGACGTGAGTTCAATACTTTGAGCTTAGATGAAGGGGGCAATGCTAGTAGATTATATTTGCAATTGCTATACATATTCTTTAAAAAAAATATTCTCACTTATTGACATACTTACTAGCCGATTACTGGCACCGTCCGCGCGATATAGTTTTCTTGTTCCTGATTTCCACGGGAACACATCACTGGGACAAAAAATAGCATATAGCACTGATAATGTAGCCAAATGTTAGTGAAATATTTTTTTTTAAATCGGTTTTGTAGTTTCAGAGCCTATTCCATGCAGACAAACAATCAAATCTGTGGAATATAGAAAAAACTGGGTGACTCTACATTTTTAAACAGATTAGGTATATTCTCATATCCTATGACAATATAAAACTATGTAAAATTAAACTGTCAAAGGTGTTATGATAAGAGTTCAAAGAGGTACAATTCTAGGAATAACTGACCGCACACATCGGCAATGTTTCGACGTGACGAACTAAATACGAGTACTATAGTGGTTATAGTACTTGCGGTGTCGTATTCTGCGACCTCGACGAGCCTTGGCCACCGATCACTAAACAAACGACCTCGTCCATGTAATACGAGGTCTGGTCCACCTAATACTGTTGGCCTCGATATAATGTGGACTCTCGGGATTTCTCCTTCTTGTTGGTTTTCCATGAAGTGAAATAAATTTATAGGATTTCGTGTCTTTCGTAAAAAAAATCATTTGTATGTTTACAACCTATTACATTCATGAGAGATATAGCTGGTACCAAGGGCTCTATCTTCGAGGAATATTTTTTTCTTCCTAATCCCTACGGAAACACACAAATAGGATAAAAAGTTTAAAGATAAAGTGTAAAAATCATGATCGTAACATTCAGAAGTCATCACTTATTATTTGAGGACAGCGTGATGCAATTTTAAATAACATTTCAATCTCTAAATAGTACTTTACAATGTTAATTAGTAGTTATATACGTATGTTATGTATGTGACGTAAAACGAGCGGGTTTAGGTATCGATTGGTTGGAGATATACGATACCTCCAGGACTTATGGGCGTAAAATACAACATACTTTTTTGGCTTCACTTATATTAATATATGGAACATGTTATTGTAATTTTATGATTCGATTACGGTGACAACTTCGTCTGTCTTTTCAGTTTTATGCCTAAACTGCAGCATTTTGTTGAATGTTGGTATAGTTAATATAGATGAGACTTAGGAAAAGAAAATAGGCTCCTAGAAGTTCAATTCTTACGCAGGAAAGCCGCGGGCAAACGCTAGTTACGAGTATCTATATGAATAATTTTATAACACAAATATATTGTAATCTATTGCTTAGCAATATAATACGGATCTATCGTATTGTGAATACTTTTTCAACTAAAAGAACAATTTGATCAAAGGTGTATTAAAAATTATTAAACATTAATTTGTACTCAGGTTTCTTTGTTTCTCAATCTCAGGGTATTAAACAGATTTGGTCATGAAATTTCTATGATTTATTCTAGCTATTAAATATAACCATACTTTCACTAGTTTTCTAGTTTTGTACGTCCTACTTGAACTGGGGAGCCTATTGCCGTAGCTGGGCAGTTTTATGTCTACCACATTCAAATTATAAAATAATCAAATTGCCATTGATCGAATTTTCATCACACGATTAATTCAAAACGTATGTCAAATGTAATATCGAAATGTATAGTACTAGTTGAAGCTCGCGACTTCGCCCGTGTGGTTTTTGCAACATGTTTCATTGCTCCTACACTATACATTTCACTATACTTACAATATAGCTTTATACTCGTATAGTTGAAAGAATTTTTCAAATCCGTCCCGTGTTTACGGAACCTATTCAAGCACTCGCTGGAGACCATGCTTCAAGCCATGGTTTCCAGCGGGAGTAGGTGGAACGCGGCCGTGTCCTTCTGCGAGCAAGTCATGCTCGCGAAAGAGGCGGCCGAGAGGGAGAGGGAGCGTACCCTCCCCGTCGAGTTCCGTAGTCAGCGGCGAGGGCACCGCAGACTCATCTACGTCCAAGACCATCGACCTCCATGATCGGGGCCTGAGGACGGTGGGATCGCCACCCGCCGTCCTTACAGAAGCAGGCTAGAAGGGTTGCGTGCTGCGGGGCCTTTGCCCCATAGCACGCAACCAGATTCACTCACTGACGAGGGATAAAACCCTACCCCAATGACGCGGGATTCAAAGTCGACCGGGCGCCACTGGAAATACGTTCTGCTTGTAACCAGATACGCCCGGCAACGGACGTTAAAGCGGCTGCGGAATTAAAAAAAAAAACCTTTTCAAGCAAATAAACATTCAAATCTTTCATCTTTATAATAATTAGTATAGTATATCAATTTACTTCATAATACGACACCTCTTAAATATATGAATTAAAAAAAAAAGACTTCAAATTACCGGAATGGGACCAATAATTATCGAAATGGGGCCAAATTTTAATGGGACCACTAGGGAAGCAGTAGCTTTTAAATAATAAAAAATCAAAATCGGTTCACCCAGTCGAAAGATATGAGGTACCAAACAAAAAACACAGTTGAATTGAGAACCTCCTCCTTTTAATTGGAGTCTTTTAAAAGTGATAGCTCAAGCAATCATCTATCATGTGTTTAGGTTTTGTCTCGGAATGTCATTGTGAATAATTTAAAAGAGAATCTAATGTTTATACACGTGGATAGTTATAGAAATACTTGAAATACTTTCTATAAAAACATTATGCTGAATAATCCATAACTATAGTCATAATAATAAATCATAATTGTTTATAGATTACGGCACGTACGCGTCGAAGGAGACGCGCGTGCGACGGCCTGTGGCACGGAGGGATCAGCGATCGCATACTTCTGCTCACCTGCCTTTGCCATCCACGGTAAGTATACTACAATTCACGTAAAAATTACGCTGGAAAAGAGTGGAGGTGTGTGTTTGCGCATCGGTACTCTCGCTTCTACTAGCTGTTACCGCCATATAGATCGATAAATTGTCTACTGAGCAGCTTGAAGGTCAGAGTTCTTTTATGTGACGCGAACTGTACATACAATAACGCCTATATCTACTAGGGAGTAGAAAGAGTTGAATTAAGTACACCCCCACATATTAAACCACCGATACAGTAGAAAATCAATTACCATTATGTAATCAGAACCTAAATTTTAACAGCCAGTGCAAGTCCCGTTAAAATCGGTCCTGCCGTTCCAGAGGTTAGCCGCAACAAACAGACAGAGAAAACAATTCAAAATAGATTTTAGGGTTACGTCATGTCCATATGTCCGTTTGTCCGTCTGTCCTTTAGTGAAAAGTTGTTAATTTGAAATTACATGTGTGTAATTTTACTTCAATTGTATTTATCTGTCTGTATGGAATGGATGTTAAGTTACGACGCACAAAAATCACGTCTAGATTCCCAAAGAGGCGATTAATACCCCACATTTCACTATCCCACCTACGCGGGACAAACAACGTAATGTTGATCCCACGTAATTTTACTGACGGGATTTGTATTCGTAGATAGCTGATGTTACAACGAATAACTACTTTTAACCCGGGAATATGTTCCCGTGGGAATTGGGAACTAGAAGAATATTCCATGCGAACAATTTAATACGTAATAGTGAAGTTATATTTTATTAAACTTCGCCACATTATCGCCCTTGTTATAATTTACATAACTAATTTAAATATAACCTGTATACAATGTTCACAATGTGCACGGTGACACCTCCTTATTGATACATATCTATTAGTGTTGTGTATTCTTCTTGAATATAGAACGTAAATACTCTTTGATAACGGATCTTGAAATTAACATAGTCTTCGACTAGGCCAAGAGCCGTAGAACATCGACCTTCACCCATCTGGTAACCAGGTGAGGCATATTTTTTATCAAATATTATTTATTAACAAACACGCCTATTATAATTTGCCTATCGAAAAGTTAATGGCAATTTTATTTTATTTTATTTATTCGGTTTTTTTGGAGTTAAACCTATGCGATTGGTTTTGTAATTAAATTATCTTTCTATGATATTATTATCAATTTGAATTGGTTGCTTTACTTACTTTGAATACGTGTAGTTACCTATATTGACTTACCTGTTCATCTTCTTGCCAGGTAGGCATGAACAGAAATAAGTATGCCGCCTGCTTATATGTGTGTTACAAACTATCATTTGAGATGAAATTCATTCGGTTATCAAAAGAAGTGAAGGTGATAACAGATAATTTATTAAAAATAATTCAATAATAATAGCCATGAACACTTTTAGATAGGCAAGTTATCATAGGCAATAATATTTGATCAAAAAAATTGTCTCATCGGGTTACCAGATGGGTGAAAGTCGATGTTCTACGTCTCCCCTACTAGACGTCATGTTGCCTTTGTACAACATTAAACATGAAGAGCAAATGTCAAGGTGGAATAATTGTGTAAACAGGGACTTAAAATATAATAAAGTAGCTGAACAACTACAACTTAAAATAGTATGATCTATAGCTACTTAAATTAGATTAATATTTTTGTATTTCAAAGTAATGAGTTTGCTTAAACTAGTCTTAAAATACGAGTATTAAAATATAAATTAGATTTCTTTGAAATAAAAATCTATCGAATAAATTTTATAACCCCATCTGTCAATGGTTTCAAATTAATTGAAATCAAAATATTTTTATTCAAAATAGGAGCAGTTAATACACACTTTTTGAATTACTAGAAATCCGTCCATTCGATTACCACACCGAGAAGGACAAGAAACTCAGCGGGGTCAACATTTTTTTAATTTAATTTTACATAGTACTTATATTATTAATTATTACATACATATATATTTATAGGCAGCATGTGAAGAATATTACCTATATTATTTCCAGGCATCTCTGTCATCAATATAATAATCTTAAATTGATTAATACGCTTTATTCTTTGAATTAATTTATACATTCCGGATGTTCCCTAATCACGTATATTATTTTATCAAACGATATTTTGTAATGTAAATATTTTTAGTATATAATTATATATATTGTAATTCTTATTGTAAATAAACTTTTTAGTTAGCCAAAAAAAAATCAATCAAATAACTTTAAAATCGTACATTCGCATTTGAAAAACCGAACTCTATCTATCTTGTTCTTCATACACTGTTAACTAAGTAAACTTTAAAATGATACGATAAAAGTTACGTATTATTGTGTTGACATATGAAACGTTTATTAAATTATTTTAAAACAGAGTCGGGCAAAGCCTTAACTTTAAACTTTGTAGGTCAGTGTCAACAGACAGTTGATATCCTCATTCGGTACAAGCATTCGCACCTTTATTCCACCTTCATTTATTATAAATCGTAAGCAAAACTCATAGAGTTTAAATTCCTGCAAATCGCTATAAAATTCTGTTAGGCTATGTTGTTGTGTTGATACTGAAATGATTGCTAATGAAAATGAAAGTTTGTTGTCGCTGTCGGTTTAACATTAGAATATTTTATGATCAGTTCTGAACGTTTATTTATAGAATAAGTAGGTAGTAGCACATAATAGGTACCTAATAGTACGAGTACTTAGGCACAAACATTAAATAGCTTGATGGGTTGTAATAGAACTTGAATCTTATATCACCAGACAATTTCTTTACTCAATGTTACTACTTTAGAATCATATTACGAGTATAAAAATTATTATTTTACTGTTGTAAGTAGGTACTTATAAGGCTTCTTTTTCTACACGGTAAAGGTGATAAAAAACAGCGATCTACTTATTCATATAACCCAACAGATGAAGATATTTTTTGAATTACAAATAAAATCCAAATCGCTCAAATAACTGTCCTAAAACATATTTCGAACGAATATATATACGCGTTCCTCACAGTCGAAACGATTCGGTGAAAATTTTTCAACAGAAACAAAACTTTTACTTAAGTTTTGCACGGCGCAAAAGTTTATGATATAAAGTTTGAACGTTAAGATAATCCAAACATCTGGAAAATAATACAGTACAAAAAAGTTTCTTATGTGGGGAGTTATCACTCGATTTGGAAAGTCTTCTAGTTGAATTGTTATCGAATAATCGAGTTGTAAGTGGTATCATTAGAGCGTCATATTACGAGACAAGTGAGCATCACAAAGGCGCTAATGAGGGCGGGGACAGGTCGCGGGAGGCGAGGAGGCCCGAGGGCGAGAGCCGAGAGGTGGAGGTGGCGTATGAAAGCTGTCAGCGGTTGATTTTTCCGAGTGTCGTGGGCGCCGCGCTGATCGATAAGTCACGTGGCTCGCACCGCGCGCTCGCCGCTCGCCGCTCGATAATTAGTTAGCCTCTGCAAATCTCCCGACACTATTCTACTTCCCTCACACACTAATAGTTTTCTACACGTCCAAAGTTTACACAAAGGTTCAGATTTTTGTAATAACACTTGCGACTTCATTTACTAATCATTGCAGGATTTAAGCTTACATTATTAAACAATATTTTCCAAATTGTAGTACATACATTATTATTTATAGTTAGTCGCACAATAATTACTTAATATAAAATAATAGTATTTATTATTGAAAATCAGCACAACATAAAATGAAAACAAATCTCGTAGCACACCGTAGCGACGGCGTAGCTGCGTAGATTCATTGATTAGGTGCTATGATGGTAAATTGATGCTACATTACATATCTGATCATAATTTTATTTATATTTACTTAAACCATAGATTATTATTTATAACAGTTTATGTCAACTTCTTAACGACTGAGGTGGCTAAAGGGTACTTTCCAACTTATCGAGTCGAGTTTTTGTAACGTTTTGCTTTCGTAAAATTATCGAGTTATCATGAAATGATATAGACGTTAGTAATAGTAGAGAGGAGAGAAGATATTTCAAAATTTCAGGCATATTGATGATTTTCGATGATAATGCAGTTGGTGCAACATTGCATAGGGAGCAACGGACATCGATCGGTGGCGCGTTCACCCACCGCTCCCACACCTTATTCCGTATCCACTAAACATCATGTAGTACATTGATTTTGGAATAAATTTTTTATACCACAGCCTTCGGAGCTTTTTTTCATAATAATATTAGAGTACCTACGTTGAAGACGAATGTAGACCTTCTTTAAAAGGTGTTTTCATTTCAAATATGTTGTACAACATGAATCGCAAAAACAATAGTCTTAGGCTGGACTTGAACCTGTTCCTTTTCCAAGCGGAAAGCTACTAATTCAAAAAAAAACCCCTAGCCCAAGATCAATGTGGTTTTATTTCTTCAGATTCTGTATTTTATTGATAAGCAAAGTAGTAAAAATGTTCAAACTTTAACGTTTATGTTACAGCCACCGCTAGAATGTGGAGTGAATGGTCGGAGCCCTGCGTACTGCGAGCCATCAATGTGGCCACATTATCAGGTATACCTACTGTTGTATAAGTTGAATTTACATTATTACTGATTAGCGACCTGCCCTGACTTCACTTCATACAAATGAAATCTTAAAACCGTCATAAAATGCACTTGTAAAAGAATAAGTAAAAGTATCGCCATCCAAGGTGGCAACACAGCCAGCATTCTGGGAACCTTCCCAGTCCGCAATGAAGCGGAGGATTTTGTAAACGACATTTTGTAGTACAAATATTTTTTGTTCATAATTATGTAAATTATTATGCTTATTGTAAATAAATATGAGTATATTACAAAAAAACTTGTAAATCAAATGTATCTAATCTTTAAATAATTTAAAAAAAAGGTAAAATGGCTGGTGTTAAGAGTAGATCTCGTAAGTTGTATGGTAACCAGGGATCGGACTCACGTCGTCGAAACGTAAGGCCAACGCCTTAGCCATCAAGCTCTTAAACACCGCCTATATTTTAAAGCCCCCTTAACTGACCAGCGGAGGAAACTTAGCAATATCAACGAATTTTAAGCTTTCGAGTGTAATAACCTTGTCCGTCTGCAAATACACGTGATGTAGAGTTTGTTATTTGAGTATAAGTTATGTAGCTACTAAGCCTAATTAGAGTTTGACCCCAGCAATACTTAAAGAAAAAATAATTACTGTTTCTAGTACAATTAATTCATTGAATTGTTTGCCAGATGGGTGTGATGGGCGGTGGCGGTGGCGGTGGCAGATGGAGCGGCTCTAACGTTATTAACGGCGGGTGGGCTCCACGCAGTACGTGTTCGCGTGATTCCATGCGGTATTCTTCGGAATGTAGATCAATGAAGGTTACAATATAATTGCACTCTAAATATACATGTGTAAACTTATATTAAATACACTTATCGTGTCTATTTTATAATTACAGGCTACGCCCATGCACGGACAAAATCACACAAGCCAAGACGGCAGATCTACACCGTATTCAGCTTATGAAGATACCCCTTTTCATGCGGACAATTCTGCCAGACAGAGGAACACGCCAGACTACAAGCCTAGCGTAGCACAACTTGAACTGTCACGTACTAGCCGAGCGCGATTAGATCGTGGTCCTGTTCAGCCACGACGCTCTCCTCCTGAGGAGAAAATCTCCGTACCCGTAGTGCCACTACCTGCCTTCCAACAAGCATTCGGTTCTACAGAAATCGGTAAATTCGCCGAAGCGTTCAGTCGGACCGAAGTACCAATTGAGGATGCTCCCACCGATAGTTTTATGTATGAGTCATATCCAGACTGGGAAAACTCGGGCGAGCCTCAGTGGTCGACGCCACCCGCCTCGCGGGAGATCAAATGCGAAGACAACTTTTAACTGTTGTCTTTTCTTTAGGTATAATTTTAGGCGAATTTGCCTTCTAGGTAATTTAGAAAAATTGTAGTTCCACCACCATGTTGCCAAAATGAGTAGAAATGAGGAGCTAAATGTCATAGAACTATTACGATGTGATGTCAAAATTAATAAAATGTACGAAAATTTAAGCAACCGGATAAATAGTGGTGTGACTTAAATCATATATGAAAGTAGATTTATAAATTAGTTATTCCTTTTGACTAGTTTTAGGCCAACTTTCAAGAATCGACAATTATTGTTTACAAATGAAGAATTGGGAATGTTAGGTACAGCATATAGAATAACAAATCATGACTCAATGTGCCTTTATTCGGAGAGCCCGGCCGCTTCTCGCGCGGTGTCATTCGCCCCGTTCTACGTTGCTATGTACTATACAGAACAACAATAGCAATTATAGGGACCAAAGTTTAGATAAATATACACGACCTTGCCGCGTGCACGATCGATACGCAATAATCTCAACGAAATCTGTTTTAAATAAATCTGGGAATTTAAACAAAATAAAAAAATAACAATAAAATACAAATTCGGTAAGTATTAGGGATTTTTAAGTAGGTAAACTAAAAAAAATTATCCTGGACTACTAGTTCCCTTAACACTGTCTGGAGTCTATTAGACTGTCATATGTCAGATATTTTGTATGATGAAAAGGGATAATGCAATAAATTATAAATAAACCCATTAGAGGGGCTACAAGACGCCGCGCGTCCTTATTATAATCATTCGAAATTATTCACGAACTAATAAAGAAAGTCATGTTTGTAAATATAAATAGGTAGTTAAATTTGATAATTTTTTTAAAAGAGATTACCTTATGAATTAAATTGTGTTTAATTGTATATTTAGGGGTCCAACAACGTTGAAATAATATGTTTCCGATTATAAATTTCATTTAGGTAAGTACAACCTCTCGTAAGTATCGCGTATTTACTGAAAATCTACGGTTGCTTTTATTATTTACTAGTGCTCGCCTGATTACTTACAGGCAATATTCTATACAATTTTTTTTTCAAAGCAAGCTCTCAATCCAAAGAGATATAGGTTTCTGATCAAGACAAAAACATAGATTGCACCATTTTGGTGTATTCAGCAGTAGTCTTGGTAGCTCAGCTGGTCAGAGCTTTCTCCATGAAAGAAGCTATCGCGTTTGTTGCAATTCAGCCAAAGTTTGTTCGACTTTAAGTGATTTTCTATACAGATTCATTGTTTTTAAATGCAATAAAATGATTTACATCCACCGCAGATTTTTAGTAGTTATGAATAAACGCTCATGATTCTAGATCAGTGACGTACGATCGGTGTTATTCCGGCTCTAAAAAATTAACAAGACCTGTACCTAAATTTGCTGCGTTACCTAGTATGAGTTTGTTACCTTACGGAAAAGGTGTTAGATATAAAATGTTTCCATAATTCGAGAATAACCGGAGAGGAAATATGGATTTTATGGAGGAAAGGACAAATTATCACTGTTTCCGAAAAGTATAACAACTCGTACTTAAGACTCATGGTACGTTTCAACGATATTCAGTCAGTTTAAAATCAAATGTTTCTTGAGATGTTTACGAAGTATATTTATAAATTTTCGTAGTGTCTGTGATAGAAGATATGTGTATTATTATGTAGTTAATTTATTGTATTCTACTGTCTGTCTTTAGAATGTAAAATTTCAAATATCCGTACCGTACCAAACCTTTACAAAATAATTTGATGAACAATAAAAAATTGTAATGTTGCCATTATAATTAAATTATTGTAATGTTCAACAAATTATTGTTGTATCAACATTCCAAATTACCTACTTGTCCCACAACGAATCTGATGCTGTTATAAATAATGACAGTTTCATTTCTGTTTTATTAATATCTAAATATTGGTATTAAAAAATACCTATTTATTTACTTTGAACTTACCTTCAATCTTCAAAAAGTACCTTACAGTATGCGGTGCATGGAAAACAGAAACTACCAGTGGTCTTCAAGTTATAGTTGATACCTGGGCGTCAGTATTTTCGATCTCTTTCGGTAAAAAAAACAGCTAAATTAATGGAGTGCCTTACGTATTTAATATGATATGAAATTAGGATGGATGAATTTTATTCTAGCATAATTTGATGAAACACCATAATATAATAGTGTAATGAAATTTCATTTAAACCAATTATGACATAAATTGTTAGTTAATAACTTAATAAGAGTTATAAAATTACATATAATACATTATACATATATATATATATATATATACATTAATAATCGTGGTGTGCACTGAGATAATTTATTGGAAATAAAATAATTTCTAACTTTTTTTTTAATTTTTAAGGGGAAAGGAAAGTGTGATTTGATCTACTATTTATTGTAATAACAATATTATTGTATTAATTTTGATTGTATTTATTTAGTTATAGGTTAGGAAAGATAGATACGAAGTTTATCAGTAGAGTGTACACCATTTCTTCCGATTTTTAGTGTTATTTAAATGTGGAATTAATGTTAAGAGAAATATGATTCGAAATGTAACTACTTACAAGGTTGAGTTACATTAATACTGCTATCGAGACCTCTGAACATCTCGAACGTTAATTATAAATGTAGCCAGTGCCATTTATTATGTACTAACTATTATGAAATATATCTTTTTCCCCTAGATAGTTCTATTGTTACCCGTTTAAGTACCTACTAATAGGGAATATCATTTTTACAGTAGAGATTGAATCCTTCATATGAAGTTATAGGTATTCACAAATAGAGCTTCCCTATGAATGGTTTCAAGTTATGGTCTACCAGTTTTGTTGTGATGTGTTATCACTTTTATCTGATCGTATATTTTTTTATATTTATGTTTTACATAGGCACGTGTCTTCCTGACATAGTCATAATCTTCTTCGGAGTAATGTGGCCAATAACGTGTTCGTTAGAAATCAGTGACAAAAAGTGAAATTCAAAAGTTATTGGCTGAATTGGGTAAGCGTTTTTCCTGTAAGAAAAATATTCTGATTCAATCCATTCGATTATACAGATTCAAAAACACTTGTCACTTTATCGACAGCGGTTTCCGTAGTTGCTCCCAATGGTTTGTGAATAACGTTTTTGAATCTGTCAGGTCGAGAATGAACCACGGAATGAGCTGTAGAATGCGAGACGGAAATTTTCGAGTGGTTTAGAATAGCCTTTATAGTGACTGGCGACTTTTTGCAATCAAATAAAAATTTCAATCCTCGAAGTAGTTCAAGACGTAGGTACGATTACAGTCATAGAAGTTAAAATTTATACATCCCACCTGGTTAATGATTATTGAATCCAAACTATTCGAGAATTATATGACATTGAGGGCGTCCCCATGTGGGCAATGTTCAGTTCAACTAGCCTATTCAACATTCCTACACCTGAATTGAATTGGTCATAGTTTTATCATATTTATAGTACAATTGACTTTTGCTTAAAATACCATTAAAGTACCATTGAAATATGTTTTGTGAGAACATCAATTTTCATTTCCTTGTCGCATGTCTCCATTAAGGTTTAGGTAAAATAATATCATGACTTACGGATTTTAATCTTCATAGACATTATATAGGTGTTATATGTTTCCACGGATGAAATGTATGGTTGTTTTTTTTAAGTTATTGCTTGTGTAATTTATATCTATTTATTTGAAAACATTAGACCAAGGAATTAGATTTATAAGGTTTATTGTAAATTTGTTGATGCAGTTTTAAAGTTACTTATCAAAATGATTAAATGACAAAAATCATTGCGTACCTTTGTAGTTATAATTATTATTAACCTTGTAAATACATACGTAATTATATTTTGAATGTTTCACTCATATCAATTTAGAAAATCCGTTTTATTAGCAAATTGTAAGATTTTGAATCCGAAAACACTGAAAAGTTTAATTTATTGACGTCGATGTACGATTTATTAAACACATTATACGATAACGTGTTTCGTTTATTTGTGTAAATACCTATAGTTTCTACTTTCAGAGGTAATTATTTACTGGGATAAGAGGAGAGAGGGTGAGCGAAAGAGAGGAACGTAGAGATATATAAGAGTGAGGAAATTAATCCTTTTTAAGCAATGGCATTGACTATTAATTGGGGCTTAAATTACAGAGTGGTAATGGATTTTCTAGTGCCTGGTAACAGCAATCTGGTCTGTTGTGTGCAACCAACAAGATAACTGGCAAAGTGTGAGTGTGTAATGTACCTCTCTACTAACCACTTCGAGATAGAAAGAAAGAAAAATATGTTTATTCCTTAAACAGACATGGCGATAACAATACACAAGTAAAATATTAGTAGTAGGGTAAGGATGGAAAAATCGTAGGTGTATGCTAGTACACACCACATCTGCGTAGAAATTGGTCTCCTCTCAGCTGATGCTGACGTGAGCAGACCCACATTTGCCAGCGCTGGTTTTCAGAGGAGGCCAGTGAAAATGAGATTCTAGGTCCGATGATGTTTTTTGTTCACACCTGACTGCTCAAGTTTGGATCTTGGTCTTATAAGCAACGACCACATTTTATCAGTGGTGTACGGTCCCAAGAATCTGATCGATGAATTAATTAACAGAATCCTAATCATTTTTCGATTCGGTATCTACTATTCAGATTCTCGAGACTAACAAACACGATAGATATAATTCGTTTGTGGAAGGAGGTTGGAGCGTTATTCGTTTGTAGGAGGTATACTTGTATTACTTGCTGTAATCCTAGTGTTCAAAACTCTATGTAGCATTATATTGCACTGAAATTTGTATGGCCTGTTCTTTTTCTATAACATACAAATAAATTCACTTATAAAATTTATGCTTCCGATTGTCGGCACTTGGTGGAACATATAGAACATAATATAATATATTATATCAACGTGGAGCATGTGTACAAGTGAGTTTATTTCATAATGAAATTCACCTTTAGTATATATACCTCAAACCACATAAAGTTTAAAAATAACGGTTAATTTCCACACCAAACAAATCGTACTTATGTCATTTCTGCTGTCCTAAGAATAAAAGGAGATTTTTTACAATAAAAAAAAACAATCATTTTTAGGTTTATTCATAAGCAATAAAAAGTAATTTCCATACGTGTCATAAAATTTAACACATCAAACAACCAATTCAATTATAAATTACATTAAATTATTAATTGGACTAGTCATTGTGGGTTACTAGACTCAGTAATACTTTACATACAGTTTAGATTGTCAAACTACTCTGGTGATTTTTACACAGCCAGCTATGAACGATATATACTTACATTGCATGTGTATGCTCTGTTTTAAACATGCGAAGGCACTTTTAATTTAAATAATTAAGGGGACATATAAGAATAGACACTTAAAATACTCAATTATTTGTGGTTAAATAAAGGTTCTTATAATTTATACGAGAATATTCAACTGATCAATACCTAAGACTGGTAGGTATGTAAAATTAGATTGGTCAATTACACGAACGCAATTTATTTGATAACATAATCCTCATAAGAAACCTATTCATATTAAAAGGATACGAACAGAGGAAGAGAGGAACATTTTTGGAAAATAGTATTTTGGCAAAATCTTAAGAGTAGCTTGACGACGTTTACTCATGTTAACAGACATTTTGGAACATTATTTTCGGCATTTGTGTTATAATTTAAAGTGGAACGTTTCCATAAAATTAAAATAGCAAATCAGAATATAGATAAATTAAAACATTTATTACCTATTATAACATTAGTTACTATCGTATTTTACTTCAATAAGTCTTTCTAAATATTTCATTCATTTCCCTACATTACTTTTCAAATGTCATTGAAGTATGAAATACAATCGCAATTAATGAGCTCATCCTTCATTTAATTTTTCATTCCTATTTGTTTATTCATTTAATTAATTATAATTTTCTTAGTATAATAATATCTATAAATTGATTGTATAAGTTCGTAATTATTAAATTCGAATATTTAACATATGTATATTAATAAACAGGTTTTATTTCGATAAGTCACAAATCATACAAACAATATTATTGAAATTTGAAAATATACTGTGTGATGACAATATTATAATTAATAGAATATACATATATATCTATTGCATGGTTATTCTGTAAACATCATAAATACATATAGTGTTGTAACTGTAATTACTTAACAAATAGATCCAGTCACAGGAAAATCCATAAGCTGAACGAGTGAGCTCCGCCGCCATTGATATGTCCTGATGTGAGAAACTACCAAAGCGCTACCGACTTTACATTAGCATTTGTGTAACTATACATACATAATATCATCATTCTCACTATTATAAGATTATTAGTTGTACTTATAGACTGACATCTTTCTTTCGAAATACTATATTCGTCGGTAATTAAACTAGTATGTTAACAATATACCACTTCGAGCACTTGTTGTATTCATTTCGCTTCAGTTTACAGTTCTCCAGGACTGAAGTCAACACATTTACAACATATTACAGCAAATAAATAGTCAAATTACATACATATATTACGCTTAACCAATCAACATAAAGTATGGATATATGTCATATCATTCACCTAGCCTATGATAGATCTTTCGAATTTGATCACGAAGAGAAATTATTATCAAAACTACCTAGTGTACATTTCCATTGGGTGAGTGCATTTTGAACTATAGGTTAGTGAGTATTGCATTGCCAATATGACAAAAATGAAACGTAAATACATTACAGCTAACTACTTTCACAATAGGTATATTTATTATTCAGTAATATTACACGTTAAGTATTTAAGTATAGGGAAGTGTACAGAGTACCTAATTTGGCACAGAGCTGTTCTTATAAAAAATGCATACAAAGTAAACACGCTAAAAATGTTTTAAAGAACGCTAGAGTAGAAAGTAATTTTACGTTATTATGAGGAGCGACATACCTTAAGATTGAGAAACTCACAGAACCTACACGTAGCTACACAAGTACACTCAATTTCTTGTCTTAACATTCCAATCAAATCGATGCTATAACAATTATTAGGGATCAAATATAAAACTTAAAGGTGCAACGTATTTCAAGACTAGGTATGTAGATAGTCTAATATTTCATCAACTTTCCATTGATATTGTCAGTCATTTGTAGATAGATAGGTCCCTATCTATGTAAACGTGTGTTGTAAGGGTCTAAGTCATATGAAAGCCCATTATACAATACAACACATTAGGGTTCATTTGAGACATTTTTTTTAAATTTAATTAATAAATATTTAGTCTGATTTGTTAACCACATGACTTATCATTTAATGCGATATAATAACAACATTTATGACCAGTTTCAATGAACCAAGCGTATGAATATACATAATCGCGTAGATTCATTTCTCAAACATCAGTCAGGAGTCTAAAACTGGGCTTCTTGTCAAATAGTGATGTGAAGGGTATTGTCGAATTATTTTCAATATCTTTGGGTACACTATATCTCACACAGAAGCCGCTCGCAGTCTTATTCGTTTTCGGCACAGGATTATGTACCTAACATAATATAGGTACGAGCTTACTCAAGGAAAAGATAACACATAACTTTACATGGGGTGTACCTCTATTACCTTAAACGTAATTTGGGAAATTAGGTTTTATTTAATTGTCTAATAACTTGCAAAAATAATCGATAGTTCTAATGTATAACATCAAATATAACAGTCAAATATTGTAAGGTTGGGTTGAGCGCATAAAGTTGAGCGTTGAAAACTTTTAATACCTGGAGAAGTTGATTAAATTATATCAGAGTAATTTGATATTAAGCTATATCCGATACAATGAACTGAAAAGCGATATAACCAAGTGGAGATTTTTCATGTTAAATACGTAGGTATGTTGATTATTTTACGAAGAAGTTCTTCATTCCACAATACATTATGAAATGACTTACTTGTACAGATACAGATTCCATTTTTAATATTCTCATTAAGCTCATCATACCAGTAATATATGACTGCCAATTTGATATATGTTTTATGTCGTTAGACAAACGAATAGAAACGCTTATCGTGTTCCAAAAAAGTGCTTCGAACAATACAAAACTCTTGAGTTCTGAAATTCTGAAGAATATATGTTAGAAATAACTCAATGAACTATACCTATAGGTTCCACGTCAAGACATAGTCATCAACGGGCTACCGTCGCGTCGGCTACTCGAAGTAAAACAAATGGAATGTCCAGTATGAAAGTGTTGTGGTGTGTGGTTAGTGTCGGTGGTCGGGTGCGAGCGACTTGCGGCTTGCCGAAAGGTGGTGGTGGCGCGGAGCAGGTCGGCCGGAGCGCGGCAGCGTGGTGGCACTCGCGCCCCCCGCGGCCCCCACCGCCACCACCGCCTCGCTCGACATGTCGCGCGGTTTCCACACCGGCGATCCTACAACACACCAAACACCGAACTCTTTTATTTTATCTCTCGGCAGTATGACGGAATTTAGACAAGTGGGGCGGTCCGATCGCCGGGAGTGCGCGCGCGTCCAAAGAGTTGAATGTTTGACGAGTGTCGGCGGGGCGGGGGCGGGGATGGGCGCCACCACGAGTCTGAACTATTCATCGAACATTCAAGCGGTGCTCAGCGCAGGGCTTGAATCCTTTCATCGGATACCCTAACATTGCATGCAAGAAGGCTGGTAATGTTTCCAGATCCAATCCAAATCAAAGGTATTGTGCCGCTGCAGGGAAAATCTGGTATATAGGTACCTACCTAAATGTTAAAATAAGACAAAATAAAAACAAAGAATCTTAATACTAAATTGGTTGCTAATCAAGTTCAAAATTTGTGGCATAATTAGCTTACTATCAGTACATTCTATTAAGTTACGAGTGGTGGCCTACACATACAGTTAACTTTATGTTCTACAGTGCACCGATTGATTAGTTTTAATAAATTTAATATACTATCTACTGAATATTTACTTATTACTGACATAATATAGAATATATGGTGGCTGGTGAGTGCAACTCCTAATTTGACATGGTACCAGTGCACAGCTACGAAAGTTAAGTAATGCTCTACGTGAACAAGGGTACACTTGTCTATACTGATTTTTAAGATTATAAATTGAATATATAGCTAACCTATTTATTAGTATATTGTACGTGTGAACCTATACATAAACATAGCTTTAAGCTTTAGTTCGCACTAGGTCATTATTTTAACAATGTCTCTCATTCTAAAACCAAATCTTATGATGGTCTTTCGAGCCGGATTTTAACCTTCTGCCTATGGAGTTTCATGTACGGGTTTAACCAGCGATAAGTGTGCATGGATTAAAATTCATTGAATTTTAAATAAAAAAGAAATACTTTTCCCTACTTCTTCGAAGTTTGTGATTTAATTGCTAAACTGAGTGCGGACCTAAGCCTGTATAAAGCTATAGCTATGTTTATGTACCGTAGTGCTTGTGTATTCACAATATTCATTATATAAGTAAATACTGTTTAGTAATACATTTCTATAGTTTGGCACAACCATTAACTATGAGAGGAAAAACTTGAAACACGATTAGTTACACGATAGAGGCTAATATAGATACCATAGTAAAACCAGATTATAAACAATACGTCGGAATAAAAATTATACTGAACGTGTTTCAGCCTTCGAATGGAGTAAATGGAAATGGTTACTTACTCTTCAATAGTATCTCAATGTATGTTTGAGGGAGAAGTCAAAATATCGGACACAGTGTCAAGTGCGTAGCGGGAGCTTTTTACTAGTATAGTTTATTTGCGATCGCATAAAAGAAGATTTGAACGAAATATTGACATAAAGAATAGACGATTGAAAATGATACGAATTTGAATAGAAACTCAACCACGTACGAATATTACCTATTCTGTGACTCTATGATAAAACTGCATCAAGTGTCGAGGAGCAAGCAACAGGATGGTTTAGCCTCGATTATCAAAGAACTCATTCATACCCTCTGTATAGGCACTCGTAAAAACTCCCACTAAGTATGTAGTAAATACTGTTGCCAAAATTGATCTATAAATTAACCTATCTATACTTGCATGCAGCTACATTTGTTAAACAAGAATACATATTTAAATTTACATATTTAAAAGTAACGCGTAAAGACTGCACTAGCCTTCAGGTATAATATAAAATTTTGATCTTACAAATAATCTCTGGAACATATTTAATAATTCCATAAATTGAGCAGGTACTGAAGAAATGCGACATAAATAAACTAATATATCGTTATTCATAGGTACATAGAAATGGAAGACTTAAGTAACGATACAAATCCATGGCCCTCTACATAATAATATATTAAATCTAATGGGACGTATAACACAAATTAGTAACGAGAAGGAATTGATTGATAGTTTAACAATAGTACGATACCACAGCCATTATTATATAACACTTAGCACTTGAGTTACCTAAAATTAGGATCTGATTAATAGTACAATACAATATTTAGTTAAATATGTGATTATTGTGCCTACATATACGAGTAGTTACATCAATGAGGTACACAGCTACTTTAAAATCTGAAATCTAAATGCCAGTTCAAATTTAAATTTTCACGTATACCATTTATGTTGATTAATTCTGATCCGATATAAAGTTTGCAAGTTAGAAGTGTGAGTATGTTAAAGATGAAGTCATTTTAGATCATAAGTTCACTTTACTTGTCACAAATACACGTGACTTGGTGTTTATTTCATTCATTTATTCAACTTCTTCCCGTCATTCTTTGCAATAACACATGTCTTTAAATCTATTTTATTCTACGTCAGATTAAAAATCATAAGTGCATTTCGTATTAATCAAGCAATCAGAGCCAGCGTCGACTTTATTAAATTGGTAAGCCTTTAAACATGTATTTGATACATGTCGTTCCGGTCATAATGGCGTGTGTTAGTGCAATGAGAACGATCTTGAGCTGGTGTATCGTCCAAAGTTTCAATACTGCTACGGCCCGATGAAGTATACCTTGCATGAGCTGCCATAGCTTTGCGGCGAGATTTGGGGGACTTCCCCCTCCCCTTATGCTAGGAGGTTTTACTTTGCTTCTTACCAGAAAGGTAACATTGAACGCATGTAGGATGTTCAATGTTCTTAGCAATAGACTCAGTGGATTTTGAAACAACTATTCCCATTTTCATAGCCTTGTCTTCAGCTTTTGCTAGTTGTGAATAGTGAGTCATTCTGTCTAACGAATTAGTTCCCAATCGGGCCAATTTCTCTACACCCGACTTCGAAGAACGTCGACTTAAATTGGGTGACTTACAAGGTGATTTATCGAAACTAGCTTGAGGGGTTCGCATAATTCCCTTTTTCGGAGCTGGCTTTGGTGATCGCGAACGATCGATACTATTCTCACGTGATTTCATGATACTGCCACGTGGTGAGCGAGATCCATCAAAACTTTGCTGTGGAGATCGGGATTTATCTATAGACCCTCGAGGAGACCTTGATTGGTCGAAACTACCCCTAGGTGATCGATGTAACGTTTTAGTTTGCTTCAAATTAGATTTATTCGGAGACTTGCAAACGATAACTTTGGTAACGCGATCTCGATCCGGTGACGTATGCTCTATAGACCGATTTGGGGACCTATCCCTGTTTATACTGCTGCCACTACAGGATCGAATTACTTTGATCCTTTTTTCGTGGGCCGATGAGTTTTTTCTTTCTGGAGAAGATTTAAGAGACTGCGATTCTTGCTTACCTAGTTCCTTAACCATTGTGGGTTGATACTGCGTCGGTTGATGTGACGACTGGATCAGTCGTGCCTGACTACTAGTGCTGCCCGCGCTCAAAGTCGAAGTCGTACTGTGAAATATATACGAACTACTTAAGCGTACTCCATAGCTAAGTGTGGGCTGATGAAAGTGTTGCCAGATGTTTAGATGTGCTCTAAATTACATCTACATACGAGTATTTAACACACTCTGTAAACATTAATTTTATTCTATTTCGTTCTATATTATTATCCAGAAATATTCTGGCAACACTCATAAATAAATGGTGACATATGTATGAGTAGAAACAAGCAAACATACTGAATTTTAAACGGTTCAATATGACTATGTCGTAGTGTGTGTTTGGTATATATGTTAGGTGTAGGTATATGATATATGATGTGAAATTGTCTAATAACTCATACATATGTTTACCTGAGTGTGAGGTGGTTGGGAGTCCTGCCTAACCCTCGCTTGGCAGGAGGCGGTGGCTGTTCATCTTCACCCTCGGATTTTGACCCGAACTCAACTTTGTCTTCAGGCGGTGGCGGTGGCGGTGGACGCTTAGCGGTGGTTTCTGTTAGTGCGTTATAAGCTAGTGTTAGTGGATACTATGTTAGTTTGTGCACATGCTATACGTTATCTACACACTTCTCTAATACACCTTTACAGTTATATTCAATGATACGTACTACTGCATAATTATACGTCCCTTATACATTATTAGGACATTTTATTTAGACCGTTACTTTTATATTAACAAATCTAGTGGTACTAATAGTACGAGTATATATAGTATGGTAGTGGTAATCTAGTGATGCTGGCATTTCAACGTAAGTGTATCGTTCATAAGTAATGTCATTTAGAAATTATAACAAAAGATATACCTATGTAGATATCGTAACCAGGTTTCAAAGAAAAATATTAGGTATCTATATGGCAAGAAAAGAACAATCTAAAGTAATTCTATAAAAACAACTAAGGAATTAGTAGGTGAGTTATTTTTAAGAAAATTTAAACTTTGTATGTGTAAGTATACACATACTATACTAAGCTACTGTTACTGCTATTTGAAGTTAATCTACGCTATATTCCTTACTAGCGGCCGCCAGCGGCTTCGCCCGCTTGACAAATTATGTTCTAAAAACATTCCTCGAGAAGCACTCTATCCATTGCTGAAAATAGCAATCCGTTCTTTCAAAGATCTACGCATACATACAGAACGGGCGACTTTGTTTTATAATTATGTAGTGATAGTGATAGTTCGGACAAACTGCTTCGGTGGCGTGGTCGGTAGTGCATCCGCTTTCGACGCCGGAGTCTCGGGTTCGATTCCCGGTCGGGACAAACTTTGTGTGATGATACAAACGTTTGTACCGAAGTCTGGGTGTTTCCTATGTATAATATGTATATATATACAAAAAAAAAATGTATATAAGTATTTATATCAGTTTATCTAGTACTCATATCACAAGCTCTGCTTAGTTTGAGACTAGATGGCGTTGTGTGAGTTGTCCTAACATATTTATTTATTTATTTATACTAACCAATAGTGTCCACAAAAGTTTTGCTGCGATGCCTAAAAGCTGGTTCGTTGTGTATTGGCGGTGGTGGAGGTTCCTCCGCATCCTGAGAGTTTTCTCGAGATAATTCACCGACCTATATAATATAATATAATACACAATAAAAATAGGTATCAAACAGCTGTATGTATACTTCTAAATCAGGCTAAACTTGAAAATAATTTATTGATTTCAAAATTCTGTTCCAATTAATAAATAACAAAATAAAATAAATTAGCCCTTATTGCCGTTTCTTTCCTTACATTAAATATAAAATACATGCTATTTACTAAATCGTACTATGTACGGACTGCCACGCTCGAGGTCTCGGGTTCGATTCCCGGGTCTGGTGGATAATGTATAATTCTCTTTAGAATTTTACCCAGATAATTATCCCAGAGTCTGGAACTTGTGCCCGGTAAATGGCAATAGGCTCGCCCCCTATTACATGGGACCTAACATAGCTGGCGAGATGTGGGTGTGTTTGCACACCTCTGCCTACCCCTTCGGGGAAAAAGGCGTGATGCTATGTTATGTTATGTATATTTACTAAATCTATTACTTAATTCAATTTAATCAATTCTAACTTGATCGGCAACTGGACGCCTACTCGCGTTTACGAACAAAACTTTTAATAACGAAATTAGAACGTGAAACAAATGAGAAATATATACGAAATTCTTACGAACTTCGACCGAAATCGAAGTTTCGTTAGAACGGTGTAGGCATGCTGGTTTGCGTGAAACAGCTTGTCTGTCGACATAGGCCTCCTCTAAAGATTTCCATGTGTTCCTGTCTCTTGCTAGGTGGTTCCATTCCAGTGCAGCTAGAAATATATTGGGTTATTTAAAATGTTTTAAGATTGATTTGGTACCTCGATATTGCCCGCCGACAGTCGCTGTCCCGATGTCTTCGGTTTCTTGGTTTTGCCGAGTGTTTGCGACCCTTGCATTACGTGCACCTGTAGTCCAGAAATCTTTATATATTTTGATCCCATCTAGTTTTATTGTTAAACTAGCGGACACTCGCGGCGTCGCCCGCGTGAAATAGTTTTATGGTTCCCAGCTCCCGCACAAACACATTCCCGGGATAAAAAGTAGCCTATAGTACACCTTATTACATCAGCTAGCAAACAGACAGACAAACAGACAGAGCGACATACAGACAGACAATAATTTTTAAATTAAAATAAGTCCAGAAGTGAACCTGTAGCTATCAATAAAAATAAAATCAAACCGTTTCACCTAGTAGTAAGTATGAGGTAATAAACATAAAAAATCAGTTGAAGTGAAAATGCTTACTTTTTTGAAGTCCGTTAAAAATAATAATAAGATAATCATATTTTCGCGATCAAGATTCAGGTGTAAGGAATTAGGGTCATTACCTGATGCTTATGTCTGGATGAGTCTCGCTCGAGTGTGTGTGGGGCACGAGGGGGAGTCGGCATAGGTCGTATGGCGGGCAGTGACATGTTCCGCACAGACTCACGTATGATTTGACGGATCGTTTTCAGGAATGCGTTTCGGAAATCCGCCGTGCTGTACAAAAAAATAATAATAACATATTTGCTTATGAGTGGTGGTTCGGGTATCCTAATAGGGTTGCCTCATAGGAAAATCGTAATCGAGTAAAATAGTGTGCAAGTGTTTGTTCATCACGTATTACTATAGGTTCCACCAATCGACAGTATAAACTACATAATAATAAACTCAAACTCGAAATATTTACGAGTACTCATTTATGTCGTGTGACAAAACTTATTGACGTCATTATGAATAATGATTCATTTACATTTACTGTTTGATTCGCAACACAACAACTAGATAGAGCCTGTGAGTTAGAATCTTGCAAGAAATCTAACACTTCCGACTTAATAACATACACGTTCAAAGTAACAGAAACATTGCTCTATATATAGACATTTTATAAGTATATTGTCTCTAGGAAATATAGATTAACTTGAAAGGACGTCGCACATAAAAACAGTCTAAGATTATGTTCCTACAGTATGAAAAATGTTAGTCATTGGTGCCTTGAATAAAAAACTATGTGTTTGATTTATTACAGCATCAACCTTAAAGTTATCAATCTCTGTCACTGATTTCATTCCGGCTATTTTTGTTTGGTTTTGGGTTACCTAAATGCTAGATGGGCCGAGTATTTCTGTATTTTAATGTTACATGTACTTATATTAAATCACCACTCTTAGGAAAATCGTAGCACGACACCGTAGCACGTCGTAGTATGTTTTGGACATTCGTAGAGGATCCTCACAGGATACGTAGAGGATTCTAGATACTATATTTAAGCTATGTAGATATTTCATGAAATGTGAGGTGTTCAATTTTGCAGAGCGGGTCTCCAAAGGCATTAAAATGGCTATATACTCGTCCACAATTAGGTGTGTATAAAGTTAAGAAGTTCAAACACACTGCTCGTGCTTACGGGCTTATTACTTATTCTTATCAAAAACTGAAAGGAAAAAGGGGGCTGTCCTGCTTTATTGATTACATTGCTTCTTTCTTGGTTTATAATATTAGAATACCCATAAGAATCCTATATTTTCAAAATGATGTATAGCTGAAATCTATTGGGAATAAACTGTAAGAACTTTGGAAATAATATGTTAAGAGATTGCTTTCTGCATACAAAACGTATTTATTTTTATAAAATTTTCATGTATATTATCATTGCTATGTGTATTTTTTTATTATCATTATATTTAAGAAGTTGAACATTATGGAGAAAGTGCAATTAAGAAAAATATAATTAAAACTACTATGCTGTAGATTGGTGCCGCAAATTTCCATATAGGTAAACATTTTTCAGCGATGTAGGTACCTAAGGTAGTAATTTTTACTTTAGTACAAATTTTTTTAGGAAATTAGTGTAGTAAATATTTCGGAAAGAATTTGGAGCTTAACACCACCAAACAGTGTATCTTAATAATTTACTAATTGAAAAAAAAGTAAATCACCTGTTTGAGAGCACGTAAACTTTCTCAGATCGTCGTTGTAATTGACTTCGTAGATGTATGAGCTCCCAAAGGAAATGACTATCCATGTCTTTAGCTGATGAGGCACGAACTTGCACCTCCGTCACAGGAATCAACACTTGATATCGAATTATCTCCACCTCATTAGAATTGTTCTTTGACGAAACTCCCTAGAAACAAATTTTAATTACAACAAAATAAAGAAACAACTGACCAGACAATTTCCAAATCCGTGACGCCTAGCCAGACAGACCAGATTCATTTAATCTAGTCTGTCTGGTACCACATGCATGTGAAGATGACTTCGGCATTCAGAGATGTTGATTTGTTAATTTATTATTTGTATATGAGTATGATTTTTAATTAGAAAAAGTTACGTACCATTAATTTCTTTTTCTGTCTCAGTCTCTCTTTACAAAGGAAGACCACGGCTGATTTAAATACAAAACACATAGCGTGTAATTCCAACCCCTTTTTTATTTTTCCTAAAAAGTCTGAAATATTTAACCATTCTACACCTCCGTAATATAACAAATCACCTGAAACGTAATGATTTTTTATTAGTACTGATAACATACTCGTAGTTGTATTTAATATCAAGAAGGCAATATGTTGTTCATTTTCACTATTATGTACAGGAGTTAAAGCGATTATTGCATCTTTAGTACATGCCTTTATATCGGCTGAAAGACGTTTCAAACAGGTTGTACTAGGTTTACCATCTTATGTTCACGTTAATTTCCGTACATAAAACTTAAATAAAGATAAATACCTGGACTTAAATCTATAGGTTGTTTGCAAGACTTTTGATGTTGTCTAAACAAGTGGTCAAATATAGCACCATATTCTTCATGGATTCGTTGCATTTCATTGATGTGTTCAGCAACTTTTTCCATGCCTTTTAGAGCCTCTGCAAATTAAAAAGAATTTTAGCAAATAAAGACCGACTTCAAATTGTCAGAATTGGGCCACACGGAAAGCACTGGCTTTCAAATAAAAAAAAAGTGTTAAAATCGGTTCACCTAGTGGAAAGTTCTAATGTAACAAACATCCTCCTTTTCTGAAGTTAGTTAAAATTTTCGTTTATACCTAATTATTACCTTCAACTGTTTTAGTTGATAATGATGATATGTAAAGGTGACTTACCCACTAAATGGAGATGCTCCTCAGAATTGACATCAGTCAAATTTCGTAATTGTTGCAATAATAACGGATACTTTAATATTCGCTGAATAGGTTTTATTAAATAAGATTCTAAAGTAGACGAATGTTGTTGTTTTGGATTCCTGGCAGCAAGGAACTCTTGTAATGCTTGATTACCTTCATCTACAAAAGAATAAAACAGAATGTGTGAAACAGTAAGTCACAATAATAAAAAACAAAGTACGATACACATAATTACAGTCTCTTTATAAAAACTTACTTGGATGAAGTACTTTCTGGGCTTTGCTATGACTAGCACAGAACGAACTGTATAATTTGAAATGATTAACGTAATACAAGAATGCACTGCCAACCGCAAATAGAATATTCTGCAAAAGATACACAGTACAGTATATAATTTAATTTTTAAATCGAATTTAGAAACTGGAAGATTAGTTAAAGTTTATTGTGTACCTTGAACTGATTAGAAAACTCAAAGTGATGGAAGTTTGGTTCAGCCTCTAGCGCTTCCTCTAAGTTTTGCAAGAATTGTCTTTGGAAAGTTACTATCTCTTGAATGTTTCCGAACAAAGCATTGATCTCGGCGTTTGATAAAAAAGTTTCTTTCTTCAACGGCTCCAGGTAGTTTTCAAGTAAGTTGTTGAGATTCTGTAAGCAATAACATTTCCTTGCTGTGTTAGGTGCGGTGCACCTGTGCTTACCTTACTTACCTATTTATAAAGCAATACATCTATGTTGTACTTTGCTGAGGTGTAATTTATAATGCTTAAACAAGGGATTGTCATAAGGCTGATTCATTATAACAAAAGCCATCTTGTAAAAGGTTCAATGTTAATGGATATTAAAAACTTGTCATTTTACAAGTTTGGCCTAGTCACCTTTTTGAACATTCCAAATAATTTCATTTTGTAGACGTACAAATTTAAAATGGCGTCTCAACGTTTCGTTATTAACCAGAAGTAAAACAAGGGAACAGATGCGGCCACCTCCACAAAGTTTAAATACTTTTAATAAATCAATCAAACTTTTCACCTCGATGAATATTTATTATACGACGATTTTCTACCTTTGTTTTACC
This sequence comes from Nudaria mundana, assembly GCA_963556515.1. Lineage (NCBI taxonomy): Eukaryota > Metazoa > Arthropoda > Insecta > Lepidoptera > Erebidae > Nudaria > Nudaria mundana. The sequence goes on from OY748290.1 coordinate 12,642,811, forward strand.
TTCGACTGTATTATCTGAATTGAAATGTAAAATCTTGAATTTTCTTTGTAATCTCTTCGTAAGACGTACTTATTTAATATAGGAAAATTTTCTCAACTAATGAGCAGAAGTTGAATCGAAAGATTACCTCCACCTTGGTTGTTGGGAGACTTGAATTACTTTTTTCTTGGTTGGTTACATGTAAGTACTTACTAGTGTCGTGAGGTTTCGAAAGAAAATATAATCATTGCAAAGGTTTAAAACTCATAAGTTTGTTCTTAGAATTATTAATTGGTTTCATTTGCAGAGTAAGGATATCATACGTTAGATAAATGTACCTAATCCCTTCCCAAGATAATTGAGGACGAGAAACTTCTTCTTGGAATCGCATTCTAAAACCGAACACACTGTACTTCTATTATGATCAACCAGTTACAAATGACCCATAAAACAAATTTAATTGAGAAAAATACGAGTACCTAAACGTCGTTTATTCAGTTAAAGAGCCAACTACCCGCAGTACAAGTTTCCCAGTTTGAGTTAGAGGTAACTTCGTAGCAGCAAACGTGTTCGTAACTTGTTGGTTAATACATCTATAGAAAACTTACTTTCATCTGCCAAGTTACTTAGGTAGTTAGTTTGAGTATTGAATTATACTGTAACTTTTATCAATACTTATGTCACGTACGATACACATTGCTGTTTTATATTGAACCTATTCATCAAAGTATCGTTTAAAGACTCTTCAAATAGCAAAATAATGATATTGATAGATTGTATTATGTAAACACCGACGTCATCGTAAAATACAATAAGTGTTCCATTTGTCACGATTTGCCTAACACGTGACTGTTGTGTAAGAACTTATTTGAAACGTCAATCCACCCAATGGAATCTATTTCGCAAGTCAAACGAGAGATATTCTTGTATCTTCTACAGATGTGTGTTCATGACAAGAAAAATCTGTCAGTATTTTTTGTTAACAGTTATGTAAAGTCGATAAAAGAAGTAAGTAAACGCGGTACACTTATTTTTTAAATATTATGCACTATAGTACCTACAATATTCGTTGTCAATTGTACAAAGACAAAAATTTTTTTTTTTTTTACAACGGCGAGATACCTATAAAAATTAACGAAATTTACACAATGTAATTTTATAACGGAGACAGGATTTTAATGTTACTGATTTATATTATACTGTTGGTAAAAAGAGATATCACTAACATTATATCTAATATAATAAAAGTATCTTCTAGTCTTACAGATAAGAATTATAATACAACCTTTATTATAAAGCAACTTTATAATATTCATCAAACATCTGTCTATTAAAAACGTACCTTAACGTAGGCGCGTTCTGTGTCAACCAATTCAAGAAGTACTTTCTTGAGTTTATCAGCGTCAGAAAGATGTCGTGAGGGAGTTCCAGCAGCAGCGCTAGCCACGCTACCGGTGGGGCTACCACGTCGCGTCTCCGCTGGAGAACGGCACCAGCCTGTCACTTGCTCTGCACTCTGATGCATCAAACAAAGTTGCTTTGAATGATTAAACACTGTTGGGTAATGGGAAATTTGAACGAAAGACAGAGATTTGCTTGACATAATATGGATTTATAAACCTTTTAGACAAAGATGTAGATGATACGAGTATTTTTAATATACTTTTTTCCAATACTATAATAAAATAAAATACAGAGCTCCCAGAGTAGTTTTGAGTATTAGTATGTATAATCTACACCAATCTGCACCTGTGTATGTGTATGTGTATGTAGTAACGGTCACTCTTTATAACTTTACACCATTGAGCTACACGGGTCGAACGGTACGACGCATGGGACCAAATTCGTTGCTTTATTGTTCACATGCATTATACATTACTGAAACTATGAAGAGCTTTTAAACTAGCTTTTGTCATGAGTAGAAACATTAGCAGATATAATAAAGCTTAATAAAAGCTTCTATTCGTATATATACATACATATATGGCTACGTTGATACCAGTATTGACAACATGTTAATAACACACAATAACTTAACAAGAATCCAATAACGAGCTAAGTGTTCTTGACGTATTATGAGAATTATATTCGGTAAGATAATCGATAGATATAGATAATTCGTAAAGGTAGAGTAAGGGATGTAATAAGGGACGCTGCCGGAATCTCTAGAGACGATTATTATTTTCGAGAGAGACATTACCATGCGGGTAAGCTAACGAAATAAAACGGGAATATTCTCGGAGATAGATAATTGAATCGGGGATTAAGTCGCAGAGGCGTGCATGTGACGAGCGTGGTAATATATTTTTATTATTTTATAAAATACCTTTAATAGATTTTCAATCTCGAAGGAGTTTGTTCTGGAGCTGACTTTTGGCGGACCAGAGTTCATAGCATCACCGCCGTGATCCGTGTCGGGGCTGTAGAGTTCCTTGCCTGCGATTTAGAATAATGTTATTAATTCAATTAATTGAGCAAGATTTTATTCTGATCGGAGTGTGGTAAGAAGTCGCAAATTGAACAGTTTTAAACCTTTAATTAAAAATATTTTTAAATACCTACTTCCTTGACGCAAAATTTTGTATAGGTACTCGGTGGCATAATACTTCATGTCATGGCCAATGGCATATCCTCCAGCTTTAGTGTTTTCTATGTAGGTATAATCTAAAACACATGGGGCTACACAGACGTGGGACTAACTAGGTGACGAGGATTCAGGGATAAATACGTGATTATAAATGTATGTGATCTAGTATTCCTACAAATCCATATTTGTATACATAATACATACATAATATACATAGAAAACACCCATGTGTTTTCTATGTATATTATGTATGTATTTAGAAATATGTAAGTATGTTTATCAGTTGTCTAAATCCCATAGCACAAGCTTATAGCTTAGATAAGGCTAGATGACGTTGTGTGAGAATGTCCACAAATATTAAAAAAAATATAAATGTATTGAATATACTTGTATCAGTAGTCTAGTTTTCACAGCACATGATTCTAGAATAAAAGTGAACGGCGTTGTGTGCTTAAGTAATAACATGCCTACTTATTTTATTCATATAGGTAAATGATAAATTTGGATGTCAAGTCGCTCAAAGTACCAAGTACAATAGGATTTGTCCTGAACCGCAATTGTATTCGTATACTTTCGAGTTAGTATATAAAACTTATTACGTATTCACCTCAGTTATTCGACGTACATTCTATAAATTCTCGATCGCCTCGAGTTAAATTTGTTTCTGTGTGCATATTTTCGTATTAAATGTTTGGTATTAAATGTAGCGTCAGCAAATGCTATCGCTTAAATTATCATTACTATTATAGAAAGTGTTTTATAGTATATGCAACATTGCACACTACGAGTGATCTTCGTGGAGGAAGAGGATAAATTTACCCTGGTAACTGATTACTAAAAAACCGGTCAATGTTGGACTCGCGCTCGAACGGTTCCGTACCATTTAAATATTTTTTTGGACATATTCACATAATATCATCTAGCCCAAATTAAGCTAATATAAGCTTGTGTTATGGAATCTAGACGACTGATAAACACACTTATATATTTCTAAATACATACATATTATACATAGAAGACACAGAAGATACCCAAACTCCGAAACAAACATTTGTCGATCACACAAATAATTTGATTCATTATCTATATACCTATATATATAATTGCGCTCGTGGTCTAGTGGTAACCGACAATGTTAACAGATTGCAAAGGTTAAGCAACATCGACTAAGGCCGGTCTTAGGCGGCACTTACCCGTGGTCCCACCGCTACGACCCACTGGTGGGACCACGGGGAATTTTATTTCCCCGTAGTCCAACCGCACTGAAGAAAATTTGAATTTATTCTATCTGTCAGTTACAGTGGGACCACGGGTAATCCAATTCGGTAGACCCACTGGACTAGAGATGTGCCTAATCTTGAAGGCTCTTATGTTGTTATGTATTCCTGGTACATTTGAGGTTTGTGTCTTTTCTAATGGACAATAATTTTAATGGGCATACCCCATTAACCGTCACACCATTTTGTCACACCAGTGTGGAACAGAAGAATTTTTTTCTTCACCGTCACACTATCTAGTGTGACTGGCGAGAAATAAGTGGATCCTTGGACGGGGTATGACTAACCGTCACACCATTTTGTACATACATGTAACTTATGGTCAGTCTCTCTAATCGTGAAGGCTCTTATGTTGTTACGAGTATGTATTCCTGGTACATTTGAGGTTTGTGTCTTTTATAATGGACAATCATTATCATCTGTACTCGGTGCACCTGTTGACATATTTCTTGTATTATATTATTTAATGTAAAGATGATAGTATGACTGTGAAGAATAAAAATCTCTAGTATTTTTTTTTTTGGACATTCTCACACAACGTCATCTAGCCCAAATTAAGCTAAGATAAGCTTGTGTTATGGGATCTAGACGACTGATAAACATACTTATATATTTCTAAATACATACATATTATACATAGAAAATACCCAAACTCTGAAACAAACATTTGTGGATCACACAAATAATTCGAATCGACCCGGAATCGAACCTGGGACCTCAGGGGCGGCAGTTGCATACTCATACCACTGAGCCACCGAGGCAGTGCCAGTGGAAAAAAAATCCCCGTGGTCCCACTAGTGGGTCGTAGCGGTGGGACCACGGGTAAGTGCCCGTCTTAGGATGGGTGACCATTTCTTAAGACATTGAGACCCCTCCGTGCCTCGGAGAGCACGTTAAGCCGTCTATCCCGGTTGTCATACTAACATCTATGGCAGTCGTTAGGGGTAGTTGGAGCCCTAAATCAAAAATCCGACCGGTCTAACTACAGGACTTCGATATCGCCCATGGGTTGTGAAGGTCAGATGGCAGTCGCTTCACTGAAAATATCGAAGTTCAGCCGAATCGCAGTTAGACTGAAAAGCCGACCCCAACTGAGTTGGGAAAAGGCTCAGTGAATGATGATACCTATATGCATAATTGACCATTATCTATAAAATGGCAAAACAAATTGTTTGTTGTATGAGAGCCCCCTTAACTATTGATTTTATTCAGAAATACATCATATGTGAAAATTTTAACATTCTAACTATCACGGTTCATGAGATACAGCCTGGTTACAGACTGAAGGACAGACAGTGAATTCTCAGTAATAGGGTTCCCGTTTACCCTTTGGGTACGCAACCTAAAAAGGCTTCCCATATTTAGCCGGGGTTTGTTTGTCTTTGTCATGGGCAATTCGATTAAGGTCTCACTCTTTACAATTATTCTAATAGCTTCTTTCATATAGTTTGGATTTTTCTAAGTTCTTATTAATTAGAAAAGGAAAAGATTAAAAAAATATTAATAAATAGGGAAGTAAAAATACTACTTGGAATGAGTGGATTGCCAATATTATACTGCAAATAAGGTTATGAGTTTTGTAACAGTCCTTAACCGTCCATCAAGATTCTAATATCCCAAAATTGAAAGACTTATACCAGTATATTCGTACATAGCTGTCCTCGTTAACATGTAACGGTTTGTAACGGTGTGATACATTTTCCTTCTATTTTCGCTGCGTACTTCGAATTGAAAACCAACACTGCTCGATGTATTGGAATAAAAACATACTTCAATAAACATTATCACGTAGCTGTGTATAAAGAAAATAACCATTAATGATCATTTCATATTCCTTATATCTTCAAATCCTTTTTTAATACACACAGATTAAGGAATACTGAATCAAAACGTCCAATATGGTGAATTTCAATAAAGACTTTTCAATAACACGAGCGGAAATTACAATGTTGGGATTTGTTGGAAGATTCATGTAAAAAACGCTTTATGACAAGAATTGTACAATGAGTTTTGGTTCCTCTATATCAACATCGGGCACAAGCAAATAGCCGTAGGCGAGGTCGCGACCGGACTCCGGAGTGTGTCATTTTTGTAACAGAATTGTCACAACACTGACCACAATTTACGAGTTGTGGTAAAATTTAAGCTTTGGTCGTTACATTTCTCGGTCAATTTAATAAACTACGCTTTTGGCCACATCATGCCCAAGTCGGACACAATAAAATAACTATAGACATGGTTACGAACATATACCTAATTTTTTTAAGCGGCGTAGTGGTCAATAGTAAGCACTAAGGTTATAAGGTGGTGTAAACGTAGGAGTGATACTATGAGGCTGCCATGACTGGCTAGACGAGTCAAAGCCTCCTTAAAAAAATTAGATTGAAAAAAAAAAAAAATACCTAATTTGTGTTATTCTTATTGCAGATTTAGTATCACAATATCCGGGGATTACAATTAAGATGATACGTAGAGAAATTAAAAAAAAAAACTCGTTGAAGTCTCTAAATCTAAAGATAAGTTAGGAATATTTTATTATTTGTTTATTAACATGGAAACGCTCCTTACGAATATAAGTTGTCGTCCTTTGTGTCCTCAATGTGACGCAAATATATTTGAAACATGCAGTTTACCGCGGCTCCACCTACATGATTCAGTTTTCTCATTCCCAATTCCCGTAGAACTCATTACTGGGATACAAAATAAGCCTATGCCACTCGGGGCTAACGTAACTACAAGATGAAGAATTTTCAAAATCGGTTAAGTAGTTACGGAGCCTATTCATTGTAAACAAACAAAAATCAAATCTTTCCTTTTTATAATATCAGTACTGAAGTAGGTAGGTATAGATAAAACCTTTGTTAAGTCTACTTTGGTTAGATACCTGAAGAGCGAACATTTTTATACGACTACGTATATATAGTATATTTATAACACGGAATGTATATTTTCAGTAACGTATTTAATAATGAAACACACAATATTTAAAAAAAAAAACATGTTATACATGTAATCAAACTTTAAATTAATAAACCATTAGCTTCATTAAATGAGAGAGAGAGAGAGAGAATGGGCGTTTTCACATTGCACGATAACGACACACGATATAAAGTTACTGCTGCTACTTGCAGCAGTCACTTTAAGGTAAGAATGTAAATTATCGTGACTAAATCGTCAAGATAATTTATGATGATGATAACGACACACGATATCGTGTGTCGTTATCGTGCAATGTGAAAACGAATGTCGTAATAATAATCTGTTTGTGGTAGGGGAGTTGCTATTGTTCCCACCTCCCGCTACGTAGTCACTCCACATGAAGCCGCACTCGATACTCCTATAACTGTCATAAAACAAACAACAACTACATGACGAGTCAATCTGTAGTCATAATTGCCTCTCGAGTATCTACTCGCAATAACTGGGACACGAGAGGGGAAAACTGGAACTAAATAACTGAAAACCTTTAGTGAAAGCAACCAATTCCTGGTCGGTAACTTTAAACAATGACCGCTACACAAAACCTACCCTTGTTAAAAAAATAATAATTTTCAATTTACTTTTTTCTGAAGGCAAGTCAAGTACCTACTTGCTTTGAATGAAATTTATGACAAGGATATTTATGTTTCTATAGGTAGGTGCTTTAAAAAGAATGACTTTTTGTAATATTTCAATTTAAAAAAAGTGAAAAAAAAGTGTTTGTCTGATTTACGGTGGAATCATTTGAAAACTGAGTCATCCGTCGCGTCTTCTGTCTGATCGCGATAAACTCAAAAACTACAGCAACGGTTTTCATGTTGCTTTCACTAATGGATAGAGTGGTTCTCGAGGAAGATTTTTGTGTATATAATTTATCAAGCGGGCGAAGCCGTGGGAGTCCACTACTACAATATAAATAAGTGACTAAATGGAATTATAAATAGTGAGAACATTCATCATTGCTTACATAACTCCTTCGTAATCTCATTACGACGTTCAGTGACTAGGCAGATAACTTTAGAAATGTTTCTATATATATACGAGAACTCATCTTTCAGTATAGTAAGCGACGTCACGATGACAATTTTACTGTCGTAGAATCGAAATATAACTGGGTATACAAGGATATAGAATAGAGTAGGTATGTAATCGTTTTGATAATATTAGCAGTTTCTATTTTTATCAATTTGTAAGCTCTGTTTCCTTATAAGCTTTTCAAAGATAATGAAAAGAAGCCAAACTTTATAAGTAAGTAAAGGTTTTGTTATTCCTGTATCAATAACAATTAAATAGGGTTTTCTCATTATTTAAACTTAGTTGTAGGACAATAAAGGAAATCCCTAGCAAATTAAATTTAAGGACAAAGGAAAAGTCTATGTTCATGAATATTATTCATCAAAATATTGAAGGCTTTTCTGGCAAAGAGTTAGAACTAGAATTATTTTTAAATAAAAAACGTATCCATGTACTTTGTTTAACTGAACACTGGTTAAAAAAACATGAGCTCTTAGTTAATATTGATAATTATAAAATCATTAGTGCGTTTACTAGAGATTCCGCTATAAGAGGTGGGTCTCTCATTTTAATGACAAATTAAAATCAAAAGACCGAAAAGACGTAGTAGCACTCACAAATGAGCGAAATATGGAACTATCATGTGCAGAGCTAGAACAATATATTATTATTAGCGTCTATAGACCACCTTCTGGAGATTACTACCTGTTTGAGTCCATTATGGAGGAAGCCTTAAAAAAGGTATGTAAATGTAAGAAGACTATAGTTGTATGTGGCGATTTTAATATTAATATTTTAGAAAACTCTCAGAACTCGCTAAGGTTTCTCAACCTTTTTAAATCTTTTAACTTACAAAATCTTTTTTGTGAACCAACTCGCACCACAGCCACATCAGCTACCTGCTTAGATAATATTTTTTCTAACAGCGATGTAGATGAGAAATCTATAATACATTTTATAAATTCAGATCATGCAGGTCAGTTAGCTAGATTAAAGTACCAACATGTTCCATTATCAAAAAATATTGTTTGTAGACCAATCACAACTTATAGATTAGAAAAATTTAAAGAAAACATTAAGAATAAAGTACCTCTTTTGGAGTTGAATAATAATAAAAACCCTAATGATCATTACGGAGATTTGTTCGGAGTAATCAAATACGAATGTGATAACATTTTCACTAAAAAAACAAAAAATGTAAATCAATTCAAAATTAAATTTAGTGATTGGGCTACGCCTGGAATCTATAAAAGTAGAAGGAAATTATATGAATTATACGAGACAAAGGCATCTACTAATGAGCCACAAGTAATTGAACAGATTAAAAAGTACTCCAAACTATTCAAAAAAGTATGTTCAACAGCTAAATCTAATTATATACGGGCTAAAATTGAAAAATCTGATAATAAAACGAAGGCAATATGGAATGTTATTAACAAAGAAACTTGTAAAGCAAGGTCACGTGATCGATCCTTCGAGTTAAAAATAGATTGGGTGCAATGGGGCCCTTCTTACATCTATCGGGCCCCAGCGACCTCACCTGCTAGTGGCGCACCTGCTGATTAACGGACGAGGTTCGTATATTACGGTACCCATGTGGTGGCTTCGGCCCCTACGTGGATACCAGGTGGTACAACAGTGTTGGTCCGGGGGGGGTACCACCGTGCAGCTGTGCTAAAGCCCCCCAAGTAACCCAGCCCAGGCTGGATTGCGTTAGGGGTTCAGCAGCTGCACTGCCGGGCCCGGGGCGGTGTATGGTGCGGCAGGCACGGGTCCAGTGGGAGCGAAGCGGAGTCTAGTGTGGGTGGTGTGGGTCGATTCGCCGGCCAGGGAGACCCTTAGCAACGGCGTTGCCGCGGCCGCCCGCAACATAGTCATGGGGCCCACCTGGGACCAACCACCCCAGTAGGCTGCCCCACATGTTGCGCATAATCCTGTTGTGGGGTCGCCGCTCCGAGTGGTAACCGGTGTGGGGTAGCTGCGGCCTTGCATCAGGGGGGTTTGGGAGCCCTTCCGTCCGGCGGGTCGGCTCCGACCTAACCACAGGGTTCTAGACGAAGCTAGCCTCTGCACTTTGTCACTTACTGCCGCACCAAATATCGCCCTGTCTTCACGCTTCCCCATATATCACAATGATAGTACAACAAGATAATAGACGGTACACAGCGGCCCCTAGAAACCCCACAAAGTTGACTTCGTTTGAGCAAACCTCGATACCGTCCACCATCACCTGGAGACGGCACGACCTTCTGTGATGTTCCTAACGGAGGCACAGATACGCCGCCCTGACGACACGTCGTACCTCTGTTACCCGGGCTATATCATTGAGGAACAATTCCGCAATAAAGCCGGGGTGTGCGTGTTCGTTAGGGCGGATGTTTGCTGCCGCCGGTTGCGCTGTCTGGAGAACCCCTCCTACTCCGTCCTTTGGCTGCACGTGGATCATGGCTCCATGAGCCAGATATACGTGTGCGTCTACCGCTCCCACACAGGGGACACTGGGGCAACAAGGCTTTTCGAATACCTCAGCGAGATGGCTGACGATGCGCAGGTGCGGTTCCCGAACGCTGACCTGGTTTTCCTGAGGGACTTTAACGGTCATCACGTTGAGTGGCTAGGACCGATCATGCGGGATGAACCGCCCATGCATTCGCTCTCTCCCACGGGCTGACCCAGATGGTACGGGGGATCACCCGGATACCTGACAGGTTAGACCACACGCCCGCCTTGCTGGATCTACTGCTGACGAGTCGCCCAGCCGAGTACAGTGTGTCGGTACGCGCCCCACTGGGCACTTCCGACCACTGTGTGGTGCATGCCAGCTTCCAAGTGCCACCGCCTGCTCGTGCTGAACAAATGACTCGACGACTATGGCACTACTCGTCGGCAGACTGGGACGGTCTCCGCGATTACTTTGCGTCCGTCCCGTGGAGCCAGCGCTGCTTTGTAGGGAAGGCGCCTTCGGATAGCACTGCTGCCGTTGCTGGCGAGATCAGTCTAGGGATAGAATATTATATCCCTTTCACTGAAGTCGCCAGCATCCGCAAAGCTCGCCCCTGGTTCGGGCGTGAATGTGCCGAGGCTGTACAGAAAAAACAGTCGGCATATCGCGCCTGGGTCAGGGCTCGGGCGGCACGTGACCCGAACGTGAACCGCCTCAAAGCAGCGTACAATAGGGCCACTAGGTTCAGCAAGAGGGCCTTCAAGAGAGCGGATGCCCAGCGCGTCGCGCGGCCTAGTCAGGAGCTCACATCCCATCCCACGGGCAGCCGTGGATACTGGCAACTGGCCAAAGCCGTACAGTCAAATTTTTGCCAACCCTCGCTGCCACCACTGCGTTTTCCTGATGGATCACTGGCTCATGAAGCCCAAGAGAAGGCGGACATGCTCGCAGATCTCTTTGCGGCTAATTCCTGAGTCGATGACCGTGGCCTGCAGCCCCCCGCCATCGCCAACTGTGGCCACACTATGCCTGATATTGTTATCAGGCAATGTGATGTACGGGCAGTGCTGCGGTTACTCGACACGCGGAAAGCCAGTGGCCATGACGGCATTCCGGCGGTGGTGCTACGAAAATGTGCAGCTGAGTTGTCTCCAGTATTAACGCGTCTGTACCGCCTGTCATACTCTACAGGCCTCGTGCCGGAGGTCTGGAAGGAGGCAAACGTACAACCGATCCCCAAGTAAGGGGATCGATCCGATCCAGGCAACTATTGACCCATAGCTGTCACCTCAGTCATTTGCAAGGTGCTCGAGCTTCTTATCAATAAGCAGCTCATGCGATACCTGGAGGATCACTCGCTAATCAATGATCGGCAATATGGCTTCAGGCCAAAACGATCAACGGGTGACCTCCTAGCATCCGTCACGCATGTATGGGGTGAGGCTATGGAAAAGTTCGGCGAGTCCTTGGCTATTAGCCTGGACATCGCCAAAGCTTTCGATAGGGTCTGGCATGCTTCGCTCCTTTCCAAGCTTCCGGCATATGGTCTACCTCCTCAACTGTGCAGCTGGATTGCCAGTTTTTTAAACGAGCGCCGAGTGCGGGTCCTCTGCGATGGCCAGGCTTCTCGCTTCTTGCAAGTGAATGCCGGGGTACCGCAGGGGTCCGTACTGTCACCAACTCTCTTTCTTCTGCATATCAATGATATGCTTTCCCTCGGGAACATTCATTGCTATGCAGATGACTGTACATTGCACGGGAGTTACTCGGTTCGTCCGACGGCGGGGCGATCTGTGATAGAGGAGGAGAGACGACATCTCGTGGGTGATCTCGAACGAAACCTCGACAGTATCTCCCAATGGGCTGCCGAGAACTTGGTCGAGTTCAATGCCCACAAAACACAGGCGTGTGCATTTACAGCGAAAAAATCCCCTTTCCTTCCCCTACCCACTCTTCAGAATGCAATATTACCAATGAAGGACAATCTAGACATCCTTGGCATAGACGTTCGTCGAGAGCTCAATAACACAAAATACATTGAGAGATGTATTGGGCTAGCTACGCGGAAACTAGGAATACTGAACAAGGTAAAGCGATTCTTTACACCGCACCAGAGGTGTCTGCTGTACAAAACGCAGATTAGACCCTGCGTTGAATACTGTTCTCACCTCTGGGACGGCTCCGCGAAGTATTTGCTGGACGCACTCGACGCTATGCAGCGACGCGCTGTTCGCATTATAGACTGTCCGGAGGTAACGGGAAGCCTTGAGCCGCTAGCCCAGCGCCGAACAATTGCTTCCTTGGCCGCGTTCTACCGTATTTACCACGGTGAGTGTTCTGTAGAGCTCTTCAACCTGATCCCACCCTCTCCCTTCCGATCCCGAACAACGCGTGCCGGGCAGAGATGTCACTCTCATACCGTGGAAACCATCTTCGCGAGAACCGAGCGTTTTAAACGTTCGTTTCTCTGCCGAACGATGGTGGCTTGGAACGCCCTGCCTGCGCACGTGTTTCCGCCAACATATAACCCTGGGTTCTTTAAGCGAAGCGTGAAGAGGCACATTACTGGGTCGTCAAGTTGAGGGTCTATAGTATTCCTGTGTACTGTGAGAGTCGCCCTCAATTGCCAGACGTCGCCTCAGCTTACCATCAGGTGGGTGGCATCAATTTATCGACCTAAATATAAAAAAAAAAAAAATGATAAACATATTAAAACTGATTCTGAAGTGGCCAATGCATTTGAATCTTTTTTCACAAATGTTCCAATCACAACTACAAATAAGTTAAATTCGTCAAAAAACGTAGCCAATTCTCTTCTTAAATCTAGTGTTGATAAATGTAGAATTAACTTTGATTTTCAGTATATTGACTCTGTCACTATGCTTAAAACTTTTAAACAACTAAGAATAAAAAATACCGAAGATCTTTGGGGTATTTCAACTAATATAATAAAATCAATAGTGCCCGCTATAGCGCCTCACCTTGCATTCATATTCAGTAAATGTATAGATGAAAATCAGTTTCCTAATCTTATGAAGTACAGTAAAATCATTCCTTTATTTAAAGCAAGAGAAAGTGATCCTTCAAATTTTCGACCTATTTCCATACTCCCAACCCTCAGTAAATTTTTTGAAAAAATAATATTTAATCAATTGCTTTCACATTTTACAGACAATAAGTTACTTCATAACAAACAGTTTGGTTTCACTCACACAGGAACACAACGGATGCAGGAGTTGCACTTGTGAAACATATATTTGATGCTTGGGAGGAAAAGCAGGATGCCATTGGTATATTTTGTGATCTATCAAAAGCTTTTGATTGTGTTGATCATGAGACTTTGCTACTAAAATTAGGTTATTATGGTGTTTAGAACAGCTCACTTGGCTTACTCGAGTCTTACCTCACTGGTAGAGTACAAAAAGTAAACATTAATGGCACCGACTCTTCTGGCGCCTCATTAGTCATGGGAGTACCCCAGGGCTCGAGATTAGGACCCCTTTTATTCTTAGTATACGTAAACGATCTTCCTTATTTCACTAAAAATCTTTGTGAGATAGTATTATTTGCTGATGACACATCATTAATTTTTAAAAGTGATAGACAAAAAGTAGCACTCGACGATGTAAATAATACCCTTTCGAAAATATTGCATTGGTTCACAAGTAACAACTTGCTGCTCAATGCGAAGAAAACAAAATGTGTAAAATTTACTATGCCCAATGTTAGACAGCTGGATACTCATATTACTATGAATAATGAATTAGTTCGAATAGTCAATACCACAGTTTTTCTTGCGATAACTCTAGATAGTAAACTACAATGGGGTCCTCATATCACAGCCTTGGCAGGAAGACTTAGCTCAGCTGCCTATGCGGTTAGAAAGATAAGGTCACTGACTGACGAAAAAACGACACGATTAGTTTATTTTAGCTACTTTCATAGCGTTATGTCATATGGTCTGCTGCTGTGGGGCTCAGCTGCCGATATTGAGACAATATTCATATTACAGAAACGTGACTCGCTGAAAGAACTATTTAAAGAAATTCATATTTTAACAGTTGCTTCTCAATATGTTTACGACAACATCTTATATGTACGGAAGAACATAGATCTCTACAAAAAAAAAATCCGATAACCATAATTTTAATACAAGAAATAAAAATAAACTGGCAATGACAAAAATTAGACTTCATAAAGTTGGTAATTCGTTTGTAGGCAAATGTATAAAAATTTATAATAAAATTCCTCAGGATTTGGTTGACATGCCTCTTATTAAGTTTAAAATAGTAGTTAAAAAATGTTTGATGATGAAAGTAGCCTTTCATATATAATATATGTAATGTAGACGAATATCTTAAAGATAAAAATGCATGGTCACTCTAATCTTCTGTTGTTGGCCACTCGTATAATACAATATAAACTAATTGTAACAATGTAAACAAAACAATATTACAAAAGAAAATGGATAATCTACCTGAGTTTCTTGCTGGTATCTTCTCAGGAGAACCAAATTACCGAACCAGCGAAAGAATCATTTTCTAATGGTTATTTATGTACTTACTTAATTTAGTATTTTTATAATATTACTTGACAAAATTATAAAATTTTGACATTCATATGTGCTCTTTATGTGCCTAAACTGAATAAATGAAATTGATTCTTCTTGATTGATTCTTCTTGATATTTACAGAACGTATTATATTATATTATATTATGAGTATAATACTTGGCATGTTTCCACCGTGAATCTTCATATTGAATAGTCATTGTCTATAGAGAGTGTAGTATCTAGATTTATCGATGCGAATTGTTTAAGTATACTTACCTAAAAGAGATTACGTATAGTTAGTTTCCCCTATAACGAAAAATATGTTATAGTAAGTATCGAGTGAAATGTGCTTTTAGAATCAATCACTCGCATCAAATCCGGTATTTTCGTGGACAACCAATCCCCACGGATTTAAAACTATTTCTAATGAAATAAAAGAGCTTTGTGTCGATTCGTTGCATAAGGTATTTGAACAATGAAATAAAAATCACTTTCAAATTTACTGTGAAAAAAAAGTGTGTTAAGCATTGTGTGTACTTACTCCAGGCGGGTGCTGGCACGATGAGTCCGGATATCATGTCATCTGAAATGACTGGAGGATCGGTGGGTGGTGGAGGGCACACGAGTGAATCGATTATATCGTCCGTGGCCGCGCGCATCACACCCGTCAGCTCGGGTGGCTCCTTGCGAGATGACCTGGGTTATAAACAACTCACTACTCAACAACAAACATCACATATAATTAAGTATATTGTAATTCTTATTGTAAATAAATATCCTGGATATAATGAATAAAAAAAATATCACATAAATAAAATAGCAAAATAATTACATCTACGCGATATCGTTCATCATCAAACCAAGTAAATGCATAATTTATACACCAGACGTGAGATCTGTTTATTCAAGAATGTGTAGAGGCGCAAAAGCAAAAGGGAAACGCTGACGCAAAAGAAAATATTGCTCTGTGAGTTTGTCGTGCGATAATGGAAACGGCAGTAGAATGCTTTGCTTTTCCTGACAACCTACGGAAAACATTTACAACGTAGCTATCAAACTGTTGTTTATTTTAATTACACAGATTCTCAATTCAGTGTGTTTACTTTTAAACAGATTTAGTTTTAGAGAAATCTTTTACAGTATTCATGATTAAGAAACACTGAGAGAACTCCTAAATAAATGTGAATTAAGTAATGCTTTAATTATTCTCACAAAGTTAACTAGGCTTCCGAGACAATAAATACTGCCACCGCCTTGAAGCCGGATAAGCTTATGCGGATGCTGAGGTAGTACAACTCAGAACAATAACAATATCGTGTCGCGAGCGCTTGTTTCGAGATGACATTTGTTGGAGAACATTATGCGACGCGCGCGGTAACGTGAAGAGCTCAATTGCGGTCGTTCACAATGGCCGAGTCTCGGAGGCCGTGAGGACCGTGAGCACCGCGCTCAGCAGGCCCTGCGACGATATAGGTCACGTCGAGCGCTTCAGTAAACTTGTCGCACCTAAAGGTCAGGTGTATACGACCGGGAAATGCCGATGAACAGACTTTCCACCCTACTTCGGCTCTGCACGTTTTAACTTCCGTTTAATTAGGTGCTAGGCGCCCGCTTTCCTGTTTGTTAGAGGTACCCACTTCAAATCTCACTAAATGAAAACGGTCGAAGGAAACAATATTGTCGCGCTGTAAAACACAACTCTCAGATGATTTATGTTGTGCTGATGAAACTAGGTCGACTGAAAAAATGAACATCCGTCATCTCGATGACGAGGGGATTGAAATGAAAAATAAATATCGAAGTATGAGCTGAGCTTAATAAGAGTGAAGTAAACGAGGCTCTGTCGGGATAATAATAAACAGTATGACGTGTATAAATACCTCATCATCATGACTAGGGAGAGCTCCTCTTGCAACACGCTCTCCAAGTACATCATATCTAGGTCAGATACGATCGCTCCGTTGATCACCATTATCTCGTCGCCTTTGATTATACCTGACAGAGACATCTATACTTGGAATGATTGTTTTCATTTTTGCAAAACACGATTGTTAAGAGATACAATGGAAAAAAATTATCTTTATCTGTTAGCTTTGAATTTCGTGGATAATAAGTATATTAAATCGGGAGTCAGAGTACCAAGACTTGCTTGGTATAATAATAAGAGTATTGTTCGTAATAATGCTGTGCGTGTGATCCTCTAAAGTTGTTTTATAAATTTTACAGGAGTATTACATGGGGCACACTAAAAGTTTTGCACTTCTAGCTAATCTAAAGCTATTTGAATTCTAGCTTAAGCTATTTTAATTTCGAATGTTATAGTTTTTTATACGTTGCAACCTTTCTTAGTAATAAAAAATAACAATTGGCGGGAAATCATTTGTCAATTTTTTTTTTCACACATCAAAGTTCTACGTATGCTACGAAAATGGAATTAAGTCGAAAAGATTTTAGAGCGATGACTTTTTATGATTTTAAAAATTCTCTCTCTCCGCAAGACTGTGCCGCTCGTCTTCAAAATGCTTTTGGGAGAGAAGCATCTTGTTTGAGCATCGTGATGCGATAGTTTGCTGAATTTGAGAGAGGTTGAGTTTCTTTACATGACGAATTCCGTGAAGGGCGGCCTTCAACTGCCGTCAACGAAAATAATGTGGCTACTGTTAAGCGGTTAATTGAAGAAAACCCGCGGATTACCTATGAGACAATTCGAGGACTATTGGGGATTGGTATGAGTATATATATATATATTAGTATCCAGAAAATTTTACACGAAGAATTGAAAGTTCGGAAACTTTGTTGTCGTTGGATCCCTCATGAACTGACAGCGGAGCAGAAGCGGGCTCGCGTGAAATGGTGCTCATAGATCCTACTGAAGTACGACCACGGACATTCAAATGCTGTTTATGACATTGTCACAGGAGACGAAACGTGGATTTATTGTTTTGAACCCGAAAAAAACAGCAATCTTGTGAATGGGTGTTTGAAAATGAGAACAAGCCAACAAAAGTGAGGCAGGCGAGAAACGTTGGTAAAAAAATGATCGCGTTTTTTTCTCAGCTACGGGTCCCATCTGTACAATTCCACTTGAAGATCAAAAGAGTATTAATGCCGAGTGGTATTCTACCATTTGTTTACCCAGGGTATTAGAAAATGTTCGCGAATCTCTACCCAAAAGCCGCGTTCTCCTACATCATGACAACGCTTCTTCACACACGGCCAACAAAACAAAGTCATTTTTAGCTTCCGAAAAAGTACAAATCGTCACCCATCCTGCGCATAGCCCCGACCTAGCACCCTGTGATTTTCCCCAAAATCAAAGATTTGATGAGAGGTTTCACTTTTACCAACTCCGAAGAGGCAGTGATAGCGTTCAATCAGCACGTAGAAAACATGCCTTCAGATCTGTGGTCCTCCTGTTTTAAAAAATGGTTCGATCATATGAAAAAAAATTTAAAATGTAAAGGAGGATGTATTTTGAAAAGCAATAAACATAATATTTTGGTTTTAACATGTTGTTTTTTTAAGTTACGCAAAACTTATAGTGTGACCTATATTACACCTATAATTTGATTTTTCTGGTTGTACCTGTAAAATGACTATCATTTCTTGCTGTCTGTCCGTCCGCACAGTAATATCTCGAAAACGGCATATACGATTTAAATAATTCTACTTGATACTCGTAAGAATAGGTGCAACTTTTTGTGACCGGAAGTGTACTGGAACTACCCTTCGGAGTCAGGAGTGTGAACAGTGGCAGAAAAACGTTCTCTGACCTTAGCTTATTTTGTTTTTTTAATCTTTTTAATTTATTGCCATATGGGCATTCTCTTCCAGTACCTTTGGGTGATGCAGATGTATTTATATCTTGTGTCTTGGTCAGTTGGTAGAATGTTCCTCCTGGAAAGGGATCAGTGGCTGGTTCGAATCCAGCCCAAGACTACAGTTTTTGCGATTCATATTGTAAAATTATATGTATATCTTATTTGTGATTATGTACAATATTTGCAAATAACTTAAACATAACAATACAATGAAAATGTTACGAACCGTTTTGCATGGCGACGCTTTTGTCTTCAACACGGCTCACGTAACAGCACAATTCATCCTGGCGTTCAGAGTTCTCAATAAGTTCAGCCTCAACGCTGAAGCCCCACATTTGCTCCAATGTACTGCGTTGTAATTCAACTTGGTACAAGATCTTGGCACAGACTTCCACAACTTCATGTGTATGCAACTAAATTAGAATAAAAAAAAACAATTTTACACGTTAAGTTGAGGTAAATATTTACGTACAGAGTGGAACGAAGCTATTTCAAATAGATTACAGAGTGTGACTATTAGGATTAGACTATTTTAGCCTTAAAACTTCTGCAATATGCCACCATATCGTCAAGTCCAATAAAAAGTAGTAAACCACGATAATATCCTTTAAAATGGTAAAGACATCAGTCAGCAAATGTATAGCGTAACCCAGATACAGTAAACTGTACAAAAAGTACAAAAGCAGTTTTGTACACAAAGAATTTCCAACATTTTTCTAAATAGGAACCTTTAACAGACCGCAAATAAAGCGACCAGAATTTATAAATAAGCGATTCTATTTATTTAGAACTCCAAAGGACGCAACGACGAACGGCTCTTTCATGACGACTGCGGTCCCAAAATTAATCACATACTTACATTCAAAACCTTATGTGAATCTACACGCTATTAATTATAACACATTCACTTATCTATCAGTATGTATGGTCCATGTACTAATAAATAAACAAAAGCTCTACATGACGAACAAACACACTTGTACACTACCACAACTTTATTTGATTTATTTTCACCGACCAGTTTCGCTTTTCAGCATCATTATCAAAGGTAAACTATATCAGTGAGGTGATCAGAAAGAATATAATAAACAGAACTTTTACTTTTTATTAAGTAAAACTTTTACTTTTACTTTTAGTTTACTTACTTTTAGTTTTACTTCACTGTAAAATGGGGAATTTTTACAGGGTAAATTTCTTACGCTGCCTCCTTGACTGCATGTGTATGTACCCACATTAAGTAAAGATATTTTATTATTTTTAAACGGCTTGAAGATATGTTAGATAGTGTCCGGTCGATGAAAATAAATAAAATAAAATTGTGGAATAGTGTACAAGTGTTTGTTCATCATGTATTACTATAGGTTTCATCTAGTGCCAACAATCGAAAGTATAAACTAAATAAAAGTTCTGTTTATTATATTATTTCTGATCACCTCACCGATATAGTTTAATCGTTTCCAATGCTCGTGCGAACACAAACATTACTGGACTAAAAAGTTGCTTATGTTACTCAAGGATAATGTAGCTATACATTTTTGAAAGAATTTTTAAAATCGGTTCTTCTTCTTCTTCTTCTTCTTCTTTTAAAAACGTGGCTCCATAGATAATGATCGATGATTCGCCAATGTCAAGGTAATGCTTGATTAGTTGACAGTCCCGCACAGAAGAACTAGTAATTCCTAACTAGCTCCAGGTGCAGGACAAGAAACGTTGTTCGGTATGTGAGTATCTGGGAGCCCGATTTTTGCGGAGCGCCAGAGGTAACCTAAAAAGCCACCAGCCACGCGCTCAGCAAAAATCGAAATTCCTTAAAATGGTTGCGTAGTTACAAAACGAAGCCTATTTAATTCAAAAAATCCTTCCTCTTTATAATATTAGTATAGATTTAATTCTCATTATTTATTTTCTGGGAAGTTACCAATTTGACCTTTGAGAATAACTTTACCTTTATAGTAGGTATTGTAAGATCTTCACGTTTTAAATTCACGGAATACTTTTGTCTTTATAATTTAGTGTAATTTGTAGGTGACCATAATTTGAAATTATTTTCATAGAAAACGAATGACAAGTTCTTCGTTAATTAGTAAGTTTTTATTATAATTAGATTGCATGACAAGCAATTCTATTAATAAAACAATGGTAAGTAAAATGTTTTAAGAAAAAACTTTTTAAAATTATAAAATAGCATTAATTTTTCGCAGAATTAAAAAGACAACAAAACGTCGACAATTGATATGAATCGATAATGCCTCTAAACGAGGCATTATCAAGACTGTCTCAGAGAGAACAGCAAAATTCGTGGTTGTAACGTGTTTGCTTATAAGTAAACGCGTGCAAATTTCATTATCGCGATGTAAGATTCTTTACAATAACTAATGTGGGTAGAAACCTCAGATCATGCCAACTAAGTTCCAAAAATAGGTATTCACCAATACTTGACCTTATCTGTTTGATTTAATTACTTTCTTTTGATAAGTTGCGTAGAAAACCCAAATGACACACACAAACCAACAACAATTAATGTGTCTGTCTGTTCGTAAACAGATTAAGTAAGGGAGATGTGTGAAAATCTATTTGTTCGTTGAGTAAGGTGTCCGCATCTCTTCTAACTATTTCTAGCCTTTCCCAAACACTTAACTTGAACCCTTTCTCACATAAACGTAAAACTTTAAAAGTGTTACTATTGTTCAAGGAATGACCAGTGTCAAGAAGATGCTTCGCGAAGAGGGATTTCTCAGGACAACCATTGTGGGACGCCGCTCTATGTTCCTTATATCTAATATCGAAGGACCTGCCAGTCTGTCCCACATACTTCAAACCACATTCATCACAACTCAACAAATAAACACCTGATCTGCGTGAGACCGACACCGAATCCTTGCCATTACATAGCTCCCTCAAGGTGTTCTGAGTTCTATAAGCAACAAATATACTACTTTCCCTCATGATCTTAGCTATACTCAACGAGACGGGACCCACGAACGGCAAACAGGCGGTGTACTTCCTAGGTGGATCTTGAATCGGATGTAATAAATGAAAACTAGCCTTTCTGCGTTTTTTATTTAATAATGAGTGGACCATTCCTACGTCATAGCCATTACTTTGTGCTATGTAGCAAATGATGGACAATTCTTCACCAAATGCCTGTGGGCTCAACGGTACCGCCAGTAACCTGCTCAGTAAGCTGTGGAAAGCTGCCATTTTATGTTGCCATGGGTGATTGGATGAGTAAGGAATAACTGTGTCTGTAACTGTTGGTTTCCTATAGATACGGAACTCATGAATACCGTTCCTTCTAGTAATTGAAAGGTCCAAGAAATTGAGAGTGGAATCTGACTCCAACTCTAGTGAAAAATCAATTCTAGGGTGTACTGAGTTCAACTTGGAGACAAGGACGCTAAGCTGACGTTTTGTTCCTGTCCAACATATAATAATATCATCCACATATCTAAAATAGTACAAGACATGAACGTTCCCAACTATGTGGTTAGTCTCGAATGCATCCATAAATATTTCAGCTATTAAAGGACTGAGTGGCGATCCCATAGCCAAACCATTCCTCTGTAGAAAAAAACTGTTGTTGAACTGAAAGTAATTCTGAGTCATACACAATCTTGTTAGGTTATAAATTTCTTCTATTTTATTAAAATTGATCCTTTTTATTGTTAATTTGTGTTTTAAAATATCTAATACTTCATTATACGGTACGTTAGTGAACAAACTTTTCACGTCCAAAGACACAAGTTGAGCATTGGACGGTAACTTAATATTTTTAATCTTGTTTATGAGGTCAGTACTATTTTTTATAGAAAATTTTGGGTTAAAATCTATTGCTTCTTTAATGATTGTGTTCAAAAACTTCGACAAATTGTATGCTGGAGCGCCCCTGTATGCGACAACAGGTCTAATTGGGCACCCTTCCTTGTGTATTTTTGGAAGGCCATAAAACAACGGACAACTGGGATTCATGTTTATCAAAGTTTTATGCAACGAAGAGTTCTCAGGGAATAAATAAGTCGTGGATTTCAAAGCAAGCTTTAGTTCTGCCTGGAACTTAGCTGTAGGATTGAAGGTTAAGTGTTGAAAATCATCAGATGAAATGATGTCATTGACTCTTGCTATGTAATCCTCCCTCGGGATCAAAACCACGGTGTTACCCTTATCAGCCTTACTCAGAACCACATCCCCGTCCCTAAGTTTGTTGCGAATCGACCTTTGTACAGTCAATTCGGAGTTAAAAGTACCAGACAAACAAACAGAATCGATTTTTTGTGCAACCAGTGCCTTCAACATTATGTCACCCTTATTTCTAATGATTGCCACCTCCGCATCTACTGCCAAAGGTTCTAAAGATTTTTTATTGTTAAATGATTTAGGTATGGAATATTTTAAGCCCTTATTTAAAAGGGACACCTCACTGTTGCTGAGATGAATATCAGAAAGGTTCTTGATTCTGGGGTAAAATGTATGATTAGAAAACACCTGCTCCCTTCGGTAAAGAAACTCGCCTCTACCCACCCTTAGATAAAATAATTTTTTTTTTTTATTAAAAATAATTTTTCGGTTCCTATTCTTCTGACCCGTCTGGAAGACTTAGGGATAAGAGGAGCACCCCTTGACTTGTTTAAAGAATACCTCAACTGTCGGCGACAACAGGTCAAGATAGGGAATTTCACCAGTTCAGAGGAAACGGTCTCTTATGGCGTAGGGCAAGGGTCTGTTATAGGACCCACGCTGTTTCTTATTTATATAAATAGTCTGTGTAATCTAAAAATAAAGGGCGGCCAAATTTTCTCATATGCTGACGACACAGCCATTATTTTTGCGGGTAGAACATGGGGTGACGTACAGCAACTAGCAGAGAGTGGTCTAGTGGAGGTAGCATCATGGCTTCGACAAAGTCTTTTGACATTAAATACAGCAAAATCAAATTTCATATGTTTCTCTAAATATAATAATACCCAACCTCCGGTTGAGTACAGGGTTAAAATTCATTGTTGTGGGAACATACAAAATGCCAGTTGCTCATGTGCTGAAATATCCAAAGTTCAGTTTACTAAATATCTTGGGGTTATGTTGGATCAGCGTCTGTCGTGGAATACACAAATAGAACTAGTTATGAGTAGAACCAGAAAGTTAATCTGGATATTTAAAATGCTGCGTCATGTTGTTGCTCGTGAACTCCTCCTACAAATCTATATTGCTTTAGCTCAATCGGTCATAACTTATTGCATACCAGTCTGGGGCGGAGCAATTAAAACTAAGTTTTTGGACATAGAAAGAGCTCAGAGATCAGTATTAAAAGTTATGTTATTTAAGTCTTATAGGTACCCTACAGACGAATTGTATCTAAGTGCTGAAGTCTTAACAGTAAGAAAGTTATATCTCCTTCACCTTATACTTAAAAAGCACAAATCTTTGCCATATGACCCTTCGAAGGAAAAGGGAAGAAGAAAACACAATGTTGCCACAACACTTGCTGTTAAATCTAAATTTGCTTCACGACAGTATCCGCGCCAGTCGTCATTTATTTACAATGCTGTTAATAGGGACCTGCAAATATATCCCCAAAGACCAAAACAATGTAAGAAGACATTGACTGACTGGCTGAAATCATTAAGTTATGACCAGGTAGAAACTTTATTACAGTAACTGTAACGCACTCTCTTTCATATAATCTCACTTACACACATACACATACACACATACACTTTTTATTTAGGTTTATAGTGTTATACCTTAGTTATACTTTAGCTTATTACCTAGAATATTTTGGTCTATTGTTTACTTTTGGATTTATAACGTATACAAGAAAACATGCAAACTGTACATAGTTTATAGAAGTTCTGTTGGAGGAGCGGGTTCTCCTGATACAAGCATATATTTGCTTAAAAGGAGATCTCCAAACATGTGTAAGATGTACCTATAAGAAACCGAAAATAAACAATTTATTTATTTATTATTATTATTTATTTGTCTCCAAGTTGAACTCAGTACATCCTAGAATTGATTTTTCACTAGAGTTGGAGTCAGATTCCACTCTCAATTTCTTGGACCTTTCAATTACTAGAAGGAACGGTATTCATGAGTTCCGTATCTATAGGAAACCAACAGTTACAGACACAGTTATTCCTTACTCATCCAATCACCCATGGCAACATAAAATGGCAGCTTTCCACAGCTTACTGAGCAGGTTACTGGCGGTACCGTTGAGCCCACAGGCATTTGGTGAAGAATTGTCCATCATTTGCTACATAGCACAAAGTAATGGCTATGACGTACGAATGGTCCACTCATTATTAAATAAAAAACGCAGAAAGGCTAGTTTTCATTTATTACATCCGATTCAAGATCCACCTAGGAAGTACACGGCCTGTTTGCCGTTCGTGGGTCCCGTCTCGTTGAGTATAGCTAAGATCATGAGGGAAAGTAGTATATTTGTTGCTTTTAGAACTCAGAACACCTTGAGGGAGCTATGTAATGGCAAGGATTCGGTGTCGGTCTCACGCAGATCAGGTGTTTATTTGTTGAGTTGTGATGAATGTGGTTTGAAGTATGTGGGACAGACTGGCAGGTCCTTCGATATTAGATATAAGGAACATAGAGCGGCGTCCCGCAATGGTTGTCCTGAGAAATCCCTCTTCGCGAAGCATCTTCTTGACACTGGTCATTCCTTGAACAATAGTAACACTTTTAAAGTTTTACGTTTATGTGAGAAAGGGTTCAAGTTAAGTGTTTGGGAAAGGCTAGAAATAGTTAGAAGAGATGCGGACACCTTACTCAACGAACAAATAGATTTTCACACATCTCCCTTACTTAATCTGTTTACGAATAGATTAATTGTTGTTGGTTTGTGTGTGTCATTTGGGTTTTCTACGCAACTTATCAAAAGAAAGTCATTAAATCAAACAGATAAGGTCAAGTATTGGTGAATACCTATTTTTGGAACTTAGTTGGCATGATCTGAGGTTTCTACCCACATTAGTTATTGTAAAGAATCTTACATCGCGATAATGAAATTTGCACGCGTTTACTTATAAGCAAACACGTTACAACCACGAATTTTGCTGTTCTCTCTGAGACAGTCTTGATAATGCCTCGTTTAGAGGCGAAACAATTGTCGACGTTTTGTTGTCTTTTTAATTCTGCGAAAAATTAATGCTATTATATAATTTTAAAAAGTTTTTTCTTAAAACATTTTACTTACCATTGTTTTGTCATGGATTTTCGCCAAGTAACGCCTGTTTCTATCCAATAATTCTATTAATATTTAACACTAGTGTGTTGATAGAAATATTAATCGGATTGGACAGAATCTCAATTAGATTTAAATATATTGCAAGAAAAGTTTTATATTTCTTTAAAAAAGAGCTATTGATATATTCAAAACTCAAATGTGAGGTTGTACTCATAGCACGTTTTCCATTATTTGAAGTACTTTGTAATAATTCCTTAAAAAACGTCTGCAAAAGACGTAAATACAGGTAACACCAGCAGAAGTTTTGTAAAGTTTAATATATGAATTGAATACCTGTCTCAACGCATGTCACGCTTTGTTTTACTTTTTACTCAAAGGATTAAGGATTCTCGGCAAACATCAGTCAAAATGGGATTATACTTCGTCATATGCGTTCTGTATTCGTTAATCCAAAAGTAACAGTAATATAACTTTTTGATAACCTCTCCACGCTGTGTCTCGCAAAGCCTGCGACGGAATGGGCCCTGTCACACCCTACTCACGTCAACCTCGGTCACAAAACATTTATATTTTTATTTTCAAGTCCATATCTGAATTTAAAATATTTAATTTGAAAATAAGCCTGCTCAAAGAATGACGCTATCGCGATTTCACTAATTACATTGAATTTTTAACTAGAAATTTAGAACGGTTTATTACATTACTTTTTATTTTTCTTGTCACTTACATTCAGTGTAACAAAGTTGCCAAAGTAACTCATGTTGTGTTAAGCCGTTAACATATATGATTACGCTAGTTATTACAGTCCTCAAAATAAATTTCTGTAACAAATAGACCAAGCGTATAGATTTACGGCGTCTCTGGCCAGGATTTATACGTTTCCTTACAATGGCGGCTCACGCAGTCACGCATAAATTTGGCTTACGATATGATACTCGTACTTTGGGAAGAATATTGTACATTAAACACATAACACACATGACACATATTTTACCGGTAGTATGAGGAAGAAAGGAAACTACCTCCAGTAAATCATTAATAATGTTGAAACGTTGTTTTGTCTTCGAATGTATTGTACTTTTTTCCCTTAATTTAAAACTAACCGTCAAAAATATAATAGGAATTGAAACTATTACTTACATATGTCTCAATGAGGTCGCTGCGATGTGGAACAAAATAGTTGTGGTCTTCCATATCACGCCTTTTCTTTACTCTAACGAAGTGTTCAAGCGCATTCAGTGAACGACGAGCGCATGCAGCTGCAAGGAACTCCTCAACGGTCATACCGTCACGGACACCGACTGTGGCAGTGGTTCCCTCTGGTAGTGACACTCGGACCGCTGCCTCACCATCCTCACGAGACATCTGTATTTATTTAAATCTTATTACATAATTGTTAGCGTTGTCTGCTACTGAACTCATTGGATCATTGGGAATAGAATCCAATGTTCTTCAGTTTTGTAGAGTTCCAAGTCATTAGATGACAAACTAGTCAACAAAGGCATCTAGCAGTAAAATTCGTAACAAGGCGTATATGTAGATACTACGAGTATCATGTTTTGAGGGTAGTACAATCTAAAATACAACTAAATGTTATTAGGTTGAGTTTATCAAGCTTATCCTAAGTGAGAGATTTAACCTTAACGAAACAATTTCCAAGGGTTGACGACTGCCTGTAGCTGGTCATAATATACCTACCTACATACCAACATAATAGTGGAACGTGTTCGTTGTTCATACTCCTTGAAATACTCATGTTACAGGAAGTACATCCCAAATGGAATAAAGTGGAATTAAAAAATTTACATTTTCACTGTAGATATTTGCATATTAAACAGTAGCCAGTGGACCGTGTTTGATCAGATATCCTGTCTGAAGTCTGCCGGGCATTGTAGCTGTGTATAAATATGTGAGGACAATTGAACAAAATACCGTCTAGTCTCAATCAAACCAGAGCCTGAGCTATGTAACAGATATCTGACATAATATGATATTAAATAGACGTAAGTATGTGTACCATTATCTTTGATATGCTACTATTTCCTACTACGAGTAGTTGAAACTTTAATGAAAAAGATACGAGTTTCCTGTCAAAACAAAACCAAACGAAACATTCAAGCATTTAAAATTTTTTGAGTGTACATTCAGTTTCATATTCCTACAATTTTATTCATATTACAATTTCATTTAACTAGCTTTATTGAACTGGAGGATGTAAAAATGTTTTATCCAGTTCAAACAACATAGCTGAGTTGATTCAATACTCGAAAGCAAATTAAATTAAAGCAAGTCAGGGTGTGGTGAGAGCTTCTGGTTTTGTGTATTCGACTACGTTTCTATTGAAATTGCTTCAAATGCTATTGGTTTCACATACAGCGATGTTGTTCTCATACATATCAGTTAATTAAAGACATATACATTACCTAGTATTAGTAGTACGTACTTTCATATTCTGTAGTATAAGATAGTAAATAGGTTTAAACTGTTAAAACTTTTTTTTTTTTTTTTTTTTTTTTTTTTTTTTTTTTTTTTTTTTTTTTTTTATATTTGGTTCGCCAAATTGACGCCGCCCGCCTGGTGGTAAGTCGTGACGACATCTAGCGATTGTGGGCCACTCTCACAGCACACATTACTATTGAGAGTGGCCCTCAACTTGACGACCTACTGATGTGCCTCTTCACGCTCCGCTTAAAGAACCCAGGATTATATGTGGGAGGAAACACGTGCACAGGCAGGGCGTTCCAGGCCACTATCGTTCGGCAGAGAAACGAACGTTTAAAACGTTCGGTTCTCGCGAACATGCTATCCACTGTGTGGGGGTGGCATCTCTGCCCGGCACGAGTCGTTCGGGATCGGAAGGAAGAGGGTGGGATCAGATTGAAGAGCTCTTCAGAACACTCGCCGTGGTAAATACGGTAGAATGCGGCCAAGGAAGCTATTGTTCGGCGCTGAGCTAGCGGCTCAAGGCTTCCCGTTACCTCCGGACAACCAATAATACGGATAGCCCGTCGCTGCATAGCGTCGAGAGCGTCCAGGAGATACTTCGCGGAGCCGTCCCAGAGGTGAGAGCAGTATTCGACGCAGGGTCTAATCTGCGTCTTGTACAGCAGACACCTCTGGTCCGGTGTAAAGAATCTCTTTACCTTATTCAGTATTCCTAGTTTCCGCGAAGCTAGCCCTATACATCTTGCGATGTAGTTTTTATTATTGAGCTCTCGACGAACGTCTATGCCAAGGATATCAAGGTTGTCCTTCATTGGTAATAATGCATTCTGAAGAGAGGGTAGGGGAAGGAAAGGGGATTTCTTCGCAGTAAATGCACACGCCTGTGTTTTGCGGGCATTGAACTCGACCAGGTTCTCGGTACCCCATTGAGAGATACTGTCGAGGTTACGGTCGAGATCAGCCACGAGTCGTCGTCTCTCCTCGTCAATCTCAGATCGCCCCGCCGTCGGACGAACCGAGTAACTCCCGTGCAGTGTGCTGTCATCTGCATAGCAATGAATGTTCCCGAGGGATAGCATATCATTGATATGCAGAAGAAAGAGAGTTGGTGATAGTACGGACCCCTGCGGTACCCCGGCATTCACTTGCAAGAAGCGAGAAGCCTGGCCATCGCAGAGGACCCGCACTCGGCGCTCGTTTAAAAAGCTGGCAATCCAGCTGCACAGTTGAGGAGGTAGACCATATGCCGGAAGCTTGGAAAGGAGCGAAGCATGCCAGACCCTATCGAAGGCTTTGGCGATGTCCAGGCTAATAGCCAAGGACTCGCCGTGCCTTTCCATAGCCCCACCCCAGACATGCGTTACGAATGCCAGAAGATCACCCGTTGATCGCTTTGGCCTGAAGCCGTATTGTCGATCATTGATTAGCGAGTGATCCTCTAGGAATTGCATGAGCTGCTTATTTATAAGGAGCTCAAGCACCTTGCAAATGACTGAGGTGACAGCTATGGGTCGATAGTTGCCTGGATCGGACCGATCCCCTTTCTTGGGGATCGGTTGTACGTTCGCCTCCTTCCAGACCTCCGGCACGAGCCCTGAAGAGTATGACAGGCGGTACAGACGCGTTAATACTGGAGACAACTCAGCTGCACATTTTCGTAGCACCACCGCCGGAATGCCGTCAGGGCCACTGGCTTTCCGCGTGTCGAGTGACCGCAGCACTGCCCGTACATCACATTGCCTGATAACAATATCAGGCATTGTGTGGCCACAGTTGGCGATGGCGGGGGGCTGCAGGCCACGGTCGTCGACCCGGGAATTAGCCGCAAAGAGGTCTGCGAGCATATCCGGTTTCTCTTGGGCTTTGTGAGCCAGTGTTCCATCTGGGTAACGCAGCGGTGGCAGCGAGGGCTGACAAAAGTTAGATTGCACGGCTTTGGCCAGTTGCCAGAATCCACGGCTGCCCGTGGGATGGGAAGTGAGCTCCTGACCAAGCCGCGCGACGCGCTGGGCATCCGCTCTCTTAAAGGCCCTCTTACTCGACTTTGTGGCCCGGTTGTACGCTGCTTTGAGGTGGCCCACGTTTGGGTCGCGCACAGCCTGGGCCCTGATCCAGGCGCGATATGCCGACTGTTTTTGTCGAACAGCTTTGGCACAATCTCGCCCGAACCAGGGACGGGCTCTGCGGATACTGGCGACATCAGTGAAAGGGATGTAATAATCCATCCCTAAACTGATCTCGCCAGCAATAGCAGAAGCACTATCCGAAGGAGCCTTTCCTACAAAGCAGCGCTGGCTCCAGGGGACGGACGCAAAATAATCGCGTAGACCGTCCCAATCCGCTGACGAGTAGTGCCATAGTCGTCGTGACGTTTGCACAGGACGTGCAGGAGGTGACACCTTCATGCCAGCGTGAACAACACAGTGGTCGGAACTACCCAGTGGGGCTCCTACCGAAACACTGTACTGGGCTGGGCGACTCGTCAGCAGTAGATCCAGCAGAGCGGGCGCGTGATCTGACCTGTCTGGTATCCGGGTGATCCCGCATACCATCTGGGTCAGACCGTGGGAGAGAGCGAACGCATGGGCGGCTCTACCCGCATGATCAGTCTTGAGGGACCCCAGCCATTCAATGTGATGGCCATTGAAGTCCCCCAGAAACACTAGGTCAGCGTTCGGGAACCGCACCTGCGCTTCATCAGCCGTCTCGCTGAGGTACTGGAAGAGCTTTGTTGTCTCAGAATCCCCTGTGTGGGATCGGTAGACGCACACGTAGATCTGGCTCATAGAGCCATGGTCTACGTGCAGCCAAAGGACGGAATTGGAGGGGTTCTCTAGGCAGCGCAACCGGCGGCAGCAAACATCCGCCCTAACGAACACGCACACCCCGGCTTTGTCTCGAAATTGTTCCTCGATGACATAGCCGGGGTAACACAGGTAAGACGTGTCGTCAGGGCGGCGTATTTGTGTCTCCGTGAGGAACATCACAGCGGGCCGTGCCGTCTCAAGGTGGTGGTGGACGGTATCGAGGTTCGCATGGAGTCCACGGACGTTAGTGAACTCCACCTCGAAATGTGAAGTTGTGGGGTTTCCTAGGGCCGCTGTGTAACGTTTATTTCTTTTTTGTTGCACTGCCATTGTAGATTTTGAAGAAGAAGCGTGAAGACAGGGTGACATTTGGTGCAGCAGTAAGTGACAAAGCGTAGGGGCTAGCTTTGTCTAGAACCGTGTGGTTAGGTCGGAGCCGACCCGCCGGACGGAAGGGCTCCCAAACCCCCCTGATGCAAGGCCGCCGCTACCCCACACCGGTTACCACCCGGAGCGGCGATCCCATATCAGGATTATGCGCAACATGTGGGGCAGCCTCCTGGGGTGGTTGGCCCCAGGCGGGCCCCATGACTGTGTTGCGGGCGGCCGCGGCAACGCCGTTGCTAAGGGTCTCCCTGGCCGGCGAATCGACCCACACCACCCACACTAGACTCCGTTTCGCCCCCACTGGTCCCATGCCTGCTGCACCATACATCGCCCCGGGCCCGGCGGTGCAGCTGCTGAACCCCTAACGCAACCCAGCCTGGGCTGGGTTACTTGGGGGGCTTTAGCACAGCTGCACGGTGGTACCCCCCCGGACCAACACTGTTGTACCACCTGGTACCCACGTAGGGGCCGAAGCCACTCCATAGGTACCGTAAATTAACGAGCCTCGTCCGTTTATCAGCAGGTGCGCCACTAGCAGGTGAGGTCGCTGGGGCCCTATAGATGTTGGTAGAGCCCCTTTGCACCCAAAAAGCACCCAAACTTGCCTATGGCAAGTCTTTTTTGTTACTAGATTGCATTGCTGTAACCTACAGTGGATTTATATGATGATGATGATAGTGGTTCATCTATACATGACAAATCTATGTAAAAGTGAATTTTTGGAAATAAATATTAGCGGGTTCAGCCAAACAAAGTTTTAGTTATAAGTATAATTATAAGTATTTGAGATTTCAAAAATGTACCAGTTATGTCTAGAGGAGATATAGGTATGCGCTATAATGCGTAGCAACGACACTTGGAAAACCGCCTAACAAAGCCAAGTACATAATAGTCGTTTTACGTGACGTTTTGTATTACGAATCCGTGGAGGATTAAGGAGCACGCGACTTCGTCATTTCCAATATGAAAGCTTTGCTTTGTCATTTATTTCCGTACAGATGGAGTTTTAAATAGGTGTTTGCTTGCTTTGTTGACACACAACTTGCTATGTTTAATATGGACGAATCACAAAATGTATTCACATTGAAATGTTGACTTCAATGATATTACATGTTTCAAAAAGGGCACATAATTATATTATAAGTAGGTACAGGTAAAAAGGCGTAAGCTGAGCTTTGCATTTGTGTGAGTGATCACGAAAAGTAGAGCAAAGAGGCTGTGTGTAGCTGTGTGTACAACACGTTTGTGTAAAAGAGGTCACATATACATTCACGTACACTGCACTCACACAAATGTAAAGCTCAGCTTACGCCTCGCGAACTATACCTATATAAGTTACGCGTATAGAGCACGCCTCGTGAAGAATCGAAAAAGAGTCAATTATTCTATGTTGCGGGAACAGATTAATATGAGTTACTACAGTTATAAAAAATACAAATCATAGGTTGACGTTAAAATTTATTTGAAGTTTTAATTTTTTCGCCGAGATTTATATAATGCTAATGTAATAAATAAAATAAATAAATTAATAATTATTGCAATTACTAGCATTCAGTTAAAAAAAACAGTTTTATTTCAACTTGACTCAAATTTTTTTTTATTTGGGTATCATGGCATCTGTATCAATAATAATTAATTATAAATTAATTTTTCTTATTATTTTGAGTTTTAACTCCTTTTACATAAAACCTATATGTACCTCTACCTACCTGTATGTATAACCTTTCTTGTCAACCACAACCATTAGTAATGAATACGTATATTATAAATAATACGTAGGTATAGTTATTATTAATTGTGCGATGCTATTGTGACAACAGAACAAGTAGAAAGCGATGAAAATCCTATTAAAATCTCTTTTCACGTTTAAGATTAAAATTGTGACACAGTGCGTATCGCAAGGGAAATCACGCCTTACAGATTACGCACTGGTTATTGTTGAAAAAAAAAAAAACAATTCCAAGATTTATATTAGTGGTGCTCCCATGTCTTTTTAATTCTTTTCTCATCAGCGATACTTATGTCGGAAGCAATTTGTACGATCCGTCATGATTGGTTGGGACACTAATGCAAAACGAACGCGCGTAGTAAGTGTGAGTGCTTTTAATCACTTGAATGCTTCAGTGACGTACTGTATATTATTAAAGTCGATTCACACATATTAGTGAAGCCTTGCCACAGTTCTGACACAGTACCTACCAGCACAGTTTAGTACCAGTGCAAAATATTCTTTCATAAATTTTCTATGAAATAATCCCGACATGTCAGTGTCAGCGACGATTCAGTAATCACTGATATTTACATGTGGGAATGCGTTAATATAAAATGTACGAAAGAATATCTTGCACTGATACTGAACTGTGCCGGTACTGTGTCGGCACTGAGGCATGACAGAAGCTTCACTGATATGTGTGAATCGACCTTTATCCGGCTGCGGCAACATAGTCAGAAGTTCTACAACCAATAAGTTTTACAACCAATATTAAAATTATTTTTTAAATATTTGAGTTTGTATAAAATTCTGCATAAGAGCTTAATAATAATATAGTATGTATTTTTATCACTAAAACAGCTATGTAAATAAACTTCTGTGGTTTTCTACATAAATATAAATTGAGATTCATTCGTCATAAAACCGATAAACCGTAAGGTCAGGAATTCACAACGCATCGTACCTTTAAACTTTATCGAGATTGTACCGCCAGAGAGATCGATACGAGTATACTTATAAGGATATTCCAAGACCAACTCCGCGTAACATATGTTCAGAAAAATGTTCACTATTATAGTTAGAGAACACGTAACATGTTTTCATCTTATTGGTCTTAAAGTAAGTTATAGAGGGTTTAACTGGTATAACCTTCGTACTGACGTAATTTACTTTTTATTGCCATTTTTAGTTATCTCATTATTTAACGGTAGTCTTCATGGATTTATTTTTTGATAGATATTGATATGTTATTTTTGGCACAAGGGAATTATAAGTCCATACATTGCAAAACCTTCACGATATCGATGTTATTATTTTCTATTATCATTTTGTTGCATAGATCCAAGATAGATGTAATAGTTTTGTATGATGTCTAATACTTTCTCACGTCGGCGTGAGTAATGACTTCATTACAGAAGTTAATTAATTATGCAATATAAAACAAACCAATGGCTGTTCAGTTTGAAATGTTTCAGCTAACACTCACAGGAACTCTTACATTTATTATTTACAGTCACGCACAGAAGAACAGGGGCTTGTTACAATTTTTTAATGACGTAGAACGGAATTCATGCATATAAAATTTGTGTCTATGAACTGGAAAAATGGGAAAATAGTAGAGCAAATATATTTTTACAAAGGGGTTTCTGACGCGGAATTTTATATTAAAGGTAGTTATTATAATATTTCTTTTTTATGGACTGTTTACGGTCCATCAGTTTGTATTCACATCCTCCACTAAATCCTTATCTGAAAAAGCCAAGTTTGTTTTTGTCACTCAAGTTGAACAACACCATAAGGTTAAGAAAAGTGTATTGTTTTGATAATCTTTTTTTTTAAACTGCTATGCCATTATAAGTAGCACATTTAGAGTAGAGCAGAATTAGAAGTAGCATATAGGTACAATGAATCCATTATAAATATTAGCTATTACTAAGATACGATACAGTTTTCAGTAGGTACCTACAACTGTAAATAAAGTTAAGTAAGAAATCCCTAGATAAAAAATACACGGGAGTGGAAAATGCTAACCCTGAAATGCTAAACGTAAATGTATTTACTGTACCTGCATTGATCGTCTGCTGGAGCCGGAGTTTGAACGTGACAGGTTAGGAGCCCGGCGCTTAGTAGCACCGCGACCAGCCAGCAGATTATTCAGCAGTGATGGAGAACGCGCGCAGATGAACGCATGGAATGATGAGACGGTGAAGACGCCCAACTTGTTCAACGTGGTTTTTGTGCCACGAGACACGTGTGTCAGCAGTGACTACAACAAATATACTCTTTGTATAATTATTTTTAAAATAAGAAGTGTTAAGTATAATTCAACTTGAACGATATGCACCTGGCAAATCGTTCGAGTTGAATATTATTCGCCCAAAATACAGTTGGCAAAGAATTGTTCCAATTACGCAGCGCGCAAAAATGTTCCTTGCTGTTTCTGTACTCCTATCGTTTGTGGCGTGATATTATAAGACTGTAGTGTCCAAACAAACCAACTTCAGCTTAATAATATACATAAATTATGATAAAATATTCTTTAACAAAATTATCCTTCGTGAAACAAAACTATGATAATATAAAGTTATGATACCTACATTTAAGACGCAACGTAATTAACGAAAACCGTAATGTCATTCCTTTTGGATAACGTGAAGAGCGAGATTTTACCTTTTTGGCCTTTTTTTAAATAGATGGAGGCTTTTCAACCTACATAATAAACCTCAAAAATTGGAAAGACTATATGCTACTAGTTAGTTATATATATCTTAATAGCTACGTAACTATAGATTATTGAATTTAGCATCTTGTTAGATGTAATTAACGTGTGCAGATTGACCTATTAGTGCTATTAGTGTAGATTCATAAATGGTAGCCCCGAGCATTATGACACAGGAGAAACATTTTCGCAGAGTCAGAGTCTATATCCATCCATACATTTTATTACTGTATAGTCATAGTTTGGTTGAGGTTAAACGTGGGTGGGACTCACTCGCATTTTTGTATTGGGAGTATACGCTCCCCAAAATGCGCAGTAGGGCCGATCCAGCCAAGGCCAGAGGAAGAGGCAGGAGTTTTGGGATAATATGAAAGATATCTTGAGTAGTTGCAAGCCCAATGAAAGAATTATAATGTTAGGAGTAGTATGTTCGCCTTGAAAGAAGTATAATGGATGGGTGGGAATTCAGCGTGATGGGTATGAAAGGGTATTGGGAAAGTTTGGTTTTGATAGAGTAAATGAGAATGGGGAAAGTTTGCTGGAAGTATGTTTGAAGAGGAACCTAATGGTCACAAATACATTGTTTGACCATAAGGATATCCATATGTATACGAGACAAGAAGGAATTCAGAGAAGTATGATAGATTTTGTTATCGTTGATGAAAGACTGAGATTGAAAGTACTAGATACTCGGGCGTATCGTGGAACAGGTGTCGACACAGACCACTACCTGATTATGACCCGGTTTAGAGGTCTCTTCAATAGGTGGCGGCATCGTGTCCGAGAGCCGGTGACTGATCTTGACCGTATAAAAGTAGAAAATTTGTAAGATATGAGAAAGAGAGAGGATTTTGTTAGTAGACTGAGAGAGAAGTTTGTTAGTATAGATGATATAAATGAAGTTGAAAGGGTATGGAAACCATTTAAGGAAGGACTAGTGAAAGCAGCTGTAGAAGTGTGTGGAGTGAGTAAAAGGACAAAAGGACGCAAGGCCAAAAGAATGAGCGGAGAAGCCCGATCGGTGATATTTGAAAAAAAGAAAGCATGGCAGGATTGGTTGGCAACAAAAGCCAATCAGCGAATGAATCAGGCAACGAATGAGGATGTAAATACAGCTAAGAATGAAAACAAGAGGTGTAAAAGGGTGGCAA
Organism: Nudaria mundana; assembly: GCA_963556515.1. NCBI lineage: Eukaryota > Metazoa > Arthropoda > Insecta > Lepidoptera > Erebidae > Nudaria > Nudaria mundana. Next base: position 12,679,881 of record OY748290.1, read on the forward strand.
AAGAAGTTATTGAAAGAGAGAAAGAGAAAGAGCGAGATGAATTTGACAGGAGGTTATCTGACGATTTTCAACAAAATATAAAACTCTTCTGGAAGTCTGTACGAACTGCCAGAGGTACTAATACGTCTTCGCAACTGGACAAAGTCAGTAACCAGGATGGAAGTTCTTTGGATGGGGAGGGAAGTGTGTTAAAGAGGTGGAAAGAATATTTTGAAAGTTTATTTGGGAAAGAGAATTCGCAAGTGATAAACCCTATTGAGGGTATGGATGACAGTGAAGATGACAATGAAATCAGCGTGACAGAAATTATGAACGCATTGAAAAGTATGAAAGTAGGAAAAGCAGCTGGGTATGATAGGATTTCGGCCGAGATGCTAAAAGCGGGACAAGGCGTAGTAGTAAATCAGCTTTACTGCCTTTTTAACCTTTGCTGGAGGAACGGCACTGTACTAAAAGATTGGTGCAATGCCGTCATTGTGCCATTGTACAAAGGGAAAGGGTCACAGCGTGATTGCAAAAACTACTGCGGAATTAGCTTGCTCAGCATCGTCGGCAAATTGTATGCAAGGGTGTTGGTTACAAGGGTGACGAATGAAACTGAGGAAAAGATGTGGGATGTTCAGGCAGGATTCAGGAAAGGAAGAGGATGCATGGATCAGGTCTTCTCTTTACGCTGCATCACGGAGAAGTTCTTGTCGAAAAGCCAAAAAGTCTACTGTGCTTTTGTAGACCTAGAGAAGGCCTATGATAGAGTGGTGAGGAGTGTACTGTGGCTGACATTGGCATTGTATGGGGTGAGCAGCAAGCTGATACGGGCGCTGAAATCACTCTATGAGAATTCCAGTGCCTGTGTCCGAATTAACGGCGCTTACACAGAATGGTTTAACATTGAAAGAGGTGTTAGACAGGGTTGTGTGGCGTCTCCTGTGCCGTTCAATCTATTCATTGAAAACTGTTTGAAAGAGTTGAAAGAAAGTGTGTATGGGTTGAGAATGAATGAACTGACCGTCAAATGCCTTCTATATGCTGATGACCAGGTAATACTTGCATCATCGGCGGTGGAGTTGCAGATGATGGTTGGTATGCTAAACGAGTCTTTGAAAAAGAAAGGAATGAAAGTGAATGTAAGTAAGACGAAAGTAATGATTTTTGAAAGAGAAGAAAGTATGTCGAACTGTTCGATTGTGATTGAAGGAGAAAGAGTGGAACAAGTGGAAGAGTTTGTATACTTAGGATGTAAGTTTTCAAGAGATGGAAGGCATGACAGTGATATTGAGCAAAGAGTTGTGGCAGGTAATCAGGTGAAGGGGGCACTATATAGCTTTATGAACAGCCAGAACGTGTCTCATAAGGCAAGGATGGCTGTGCATCGAGGAGTGCTTATCCCTACACTAATGTATGGTAGTGAATGTTGGGTGTGGCAGGAGAAGCATCAGAGTAGAATAAATGTGGTCGAAATGAGAAGTTTGAGAAGTATAGCTGGTGTGACTCTGATGGACAAAATGAGAAACAGTGTGATAAGAGAACGTTGTGGTATGTCAGAAGATGTAGTAACCAAGGTGGAAAAAGGGATACTTAGATGGTTCGGACATGTAGAGAGGATGGATGACAGTAGATTGACAAAACAGATACATGAAGCGAGTGTGAATGGACAAGCTATTAAGGGTCGACCAAGGCGAACATACTGCGACCAAATCGCAGATGTCCTAAATAAAGGCCAGGTTAAAAGTACCAGTAAGCGGCGAGCATGCATGAAAATCATCGCTAGAGGCCATGCTTCAAGCCATGGTCTCCAGTGGGAGTAGGTGGAACGTGGCCGTGTTCTTCTGCGAGCAGGTCATGCTCGCGAAGGAGGCGGCCAAGAGGGAGAGGGAGCGTACCCTTCCCGCCGATTTCCATAGTCAGCGGCGAGAGCGCCGCAGATTCATCTACGCCCAAGACCATCGACCTCCATGATCGGGGCCTGCGAACGGCGGGATCGTCACCCGCCGTCCTTAAAGAAGCAGGCTAGAAGGGTTGCGTACTGCGGGGCCTTTGCCCCATAGCACGCAACCAGATTCACTCACTGACGCGGGATAAAACCCAACCCCAACGACGCGGGCTTCTCATCCCGACCTAACCCCCGCAGAGACCACAGAGGTGGTCAAAGCCCGCCGGGCGCCGCTGGAAATACATTCTACTTGTAACCAGAGACGCCCGGCTAAGGACGTTCGAGCGGCCGCGGCCTTGGGCCGCGGAATTAAAAATAAAAAAAAAGAGGTATACATTTTATTTGATATTATTAGACCCCCAAGATACATGTCGTAGGGACTTATGTTATTAAAAAATATTTTCAAGATATAATTTTGTAGCGTATTGACGAACCAATAATATGGCCAATTTGTATACAAAAATGTAAGCAATTTTTATTATTTCCATGTCGAGGCCATTATAGCGTCCAGTGACATGGGTCGAGCCGTAACAGATTCCAACCCACTCCCCATAGTCCACGGAAATGTCAAATTGAGCGCTAAACCAACAATTTTCCTGTTTCTGTCACCTCCATGGCTCGAATCACTTGACAATTTCAACACCCCTCTCGTATCTTGTGGCCGAGTGATAAATTACCTACGAACAATTTCTGCTGCCCTATTCTATTTTGAAATCATAAATAAAAGTGTGTGCTGACTTAGCAAATATGATGTTTATGATATGAGTGTCCTTTTTCTTTTATAAAACCTGATATTTTTAATGCTATACGAAGCACCAAAAAGCCATTAAATGTAGTATGACTTTATAAACTAAATCTTTTGAACCTTTGGTAGAAATAAAGTAGGGTGAATGTTTGCTAACTTCAATCCTGGATAGAACTAAAAGGTAGTTTTAGTTTTTCTTTCTTCAAAAAATATTAAAGTTATAAATTTTGCGGAATGTGGCCAACTGTTACTAATGTGCCTCTGCCTACCTTTTCATGGAAATTGCCACAATAGTATTTATGCGTATTTACTTACCTTGGGGTTGGGTAATTCGCCACTTTGAAGACTTGCCATGTAACAGCGCAATCGGAACTGTTCACAATGTAAACGTTCGAGATTTTCTTCCCACTGCAGCATTTGCCCGGCTAACTGTGCTCTGGTATCAGGATCAGACACCACCGATTGCTGAAGATCTGCCATCTGTTTCAGCTTATGATCCTAGGAAAAATGTTACATTTAATGTTCATAGGTGTAGTGGGGTTTAAAGCTCTGCTTTAATTACTACTAGTATTTAATTAAAGGAAAACACACATTTTGACTCGTAGTAACTCGAATTCTATTCACTGTTCGAGTATGACATGTGTTATGAATATTAACAAGAACACGCTCGTACCAGGTGATAACTATCGCACTGATAAAATAGATTGTTACCCACTAAGAGCATGTGTGTTCCCGTCCCAGTATCCGTTTTGAATATTTTGTGACACGAGATATCATTTGAAATTCATAAAGTCATAAAACTTCATGCCTTCAAAATTAAATGCAGATTAAGGAGAAATAGATGTACCGCTACTGAAAGACATTGCATATTAAGTAATATGTATGGTATACATAGAATCTCATACCCGTTTTAGACTATGTAAGATACTGCACACTGTACGAGTAGTACAAACACAAATCTCCAGTATGCTTGTACTCGTATCTATGTGGTATTTACTTCATTTCCGTTATTTGCTATAAGTTCATCGCAAACATATCTGGTGAAGCGTATATTCGCATGTATACTGTGTAGTAGTGAGAGGCTACAAAGGCTTTGATGCGTGCTGCGGTCGCCGGGTGCGGGTCAGAAATTGGCGCGATTAACACGAAGAACGTTTCAAACCGCACGCTGCCAGTTTCAGCCATTGTTGACATATTTGCACACAATGTAACCTCTCTAGGTACGGCTCTAACCGGAGTGGGCATAGATTGTATGAGACATAATACAATGTGATAATTACCTTCATGGGTTTTGTTACATACTGCTTCATAGCAGATAGATTATGAATACGTTCTTATATTCATATATAAGAACGTATTCATAATGATAGATTAGCTGCAGCTGACCAACTTACTATTTCCTAGAAATGTAGAGCAGTTGTTTTATCTACTGTGTTGTTAGCCGACCGCCTTGTTTTATTACAAGTAGGAGAATCGTTATTGGAGAAATCGATACGATTATACCTTCGGGGGTTTCGAAATGAGAGATTCGATTGGGGTGGTGTTTACTCAGGGCTGCTTAAAGTTGTACTACTTATTCCTAGACTAACTGATCCACATAATTTTGGAGACCAAAATTCGTTTATGTACGTATACCTATCTAATTATTTGACAGGAATTTGCACTATCGTTAGCGTTGTCTGCAAGACAATAGGTTTGAACAGAATGCAATGATAACTGAAGCGGACTTAGTAGCATTGATTGCCTAATTATATGAATAATAAGTGCCAAAACTGCTTCCGTTGAGTAGCTGCAAGGCATTGCTTAGTAGGCATATCTTTAGTTTTGTTTACTAAATCCAGATCAAAGTAAAAAGTCCGTAACCTGAATAGCGATTTTTTTATTGTATTTCTGCACACATTACATTTCGAAGATTTCATCTAAGTACTCTTTTTGATTGAATAAAAGATAAACTATTTAAACCACTGCCTCTAATCTTCTGCAATAGGTACTTATTTATTGATCTAGTTTTGGCTTACCGATTCAATAGCTTTCTCAAGGCGATATATTTCTTCCTGCAGTAAATGAAGAGTCCCAGTTTTGCCACGATGACGAGCGAATGCTGCGGCACAAGCGCTATGTATACTGTTTACCCAGTTTTCAAGCTCAACCTGTAGGAAAAAGATGCATTGAATCTACTTTTTGTAGCATATGTAATGTAAATATATAAATGTATTGTTATATGCATCTTTAAGTTTATCTTAAAATTGGTATAAATTATACCTAATCCAGGCCGTTATTTTATAGATGGATGTCCAAAACGTGCGGTACAAATCTTCGGAGGGCACGTAAAAAGTTTATTCTGTCTGTAGTACAGTCGTTATGCCAAACCAGAAACCCGATCGCGGCATCAAAACCATAAGGAAATTAAATATGTAACATATAAACCTATGTAAGCTGCTACTAAAATAATATTTCACAGTAACTCTGAAATACGTCATGAAACCTTTTTCAATTTGAATAATAAAAAAAATACCAAAGACGCGCGAAAGTCCCAGCAAAACGTAACATATATTCCAAAACTTTGAAAATAGAAACTCATCCAAAAGTTTGATTGCTTTATTTAACCTACACCTGCGTCTTGAAAAGGTAACAAGAGACGTAGGTATTGGAATTTGTTATTCATTACGTGTGTTGCTGTGGTACGATAGAGTGCGGTTATCTATTTGAATGTTGAACAGAAGTGATCTCAAGAAAGACTTGTATGTATAACAGTACGCCACATCCAGAAATATCTTCGGTCGTTATCTCAAATATACAACTAGAAACATAATGTCATCCGTATACCTAATTTGAAAATATTCCCAATCTATCCGATATCATCGTGACAGACTTATTACCCACATCGGCGATTCTGTTTATAGAATGTATCGAGTAGGGTTGCGGTTTCGTTCCGATGAAATTCAGAGGTAATATGTTGTCCATAGCATTATGGCGACCCGGATATTTGAACACCTTTCGGCCAACAAGACCGTGAGCAACTATTTTGATACGACCTAGAATCTATACCCTTCGACCTAACCTTTCTTAGAAGACATTTACAAATAACACGTTCAAGTCTTCTAAATTATTCAACAGCATAGCTTATTTTGTAAATAATATAAGTATTTTGACCACAGCCAATATTGTTATTCTATCTACAACACTTAAATCTACTCTGAGACAAAGTCAGACAATATAGAAGTTGTTCCCTGTCTTTTGTCATGAGTTGAATCGCAACTAAGATAAAAAGCATTGATGCGCTTAATTAATTACAATCTGATCACAATCTTGTGTATTTTATTATTAATCTAAGTAATGATATCACTTATCTTACCTGACATGGCGCTTGGAACAAGTAGGCATCGCCAAAAGCGGTACTGAGGCAAAATATATGATCTCGTTTTGGATGTTCTGGAATAGGCTGCATGATGGCACCGTCGACGATTATAAGATGCTTCGGGGCGGCTTCTACAGAACGTCCTTCGCGCGAATCACACGGGTAGAATAGCAAAGTAGTGCCTTTCAAACACACCCAATAACCTTTCCATCCACGTTTTCGAGCAAGTTCAATCTGATGCTTCTTACGGAGTAACCACTTCTTTACGCTTAAAAACCTGTTACAAAATAAAAAAATCATAAAGATTGATATCTATATAGTTAATTAAAAGAGACGTATAGGAATAAAATGTTTCGTGGCTTCGTTAGTTTCCAGCGATTTGTAAATAATTCTACGTAAGCAAAGAAAACTTTCTATACCAAACTTCAGAAGTTCAAGAGTCAAGATTCCGCATAATTAACGAATAAACATTTATTAAAGTTCGATTGACATGCTGTCACATCGTATAATGAATAATTGAATAAGGGATGAAATGGGCGCTTATTTAAAAAATAGAAACTTGGTACGTACTCGTACACATCATAAAGGCGTTATGTATACATACCTATTTATAGTGTTATATATAATATATGCAGGCCTGCACACGTAATACCTTTGCGCCATCTTATTACAGCGGTATACGGGACTTGCAGTATAAGGGACCACGCCTAAATTTTACCAGCAGCAGCTGGTTTGCATCTTTCACTGTGCAATAGATGCTTGATCAATCGGTTCAGCTTTGTGAACTTCTTTTACTAATGTTAATGTCAATTAAAAAAATTACTTTGAAAATCCAGCTTACTTCCTCAATGATCTGACGATGGTATTTGGAGACATTGAAATTAAAGTAAGCAAACCAATGATATTTTAATGTAATTGTAAAACCGTCATTGAAGTAAACTAGTGGTTCTGTGAACCGTAGACTTCGGGAGCGGCTTTGTTTATTCTTAAATAAGAATTACAATATACAAAATAAACATAATTCTAGACTAAAAATATTTACATTACAAAATATCGTTTAAAAAATCCTCCGCGTCATTGCCGACCGGGAAGGTTCCCAGAATACTGGCTGTGATGCCACGTTGGATGGCGATACTTATTCTTTGGGCCAGAAAATAGCCAGCCTTCTGGTCCTGAGAAGCATCGATTAAGCGTTTAGCAATGTCTCTATAAAGGCGGTGAGCACTCGGACCCCATGACCCCAGTGTCTCAACCCCAAACGGCTCAAATATGTAATCACCTGCTAGGTTAGCATATTTACGCCGTTTGTTGTGTGAAGTTGGTGTGAAGGTGCTAAGGTGTCAACGCATGTAGCGTCCCACACCAAAGGCCTTCCCATCTTCCACGGTAGCAACGACATACCGTCCGGTCTCTTTCCATCGCTTCGTGCTAAACCATTTGGTTCACGTACGGCCGGAAGACCTGCGGTGGAAAGAGCCCTACGAATTATGTCGCTTAGAATAGCGTGCCGAGGTATACGACCTGCGCTTCTGCTACAAGAAAGGCCATGGTGTCCCAGATTATCGACGGCTACTCCACAGGTGCAATGATGCGGGGATACACAAGGTGTACCCAGCCGAAGGCAAGTGGCAATGCGGAAGGTTGTGTCGTCCAACACTATACCGATGTTGGGCGATGGGAGCGCCTGGATCCATGACCCTAACTCCCATTCTCCAACAGCTAGGCGTGCACGCTCTGAAATATTGACAGAAGTGTCAATTAGTGTATTAATTCTCAAGTTACAGAGCGGTGAATCCCACAGTCGCTGTGAGCCTAGGCGTGAGGGCAGGTCAGTGTCGGGGTAAGACATCCTCCAAGCATTTATGGTATCGGGTTTGCGTCGCACCTCAGAATCAATCAGTGTATTTGACAAAATTTTCCTGACTAATTCTTCGGTGCTATGGACCGACGACAGAAATGCTGGCAGACTGACATCTGTGACTCTACGAATACCAAGCCCGCCCAAGCGAACTGGAAGAGACGCTTGGACCCAGGCCCGGTCATTAATATTTACATTTAAAATTTTACACAAAGAATTTTGTATTAAGTTGTCTAGTCTGCCCAAAATTTCTACATTTTTCCAAAATTGTCCTGAACGGAGGGCATGTGTAAATTTGGGTACGAAAAGACAAAAACGAAGAATAGTGAAAGCAGAATGAATTCTGATATTACATAGACTATCAATAACCTGATCAAAATTTTGATTTTTTTCCTCGAAAAAAAAGGAAAAGCCATCTTCTAAAATCGGGGACCCTAGGAGGCGTAAAGAAGTTTTGTCCAAAACTTTTATGTTGGGGGCCAGACAGTTGAATAAATAAAGTTAAATTGAATTTATCAAAAGTCATGCAGACTTTTGATTTTATTTATATGGGTTGCTATGGTTACGGATTACATTCTTGACAGACCGTAGACTTCGGGAGCTTTGTTTAGAAAATTAATTTTTCAATTTTCTTTATTACTCTTTAATTTTTCATCCAATCCAGAAAATATAGTTCACATGTTATTCATTGTAAGCAAGGAGTGTGTGTGTAAGGTTTCATGAAAATCGGTTGATAAATACGGCCGCAAACATGATCTGACAGAACCCGTAGATGTAGAGATGTAGAGGTACAGACGAAAGAAATTCTCCCCAGTCTGCAAGTTGAAATGGGGAATTCGGTCGCTTCGCTCCCTCAGTCAATTAGAGATTAACTCTAATGGCTGGTTTACATTGGTCCAGTTTTTAGTACAGTAGCCAAGTACAGTGAACAAGGACAGTGGTGTAAACCAATCGGACAGTAGCGAGTCAACTTGGCTTGCAACCTGGCTTGCAAGTGGATCCGAATAGAATGGCTTTCTATTTTTTGGACAGTGATCCCCCCCGCCCGACACTTGACTCGCCACTGGCGTAGTGTAAACAGTAAAATTTAGTACAGTGCATAAGGGAGCGGCTTCAAGACGTGTTGTTTAATTCATAGCTTGTTCCTTTTTCTAAAGAAATGGCGGGAAAATGGTCCGAAGTCACCACAATGCACACAGTACCTAAATAAATTGTGCATTTAATATAGATTAAAATGGCCGTACAGCATGTAATTTAAATGAATATTTTGGGAGATATTACAGATTTAAAATGCAGGGACATAGATATTGCGGCGATCATTCGTATTTCATCAGGCGTATTTTTTGACGAGACTCGTCCATTTTCCTAGAGGAATGACACTTGACTGGCCGTAGTGTAATTAGTCACTGTCCAAACTCGAAATACTCGCCACTGTTCTAAAAGCTTGACCAATGTAAACCAGCACGATAAAATCTCATATCTCATTTATATATACAATATTTGATAAAAATTTTAACTTACTACCACTCGTTGAACAAAGATAAGGTTATCGCTTTGACAATTACTTTAAAAAATGTACGCAGATGTCGTAAACTCATTATTTTTTTGCCATATGGAAAGCTTGTATAGGAAATAACCTATTCCAAGGCAAAAGTATATTATGTCTCCAGGCTATGAATTATATGAGTACGGAAGAGCGAATCATTTGAGACCGTGACGTGACTGAGTGACACACACACATTGAAGATTTGAATATTATAAAAGCACCAGAAGAACTCTTGATGTTGAAAATAATCTATCTACGAAATGGGCATAAGGTTTCTTTAAAAGTTGTACATATAATGCGGTAGGTTTAATAATGAGATCCCTTGCAATAGTTTTCTCGTGTCAAATTCCCACGGAAACACTTTATCAGAAAAATGAAGGACAGTTTTCATCCAAATGTGTTTCAGAAACAAGTGATTCAGAAACATACATTCCGAATTTCATTCTTAAACTTATTGACTTACTTTATCCTGATCATAATGATGAACGAATAATTTCGCATAAAATATTATGCAAATCAGGCAAGCAGATGCCTCTACACATTATAGCCAAACGGATGGGCACACATACAAATTGATAAATAAGTAATAGTACCTGTACTTAATATTATCTACGCACGAAATTATGCATTGGTGCCACCTATTTATCCAAGTATACTCGTATGTTGCCCATTCATTTGGCAATAACGTGTGGAGGCATCTGCTTGCCTGATTTGCATATTTTATGCGAATTTATTCAGCTTGTTTTCAGTAATACAAAGTACAATAATTTTATGGAACGTCCTAAATAAACGTATTAAATAAACTACATAAGATAAATACGTCCAGTTTTAATTTCCACCAATCACGAATAAGAATCGAAAATATTTAGAAAGAAATCATAAATTACAAAAATAATTGTCGTCGGCAGGAATCGAACCTACGGCCTTTTCCTAACAAAGGGAATACTGTGACCACTAAGCTACGATGACCATAACATATCGATATCATCCATTTGCCGTCGATAATCTGGGACACCATGGCCTTTGTTGTAGCAGAAGCGCACGTCGTATACCTCGGCACGCTATTCTAAACGACATAATTCGTAGGGCTCTTTCCACCGCAGGTCTTCCGGCCGTACGTGAACCAAATGGTTTAGGACGAAGCGATGGAAAGAGAATGGACGGTATGTCGTTGCTACCGTCGAAGATGGGAAGGCCTTTGGTGTGGGACGTTACATGCGTTGACACCTTAGCACCTTCACACCTTCCGAGCACATCCGGATATGCTGGCGCTGCTGCTGCATCGGCTGAAGGCTTTAATCGGCGTAAATATGCTAACCTAGCAGGTGATTACATATTTGAGCCGTTTGGGGTTGAGACACTGGGGTCATGGGGTCCGAGTGCTCGCCGCCTACATTGCTAAACGTCTAATCGATGCTTCTCAGGACCAGGCTGGCTATTTTCTAGCCCAAAGAATAAGTATCGCCATCCAACGTGGCAACACAGCCAGCATTCTGGGAACCTTCCCAGACGGCAATGACGCGGAGGATGTTTTAAACGATTTGTAATGTAAATATTTTTAGTATATAATTTTGATTCTATCTAATTTAATGAGTAAATCTTCTATCTAATTGGATGATGTCGGTATTGTCATCGTAGCTCAGTGGTCAGAGCATTGCCCTTGCTAGGAAAAGGTCGAGTACGAGAGTGTACGAGTCTTACCGATGACATTTGACAATATTTAAGAATAGCAGAAACAAACAAAACTTTCAACAAGAGAACGAATCTAAAAGTTGTTTTCATAAAACTCAAAGAAAACTATTGTGTAATAATTCAGTAAATTTATGAAACGTACAAAAGACAACATTAATAAATACTTAGGACAATTGTATTACATTTTCACTTCACTTGAACTAGCTTTATCATCATTCAAATAAAATAAATTATCAGACTGTCGCATAAGACCAAAATTAACTGCAAACCAAACAGCCATGTCAATCCGTTTGTTAACTTCTTTGTTCTTACAGGGCAGTTTAAAATTCTGTCTGATTATGGATCTTAGTTTCTCAATTGGTACTCCTTGTGACCGCTGTCCGAGCATTTCCATTGCCCAAATAATCACATTCACTGGAGTAAGTGAGCGTTTTTCCATTTTATGTTTAGATACTTTGTAGTCACTTCTCATACGATATACAGTTGACGTAGTTGATACCTTCGTCGACATAGTAACATCAGAGTCCATTTCTTCATCGTCGAGGTTATCATCATCATCATCATCAAGACTCATTTTTCGAGAGCTTGCTTTGCCACTACACATGAATAATTTCTGTATAATTTTAAGTGACTTTCGCGCTGCCTATTGCGCTATCGAGGCTGTTTTCTGTGTAATTTAAGCAATACCATAATTTTCACATGACGTTGACAGGTTGATAAACACCACAGATTAGAGAATAAGTACTTTTGACAACTTTGAAATATAGGCGCCGGCCGCGCTGTCGCGCCGGCTATTATAAAACTCCTTGGATAAATTCCTTTGTATTGCGTGTCACAGAGTATCTTTATTGTGTGGTAGTGCCGACACTACCGAGGAAAACCTAGTCCAACATTGGATCGGGTGAGCATGCGGCTGCGTTGGGAGCATATTAACTTAAATTTCGATTAGTCCAATTCAGCAGTAGCTGCTGCTTTTAAGTTAAACTTCTGGAAAGAAGCGCAAGCTTTCTAGGTATTCACGGTGAACGACATTATTTTGATGTTATTTTTTCAAGGACTTTCTAACACTTTAACTAACTAACACAAACCTTTGTCCTTATTCTTAGACTTCTATCAAACTAGTATCTTAGCTCACTGGTAGAGCTAAGATACTTCAAGGAGCCATATGGTAGGTATAAATAAAACAAAAGCATTATATTAAAAAAAATATATAAAAACAATATCAAAGAAATGATATGGTCGCCTTTATAAAGGAAATACAGAATTGCTACGATTCTTTGACGATTCTAGTGAAATTCAGTCTCTATGTGAAGTTGACAGTCCTGTCGTGTGTCATCATCTTGCCTCTATACTTCAAACACTTCATGACGTTGAATGGGTCACGGGTAAGATTTCCCTCAGGGCATTTGGAATTCATGGGAAAGCAATTGTAGCCTTAAGGAACATAAAGGACGCCGTAGGCTTTCCTAATAGAGACTAAGATACCTCTCGGCAGTGAACACACGATGTAATCTTACTACCTCCGGTTCTCATTTTACGTACTTTTCAAAAGACTTCAAGAAGTCTTTGTGAATGAAGTGCATCGATTGTTGAAAGTTGACTTTAATGGAACCGCTAGATAATCTTAGTCACTAGCATGATTTTACAAATAATAACGTCTCGTCGTCGTAAATATCAGCACTACTTAAATAAATAAAAAACTGAGGTCTCGAAGTTTGAGACGACGTTAATTTTCGTTTCTATGTTTTTTTTAATAATTATAGTTTGGCAATGGCCTCCAGATACATGAAACAAAAGATTAAAGTAAAACTATTGATAAAAGAGAAAAAGGGCCGTTTGCTGTTTTTGTCGTTGCTATTTATATAAAGATTAAGGAAGCTCAAACGTCCTCGGTAGATAAAAGTGAGGATATTGTGTAACTTATATTAGACCCGATTGGCAAACTTATTTGGGGTTTACTTTGGAGATCGGGCTGCTTCATTGACAATGATAGGGTACGCCTGAATTCTAAATGTATAGTTACTCGAGCAACGCGGAAACCTATTAGAATGGGTAGATTAGATGTCAGGAAGAATAAATTGTTCTACATGTTTCCACGTTCAGTGGTGGGGTAAGCAGATATAGACGTTTTTCGAAATTTGTAAGAAAAAACAACGACAATGATATACTTAAGTGTGTCAGATATTAAGATTTTTCATCTTCCAAACCCTTGTACAAAATATTATTTTAGTCAGTCGATTTACGTGGTAGGGGCCATTTAGAGGGTTGTAAATCAAAGAATAATTACTTGAGTACATCAGATATTCATTGGGGTTATTTCGTGAACCTACAGATGCTCCAGTTTTTAAACTGACTTAATAGAATTAAAAAAAACACGAAAAATAATTAGATATTTGGTCAGTGTGGTTGGGGACATCATGATGAACTTTACAGTATGCTAATCTGTCACGCTCGACTAACTACAGGAATTCCGTCTAGGCGTACCCTACTACTGTTTCTATTTCGTCAGTACTTTGTCGGTACGTACACAGGCAGTCAATATGAGGCATAAATACTTTCATCTAGGGAATAGGTTCCTTTCCTGTGAAAGATAGGATATTGTACCAGCGGGCCTATAGGTCTATAAATTCATTGAGTAATAAGTATTTACCATAGATTTTATTTTGTACAATTAACTCTAAGGAATGCAGTAAATCATATATAATAACAAAATAATATAACTATGGTGAGACGTTTCCAGTATTTTTTGTACAAAATTTACCTAATTACGGCAGTTTCATAAATTTATACGAGTAGCGCAGCGTGTTTGACAGTCTTGAAAAATATTTTTAGAACCAGATACCATAATAAGTTATTATAGTGAAGTAAACAGTCTACAAAGTTTCTGGGAAAATGATCGGCTTATGTATTAATAAGTTTCCAAAACAACGTATATCGATGATATATTACCTTGGCTTACATAACTCATCTGTGGTTATAAGTTATGTCGAACACTAGCAGTCAGTATATTTAGATAATTTATTAGAAACCAATTGTTTATCAATCCAACTATAGCACCTATTCACCAGCATATAATATAAAGTTTTATAAGTTTAACGACTCCCATTTACTTGAATTTTATTATTTTAGCGACCCATTACTAAATAAAGCATTAAGTAACTAAATTAACAGCATTAAGTTTCTTCTTAAAAAAACAAATATAAACCCCTTTATACGTCGGGGGTTAATGAACTTTATTAAACTTCAAATTCAGCTAAGGCGAAATCATAATTCACAATTAATTAATCCCAATACTTCAAGCATAGAAATGTTCGGTATAATGTTGAATTTTAGACGTATACGACCAGTTGACACACAGCAGGCTCGGGTAACTGAATTTAAATATTTAAAGTAAGTATGACGCATATAAAGTTCACTCACCCGGCTTTTCTTACAGCTCCTGTGCAATTGAAAGAGGCAGCCGCGGCGCCAGTCTGCTTTCCTTTATAGGGAGAATTCATCGCACTTTCGCCCGGGTCCTCTTCGTCAGAAACAGCCGTCGTTAGGGACATTCGATCATCGTCCGAAATCTGTACCAAACAAATAATATAGTAAGTTAACATCAATGATGATAAAGATTATATATTAGGTAATATTTGTGTAGACATAGCACTTTTAAAACGTTTAGGCATTAAATTGTAAAAGTAGTGGTAATATATTTTATTATGTGTAGGTTGTATGTGTATGGTTGTATTGGTGTACAATTAAGATTATTGTATTTTATCGTATATTCATGTTGTATCTATGTAGGTACGTAGGTACTATGATGATAAGTAATTCTATTCCTCCTGCAGCTCTAAACTCTAAACCAAGAGATTATTTTCTTTGTTTGCTTGTAGGTATACCTACCTACATTATAAAAGTTTATTTTCTATCTACCGACATTATATTAAAACAATAGAACTACGACTTCTGCTGTACTGTTAGAGGTAGTTATTTAAAAAATGTTTATCCATATTTTTTGTATTTCATATGCACTCGCTAATCTCTGATGCTCCTGAAAGCATTTATTTGCTGTTTTCACAGATAAACTAAGCTTAACTTTGCATCGCTGCCGGCCGTCATTCTTTCTATGGCCGGCAGCGAAGAATGTTGGGCCGCCGTCGCCTCCTTCGCTCGGGAGGTGATGACGGCAAAGAGAGAGGGCCTGCGGGAACGGGAGCGTGCAGGCCGCACGCTTCCGCCCCGCCGGGCACCAGTCAGGGGGCGACGGCGTATTGCATACGCCCAAGCCCCCAACTGATAGGGCCGTGGGTGGTGGGTCGGGGGGCCCACCGCTCACGCAAGGCCTTGAGGAGTCCGACGCCCCTTATGTGTTTCGGGGGCGTCGCTTCTATGTTGATTGGGGGGGCGAAGCTCCCCCTGTGTTGTGCTTAAACGAGCGCCCCTTTGCCAGGCTGCCGTTGCTTAGCAGTTTCTGCCTATCCGGGGGCCCGGCTAAGGCGAAGGAGAAACACCGTGGATAGGTTTTTGTGGGTAGTCCGGCCCGTTTTCTATCCTAGGGCCGGGAGTCCCACACGAAGCCGTCTCGCTCCCCCCCCCGCAGCGAGACGGTGAAGTGCGTAAATGCATCACCGACCACGTAAAAAAAAAGCTGAACTTGGCAACATTTAAACTTTGTTTCTTCAAGATCAAATGGCTGAAAAAAAACCTCATAAAAATTAACTTTATTTTTTATTATGATACGAGAACAGCCGCGGACATCAGTTATAATAAATAAACATATATATAATACATCATAATGTCGCCGAGGTTGTTGTACCTATTTAAACGAACGTAAATAAAATGTCCATTATTGAATACCTACAAAATTACGGCTCGCGCAGTCCTAAGAAAGATCAAAATGAAAATTAACTTCCGTAATTCCTTTGCAAAATAAGACGCAGGTAATACTTTTTACTCAGATTACAGACGTCATTTTAATCTCACGGCGTACGAGAAACGTTCAAGCTTGGTTACTTTCAACTCTGCGATATAAAGCAGTTTCCTCCTAACCCACCCCCTTTACACTTTAAAAGGTTACCACACTTTTTAGGTATTACGCTAGGCCGTAGGTATAGTACAAAGAATAGAATTATGTTTGCATATATGAGATTTAAACGCTAATATTGTACAGACTTTGTTTTTGTGTATTTCAAGATCCCGCTCAATTATATTCTATTTTTAAAATATTAAGAAATAAATTATTAATAGATCACAAAAACTGATGTCATCGGCAGGACTCGAACCCGCGGTTTTTCCCTAACAGGGGGAATGCTCTGACCACTGAGCTACGATGACCAATACCGACAATGATGAAGATTTTGTGATCTATTTATAATTTCTTTCTTAATATTTTAAGAATAGTTTAAGCAAACTCATTGCTAAAAATATATTCTATTTTGGTCAAAATATATATTAATAGTATATCTGTATAATAGATAATATCATAAGAAAAATAAGAGGTTGACAAGAAACAGCTCCAAGAGAACAATATGGTAGGGAGACAATCTGCAAAAGGCGGTCTGAAAAAAAAATTTGGTAGTTTGGTTATAGACAGAATTGAACCCTACTGCTTCGCGGAGGATGTGGCACGAAAAGAAAGATATGAATAAATAATTGAGTTAATTTGTTTGTTCAACTAATTAATAATACAAAATACATAATTATGACGAAACATATTTACAGTATTTACAAGATATCCTTTAAAAAAATCCTGATTTGCTGACTGGGAAGGTTCCCAGAATACTGGTTGCGGTGCCACGTTGGATGGCGATACTTATTCTTTGGGCCAGCAAAATAGCCAGCTTTCTGGTCTTGAAAAGAATCAATCAGATGTTTCGTGATGTCTCTATAAAGGCGGCGAGCTCTCGGACCCCATGGCTCAAATGTGTCATCACCTGCTAGGTTACCATATTTATGCCGTTTGAGACCTTCAGTAGATGCAGTAGCAGAGCCAGCACATCCAGATGTGGTTGATAGATATGAGGGTGCTAAGGTGTCAACACATGTAGCGTCCCACACCAAAGACATTCCAATCTTCCACGGTAGAAGAGTCTCTTTCCATCGTGCTAACCCATTTGGCTCACGTATAGCCTATTGACCGACATATTCTATGGACCGACGACAGGAATGCTGGCAGACTGACATCTGTAAATCTACGAATACTGCTACTGATAAAAGTTAAGAATCCGTCTTCTAAAATAGGGGACTCCAGGAGTTGTAGTGAATATTTTTCTAAGATTTTAAATTACGGGCCAAACAGTTAATTTTTTAAATTGTTGTTAATTGATCTAGGTTTTCAGAAGTAAAAATTCATATTTATTTGTGTTCAAGCCAATTGAATGAAACACGTTTTTAAAAAGCTAAATCTTGTAGAACCGTACTTTTCCACCCAGAGCTCTTCCATCCAGGTAACAGATGTTGAGTTTTGACTTTAATTTTTGAATGAAAGGATGAATGGCCAAAATAAAAATGACTGGACCCAATGGGTCACTTTGCTGACATCCAACGGCTAATGATCCTTTTAAATTAATTTTATTGGGTGTCTGTAGCACTGCCAAAGAAATTTTGAGATTTTGGGGTATCTAATTAGGGTTGTGTTAACAAAGTATCTCTGTCCACCGAATTGAAGACTTTATTCAGGTCGACTTTTAAGATAACTTCTCCACCCTCGTTACGGTCTAATAAATACTTAATATTAATTAGACAGTACATACTAATTAATGTTTGTATGAACAATATTCTCAATTGTATAAATATTTTTAATATATTGTAACGAGACTACCACCGAAGATTAAGAGATTGCGTCACTCGCCATTCTATATCGTACTACTGAGTTAGTTCCGAAGATGTAACTAGATGGCGCCAACGGGTAAATTTAGAAGTCCGTGTCAAGATTCTCGAAGGGTCAATGACCTCTCCTACATATTATTGATATTGTTGTGATTTCCTTGCTACGAGTAGGGACTAGGAGCGTGTGCTGGATACCTCAACCACTGCTTGAGTATCCATGTGACCTCTTAGGACTGACTCAAGGACGGTATACGGCCATCCACCCCTGCTGGGTGCTATATACCTACTTGAGGGCGCTCGTAGGAAAGCCGGATGTCAGAGGCTATATTTTTTTGTTAATTATATTTCCTGAATCCCATCCTACGAGTACTTCTTTGTGTACCCCGCTCCACTACCCCGTTCTACAGTGGTGCCCTCTGTGAGGCGATTATGGTACCAGGGATTCGTGACGTCATCGGTAGCTAGGAAGTTCGTGACGTCATCGTCATCTGCTGCTACGTGCTACGAGTGTTACTACAAGGGAAGACTCACTATCATTGAGAAGAAGAGGATCCTTATGGAAAAGTCTAATTTTGGACGAAAATTAAGGATATCAGCTATAATAGAAGAGCTAGTCTAGGATTTCGAGGAAGAATATGAGCTGGATGGAGTGGATGACACACTTTTCCCACCACGCTGATTCTCTTCAAAGTGTATCACGCGTCAGCTTCGACGCGATGTTGGAAGACGGAACCGTCTCCAGGCTTCAATTTATAATGCTCGCGGAAGACCGCGCATTAAGAACTGATAGAAACCTTACATCTCCTATTTGTCGGGACGACTGCATGGAAATAGGGGGAGTGTTGTAACGAGACTACCACCGAAGATTAAGAGATTGCGTCACTCGCCATTCTATATCGTACTACTGAGTTAGTTCCGAAGATGTAACTAGATGGTGCTACCGGTAACTTTAGAAGTCGGTGTCAAGATTCTCGAAGGGTCAATGACCTCCTCGGCATATTATTGATATTGTGGTGAATTCCTTGCTACGAGTAGGGACTAGGAGCGTGTGCTGGATACCTCAACCACTGCTTGAGTATCCATGTGACCTCTTAGGACTGACTCAAGGACGGTATACGGCCATCCACCCCTGCTGGGTGCTATATACCTACTTGAGGGCGCTCGTAGGAAAGCCGGATGTCAGAGACTATATTTTTTTATTACTATTATACTTCGTTAAACCACTTCTTTGTTTACCCCGCTCCACCACCCCGTTCTACAGTGGTGCTCTCTGTTAGGCCATTATGGTACCAGAGAAAATACCACGTTCTACAATATTTGAATTCTTATTCTTTCTTAAATATTTTTTTTAAAGAGAATAGAGTGTAACTTATGAGGTTTCTTGCATAATGTTCACCTCGACACAATGTAACAAGGAAAGAGTTGCTTTGAGGTGTATGGGGGCCACGGACGCGCGCCCTTAGCTTGAAGACTCTTGACAACGCGCAGCGCCGTAGACCCCCGGTTTTTTCACAAGTAAAAATGTCTTTTACTTTATAAAATTTGCAACCATTAAAATAGGTTGACTCTATGATACTTATAGTATGACAGGTATTGTAGATTAACTACATTATATCAAATACTGGTATATGATTACAGAGCCCTTTGTTTTGCTTAAAAAATAAGCCAGACAACCCGGGTGTAGAACAAAAAGTATTACAATTGTAAAGCTATGTTTATACTTATTATAAGTCGCATCTGTCAGCTGTGAGAATCGCATTGGCTGATTCACGCTTCTGAAGTTATTCGTTACGGAATATTCCAATCAGATCAATCAGATTCTCGGTATATGGACACGGCCTAAGTGTTAGGAATAAGAGAGAATTGACGTCATGACAAATATTTTTAAATTCATGATGTTATTTGCGTTAGTACTCAATCAATACGCGAGTACCTATGGAGAATGTAAAGGTATCTATGGAACCGCGCCAAAACTATTGGAGGTTTTATGTAGGCCATGGTGTAAGACAATCATAGGCTTCGGGTGGACTCAAATTTTACCCTTTATACAATTAAAATAACTAGGTCGCCGCAGTCGCGAAACGTACCGCTACGCTGCAGCATTTATTTGAGCGAAGCGAGTTTTGATTCAAAGCGATTTAACTCTGTCAAAGTATTTTTTGTCATTACGCTATGGGAATTTTTACCATCAATTAAATTATTTTTATTTGATCGAAATTCAAAATTCTGGCTTCGTAAGAACCTGGGTAATTCTGTAAGCTTTTGATGAGTGCAAGAAAATCCGAAATCGGCCGAGTATTCGCCGAGAAACATTTAACATAAATCGTAATTTGAGTCACCCATTGAGAGCTCCGCTCGCCTTCGGCTCGCTTCGCTCAACTATAAACAAAGAATATATTCAAAGAAGAATATATACAACAAAACATTTAAAAACTCGCGTCAAATAATTCAACGGTATTGTTACCACCGGGGGAATATCGCCACCTTTTGGCGGTTGGGGGTCAGCTCGGTCGTGGACTTAACGTTCGCGACCCCTGCCCTCGCCCGCCGTATTATGGGCTGGTGCGTGGAGTATGGGAAGGTGTGGAGACGCATTCGGACCACAGATACATACGGTTCGAAATCGTCCCCCCGCCTAACCTTCCACAGCCAGTACCGAATCCCCCGGAACCGTGTTGGGCGTTTACGAGTTTAGACCGGGAGGCTCTCCTGGAGGCATCCATCGTGCAGGCCTGGATTCCGGCACCGGACAACTATTCAGAAGAGCCATGTCGCAAATCTGCGATGCGGCGATGCCTAGGGTTACACCCGGGCCGGCTAGGAAGCAGGTGTACTGGTGGATCGTCGGAGATTGCTTAACTGCGTGCAGAATGCGTCTCTACCCGCCGCCAGTACACCAAGTTTCGCTGGAGGCATCGTCGACCAGACGACGCGGCAGCCCGGGAGGCGGAGCTACGAGTATATCCGTCCTACAGAGAGGATAAGGGCACCCTCCAGGAAGCGATTACGCAGGCTAAGACGGCAGCCCGCGAGGAGCTCCTGGAGACCCTGGAGTGGAACCCTTGGGGGCGCCCGTACCTTGAGGTCAGAGGTAAACTCCGACCGAGGGCGCTCCCACTGACCCAGAGTCTCCAGCCGGATCGGCTGAAAGAGGGTCTTGGCCTCTCTGTTTCCGACGAGCGCGGAGGAGCACATCCCTACACGCATGGCTCCGTCTCAGACGCCCAACGCGGATAGCAGTAGCGAAGACGACGTACCCGAAGTCAGAGGGGGTGAGTTAGGAGCGGTGGTACTCCGGCTCGGTCGCCGGAAAACCACCGCCCCTGGACCCGACGGCATTCCGGGCCCTCGAGGAACTCGGGCCTCGACTGAAGGGGCCTTCAGCGCATGTCTCGAAAGGGGCCAGTTTCCCAAGGTGTGGACAACGGGGAAACTGCTCCTGATTCGTAAGGCGAGGCGGCCGGTGGGCTCACCATCCGGATACCGGCCGATCGTGTTGCTCGACGAGGTGTGTAAGCTCTTTGAGCGAATTATCGCGGAACGCCTCGTCGGGCATCTCACGCGTGTGGGCCCAGACTTGGCGGACAACCAGTACGGTTTCCATCGGGGACGGTCTACTGTGAGTGCGATCATGCGCGTCTGACTTCGAGGTGGTGTTGGCGATGTCTCTTGACATCGCCAACGCCTTTAACACCTTACCCTGGAGCTGCGTTAGAGAGGCACTGATCTACCACGGAGTGCCTCTCTACCTCCGACGCATTGTCGGGGCATATTTATCCCAGAGGGCCATAACATAAGCTGGCTCGGGACAGCTCGGTGAGATGTGTCGTGCGGTATTCCTCAGGGGTCCGTCCTAGGACCTCTCCTGTGGAACATCGGATACGACTGGGCGTTGCGGGGTGCGTTGCCTGAGGGCGTCAGCGTAACTTATTACACCGATGATCAGGAGGCAACACTCAAGGTCACGACTGGGGTTGCTGAAGTCGTGGATCGGATACGGCGGCTGGGACTGGACGTGGCACTGAATAAGTCCAAGGATCTGTGTTTTTACGGATCTCGGCGCGGGCCACCTCCAGGATCCAGCATAAATGTAGGGAGCGTCAGCATCGGCATCGAGCCCACATTGTGCTCTTGTGGGGGATGTTATTGGTGACATGCTCATTGGCTACATGCTCATTGTGGGGCTTCACCCCACGCACGCCTTCACTCACCGACGCGCGATAAAACCCGACCTCAGAGATGCGGGGTAACACCCGATGGCCAAGGTCCGCCGGGCGCCACTGAGAATTCTCTGTGTATACCGAAGGTGCTCGGCAATGGACGTAGGTGCAGCCCAAGGTCGGATTTAAAAAAAAAACGGTTTTATTACCGACTGGCTATGTCCTTTAGAAGGTTAGACGAGAAGCTAAAGTAAGTAGAATAAAAAATGTCCTATAGAAGGTTGGACGAGAAGCTAAAGTAAGTAGAACAAAAAACCCTAGTTGTATACAAACTAATTTCGAATTCGTTCAAACTTTCGACGCTGTTAGTTATAGAACAGCATTAAATAAAATGGTATTCAGTATTAATTCCCTTTTGGCACCTCAAAGCCAGCAACAGGGAAACTCGGTCGGCATCCAGATATAATAGTAAATTGCAACTCGCTTAGTGAACAGGGAGCTGCAACTATGAAACAAACTTTTGCTCAGATATATATTGCACAATCCTAATTTAAATATGTACCCACAAGTTGTAGTCTACATTGAGGTCTTGGTTAGAGGGTGTATTCAATAAACCAATAATTTGACAAATCTAATTGTTGAATGGAATCAGGCGTTACCTGGCGAAAGTCCATGATAAAACAATGGGGTA
Source organism: Nudaria mundana (assembly GCA_963556515.1). Classification (NCBI taxonomy): domain Eukaryota; kingdom Metazoa; phylum Arthropoda; class Insecta; order Lepidoptera; family Erebidae; genus Nudaria; species Nudaria mundana. Next base: position 12,702,674 of record OY748290.1, read on the forward strand.
AGATGTTGATTTTTTTATATAATTGCACTAATTTCGCTAAATCTAATAATATGTAGATCTAATTGTTGTAGGTAATGAATCAAACTAATTTATTCAGTGGGTAAGTAATAGATGATATAGCAACAAAATCTCTAATATTAACAACATATACCAACAGAACCTATAATTTTATTTAATATAGCGATTAGTTAACATAATGAACGATTGATTTAATTTTAAAATAACTAATTTTTATAAGCATAACATACATTAAATATAACATCGTTTGACATAACATACATGTATTTATATATATAATTTTTTTTTAAATTACAGAGTATAAAAAAATTACAATATACATAATTATATACTAAAAATAACATAACATATAACATAGCATCACGCCTTTTTCCTCGATGGGGTAGGCAGAGGTGTGCAAACACACCCACATCTCGCCAGCTATGTTAGGTCCCATGTAATAGGGGGCGAGCCTATTGCCATTTACCGGGCACAAGGTCCAGACTCTGGGATAATTATCTGGATAAAATTCTAAAGAGAATTAATTAATTACAAAATATTTACATTAAAAAATATCGTTTAAAAAATCCTCCGCGTCATTGCCAACTGGGAAGGTTCCCAGAATGCTGGCTGTGTTGCCACGTTGGATGGCGATTCTTATTCCTTGGGCAAGAAAATAGCCAGCCTTCTGGTCCTGAGAAGCATCGATTAAGCGTTTAGCAATGTCTCTATAAAGGCAACGAGTACTCGGACACCATGACCCCAGTGTCTCAACCCCAAACGGCTCAAATATGTAATCATCTGCTAGGTTAGCATATTTACGCCGTTTGAGGCCTTCAGCCGATGCAGCAGCAGCGCCGGCACATCCGGATGTGCTTGGAAGGTGTGAAGGTGCTAAGGTGTGTTGACACGCATGTAGCGTCCCACACCAAAGGCCTTCCCATCTTCCACGGTAGCAACGACATAACGTCCGGTCTCTTTCCATCGCTTCGTGCTAAACCATTTGGTTCGCGTACGGCCGGAAGACCTGCGGTGGAAAGAGCCCTACGAAATATGTCGTTTAGAATAGCGTGCCGAGGTATACGGCCTGCGCTTCTGCTACAAGAAAGGCCATGGTGTCCCAGATTATCGACGGCTACTCCACAGGTGCAATGATGCGGAGATACACAAAGTGTACCCAGCCGAAGGCAATTGGCAATGCAGAAGGTTGTGTCGTCCAACATTGCACCGATGTTGGGCGATGGGAGTGCCTGGATCCATAACCCTGACTCCCATTCTCCAACAGCTAGTAGGCGTGCACGCTCTGAAATATTGACAGAAGTGTCAATTAGTGTATTAATTCTCAATTTACAGAGCGGCGAATCCCACAGTCGCTGTGAGCCTAGGCGTGAGGGCAAGTGTCGGGACAAGACATCCTCCAAGCATTTATGGCATCGGTCTTGCATCGCAACTCGGAATCAATCAGTGTATTTGACAAAATTTTCCTGACTAATTCTTCGGTGCTATGGACCGACGACAGAAATGCTGGCAGACTGTCATCTGTGACTCTACGAATACCTAGCCCGCCCAAGCGAACTGGAAGAGACGCTTGGACCCAGACTCGATCATTAATTTACATTAAAAATTTTACACAAATAATTTTGTATTATGTTGTCTACTAGTCTGCCCAAAATTTCTACATTTTTCTAGATTATTGAGATATTTACATACCTCTTTATTACCCGACGTTTCGGCCCTGTTACAAGAGTCGTGGTCACGGGTGGACTAGCTTCAGCTCATCGTCGTCTTCGTGAAGTGCGGGTTTGTACAACTACCCTCACTTCGTCGTCACTAACTATTGTGTTCGGAGAGCCTCTACGGCATACCACTAGGCGCACTTCACGAAGACGACGATGAGCTGAAGCCAGTCCACCCGTGACCACGACTCTTGTAACAGGGCCGAAACGTCGGGTAATAAAGAGGTATGTAAATATCTCAATAATCGCGTAAAAGACCCGTTAGTCTTAAGTTTATATTTTTTCCAAAATTGTCCTTAACGGAGGGCATGTGTAAATTTGGGTACGAAAAGACAAAAACGACGAATAGTGAAAGCTGAATGAATAAGGATATTACATAGACTATCAATAACTTGATCAAAATTTTGAACTTTTTCCTCGATAAAAGTGGAAAAGCCATCTTATGAAATCGGGGACGCCAGGAGGCGTAGGGAAGTTTTGTCTAAAACTTTTATGTTGGGGGCCAAACAGTTAAATTTAGATATTGTTGTTAATTTATCCACCAACAACAATACCAACGACACTAAATTTTTGCTTCCCATCATTATTTCTAGATTGTGCTACTCGTATTACGGTTAGCGTCCACCACGTACCATCATTATTATTATATCATTGAACCAAGTAAACCTTAAATGTAATCATTTAATAGAATAAGAATTTTCTTAAATATTTGTATTACTTTATCTCAAATATCGTGTGTGTTTACAAATGAGTTTTTCCTTTTGTAACGTGTACAGACACAAAACACACCTGCTGGTTTCCTGATGCAAAAAAGAAATAATGTGGTATTTTAGACTACAAAACACTAATTATTCTTAAAGAAAAAATAATCAGGTAGCATGTAGGGGTGGGTAGATACCTCAAATAGAGTAAAGAAAATAAGAACCCTCATTAGTAGAAAGGAAATTACAGTTTCCACTAAGAGGGGAATGAAATAAGGTCATCATGTTAGAGATAGATATTTTATATTCTCCAGGTGTTTAAACCAGTTTATTTTATTGCGTGATATTTTGCTTTAAAGTATAGCAAGCCTTCATATCAATAAGAATAACAGCGGGAATCATATTTTTTAACTATTTTAAGATATATCAGTATTGCCAGATTTTATTGTAACATTTTTTACTTAACCGATAACACAAGTGGTCGGCCTATGGGCGAACAGTAGACCTCGCGAATATTAAAATCATTTTTTTGGGATTTCCCTCCCAATAAAAAAACTTAAGACAAAGAAGTTGTTTTAATTAAAGGAATAGATACTTGTGCTAAGTTTCGTGGAGATCAGATAATAAATGGGGCCGTTAGCCCGGAAAAACATTACAAACATTATTTGAGCTTTCTTCCACAATTTTTCCCCCAAACCAAAAAAGCTCACGAGAAAAAAATTGTATGGAACATTTGTGGCAAGTTTCGTGAAGATCGGATAAAAAATGTGGCTGCTAGCCTGGAACACACATACCGACAGACAACTGACGGACGAAAGCAAAAATGTCCGTTTAGATTGAGGAGCCACATTTCGTATCTTAATGAAATTTATATAGGTATTTAGTAGTAAGTTTAAAAATTTTGTAGCCTCAGTCCTCGATTTTGTAGTATAATACTTCAAAAATTATAAGAACATAAAGGTGGCTCCTCAATCTAAATGTTTAGATTGAGGAGCCTCGTCATAACTAGGAAAATCATTGATGAATATTTACCAAAATTAGGTATGATTTAGTAGTATTCGAGAGTAGTTAGTAGACAAAATCTGAGTTTTGTAGTATTAAAATTAAAAAAGTTATCATACATTATATGTGGCTCCTCAGACCGTTACTTACGAGTCGTCATTTTTCATAGAAGGAGACAATTAATGCGCAATTTCTTGGTCATTTAGTAGTAAGTATTTCAGTTTTGTAGGATAAGATTCAGTAATTAATTATGAGTGGATTAGGAGATATGGCACATTTTAACTGGCTCCTCAATTGAGATGCTTAAAAAAATATATTTGCCTTTAATCTACTTATACTTGTAACGAAATTTGTAACAAACACATCAATATTTAGTATAAATTTATACTAAATGCCCGTTATAATTCTACCATAAAAAAGTACATATTTACGAACTTATTAGCTATTCTACAATTTCCCTACAAATTATTTCATGGGTGTCCATGAATATATTAGTCCAGAAATATTATTAATATTTATATAAAAAAATAAGGCCAAGTGTGAGTCTATTAAAATTTAAACTTTCTAACTATCACGGTTCATGAGATATAGCCCAAGACAGACGGACGGACAGTGAAGTCTGAGTAATAGGGCGTTTGTGCATTAGACGGAATTTTTCGGTAGTATCGGTACGGTATCGTACCGATACTACCGAAAAATTCCATTCCATTCCATTTCCATTAACCTTCTCACTCGTTTGAGTTGATTATTAGTATTAATAATCAACTCAAACGAGTGAGAAGGTTAATGGAAATAGGCAACTTTTTTATTATTATATTTCTGTATTTGAAAGCAATAAGTTCTTCTACTATTGTTAAGTATTTAGGCAAGTATACTTAAATCACAAAAACTTAAATGTCATCGCCAGGACTCGAACCCGTGGACAACAACAAGGGGAATGCTCTGACCACTTAGCTAAAATGAGCAATACCAACTTCATCAAATCTTTAGATTTCTAGATCGAGCTATTTATTACCAGTACAACAATTTTGACATTAAAAAAGGGTTCCGTCATATTATTCAGAGTAACTCCGATACTGGGTTCAAAACGACCATAAAATCACCGTGTATAAGGAAATGTATTGCGACGATTTCAGTTCCTGTGATTAGATTCGATGGGCTTAGATGATATTTTATGATCATCCATACATAAATACAAACATACAAATTTAAAACTGACAGACTACTACGGTGGTGTGGTCGGTAGTGCATCCGCTCTCGACGCCGGAGTCTCGGGTTCGATTCCCGGTCAGGACAAACTTTGTATGATGACACACGTTTGTACCGAAGTCTGGGTGTTTCCTATGTATAATAATCGCTTATTTACCACCGTTCACCTCCTATGTATGTATTTACAAAAAAATGTAAACAAGTATTTATATCAGTTTATCTAGTACTCATATCACAAACTCTGCTTAGTTCGAGGCTAGATGGCGTTGTGTGAATTGTCCTAATATTTTTATATTTATAAAATATAAATATTATAAAACGTTCTAATACCCAGTTATGTTCAGTTTCATGTACTACTTATCTAGTTTCATACGTTGTGGCTATTTTAGGTGTAACTAATTTCATGTACTTTTCAAAATTTTATTCCTGTAATTTGGCACCCATTTTTGTTTCACCCAGATGTGTTATTTAATGTTTTATAATGTTTATTTCTCTCACACGAATCAGTGTTATTTTTAGAAGTGTACCGGATGTGCGATACGCTACAGAATTTAGCTAGGTACCTCTCTGAACTGTAATTATATAATTGACTAGTGGTCCCGGCGAACTTCGTACCGCCTGAAATTTTGCTTATGAACCTTCCCTGAACCTCCACAAATATTTTAAAACCCAAATTAGCCAAATCGGTCCAGCCGTTCACGCGTGATGTCGTGACCAAGGGAAATATGGATTCATTTTTATATATAGAGATTATAAAGCAACCAAAGTAGATGAAAATATATAGTCAGCTAATATATAGTTATTATTTACATAATATATAGTACAGTATTGGAATTTACATAATTTAACGACAATTGTAGACACGTCAATATTCACAACGTCTTCGAATTTTATATTATAAAGTTCTAGCCTTCGCGCGCACTCATTAAACCGAAGATGATAAATGCCACCTGTATCGATACGCACTTTTAACAGCCTGCACTTTAACACACTGCACTTTCATAATTCGTACTTTTCGACCTGAGATTAGATAAAATAAATTTCTAAAATCATTCATCCTGTTTTCATTCATATTTAACATGGTCACCCTTAATAGCAAATTCTTAAGGAATATCGAAAAGTAATTTGGCTTTTAAATACCAAGTGATACAGTGTTGTTGTGTACATGTGTATTTAGTAGACATTTATACTAAATGTTAGTGTATCTAGTTTTTGATTCTGTTGTGATCTCAGGTAGCTACAGTCAATTATTCATTATGTAGAACGTCTGGATTGAGGAGCCAGTTAAAATGTGCCATATCTGCTAATCCACTCATAATTAATTACTGAATCTTATCCTACAAAACTAAAATACTTACTACTAAATGACCAAGAAATTGCGCATTAATTGTACGACTCCTTCTATGAAAAATGACGACTCGTAAGTAATGGTCTGAGGATCCACATATAATGTATGATAACTTTTTTAATTTTAATACTACAAAACTCAGATTTTGTCTACTAACTACTCTCGAATACTACTAAATCATACCTAATTTTGGTAAATATTCATACATGATTTTCCTAGTTACGACGAGGCTCCTCAATCTAAACATTTAGATTGAGGAGCCACCTTTATGTTCTTATAACTTTTGAAGTATTATACTACAAAATCGAGGACTGAGGCTACAAAATTTTTAAACTTACTACTAAATACCTATATAAATTTCATTAAGATACGAAATGTGGCTCCTCAATCTAAACGGACATAAGCAAAATTGTCCAATCTCGAAATGTAGACGCTTCGCTAGCCACGCTCACACGGTCAAAAATATTTGTTATAACTTAATATAGTAATCAAAATTGTTTGTGGCTCACCTTCCGAAGAAAAGCTTCGTTGCAGGTTTGTGCTGTTCCTTTCCAATGATAGTGACGAAACCGAACATTGCCAAGAAGTCTTGTTCCAAACAACATAGATACTTCGTAGACAATGCGTCGAATGTTAAGTACATCTGTGCGTTTCTTATACTTGTTCAGTTTACGTCTTCGAACTATCCGTTCATCTGGCTCAGAATATTCACCTGTGCTTGTGAGGCCTTCTTCAGCAGCCCAAGCACTTAAAACACCCTCTATAAAGCTGAATAACTGTTGTACATTGGGCTCTAATTTACTAGGTATATAGAGAAAAGGCGATACGGTCTTTTTGGGAACGATAGCTTTTGCTTCCGGCTCATCTTCGAGCGCAGCTGCTACATCATGATGAGGACAATTGTGAACTTTGTGGTGATGGTGGTGATGATGGTGATGATGTTTAGATTTACGCCTAGAGTCCTTCGTGTTTGAACCGCTGCCCTCTCCTTTGTCCGCAGTTTCGCCGCCACTAGAGTGTGAGTCACCACTAAGTTCTCTACGTGGCTTGGGACGGCCATTGGAAGTCAATGTTGCTAAAGCTCCAGCTGCAAGACAACAGTGATGTGCAACACAGCAAAATCGAGCATCTCCTTTCTGCAACCCCGTGTGCGCTTTATGGCAAAACGAAACATCTGGCACTCTCGCTCCAAGTGCGGCTAGATGAGCTCGATCAGCACATACTTGCATTAGAAGGTTCTCACCGAAGTGCACAGTCTTGTGTCGCCGACGACGAAGGTGCATCACAGTCCCGCTGCCAGCTAGTGAGGGTGGTGCTGATACCGAAGCAGGTTTGGTGCGGGGCTCGAGCGCGCGCGCACATCGAGGTGGCGGCGCGCGGTGCGTCTCCACCATCATTGGCGAGGAGCGGCGTCAGCGGCCGGCGCGCGAGCGTCACCTCATCACCGTTCGTTCCCCTAGCGCCCGGTCACACACCACACTTAATAAACACTATTATTTCATCTCATACATTTTAAGATTATAATAGTCATTTTGAAATTCATATCGGTAATATTATTTGATTGTCATGGCAAAGTTCAACTTTTTTCACTGTGTGTCAATAAACAGATTATCATAAAGCATAATTTTCTGTTTCCTACTGTTTAATAGAGTGATATCAATTTAATGTTATTTACACATTCATTCATGCTAAAGGAAGCCCCGTTGATTGGAAACGTGATATAAAGGTATGAATAAAACGTATGTAGCCAGCAGAGTTTGAAAGTGGTTTCATTTCAACATAATGGTAGACCACAACCGTTGATGAATAAAAAAAACGTATCGGGTTTAAGGAAATTGGATCTTTAGCTAAATAACATCGTTACAGGGTCCATTTAAGTGGAGCCGTACGCCGTAAGCCTTTAATACTCGTACACGAAGGGATACACAATATTTTCAATCTAACCCTAAATTACGAGTAGGATATAAATTAATTCCATATGTGAGTTTGATTAAGATCGTTGACCAAAATGGGATGTTGGGACACGTTAATAGACTGAAATTGATAATGAAATACCGATAAAATTACGTGATTGAAGTAGTTTTATTGCGGCAGCAGCAGGGACGCAACCAAGATTGTTTGCGGCCCTGCTGCTGCCACAATTAAAGCTAACTAACAGATGTTAGTTAGTACATAAATAGTTTACAACGAATACTTTTAATCGGATGAAAGCATACTGTAATATATAATTTTATGTATGTAAAAGTATACTCAGACAACCTGCCTCGACTGAATGTAAGTTGGACTTATTCATAGTAAAAAAAGTGATGAATCTTTTTACTTTGGCAGCGTTTTAATTACGCTAATAGCTGGTGCAAACTTTCACGAGAGAAGTAGGACGTCACCAACGACAACTGGTCGGACCATAGGAAAGAAAAATTTGTAAACAAATTTTAGCTTAATTTAGTTAAGATAGAATTAATTTGGGCCTCGATCATACCGAATATAAAATATTTTATTTTTCAAAACATCAATATTATTTCATTCATATTTTAGACCTTACTACTTGGGGCACACTAAAAGTTTTGCACTTCTAGCTAATCGGAACTATTTGAATTTGGAATGTTATATTTTTTTAAACGTTGCAACCTTCTTAGTAATAAAAAAAAAACAATTGGCGGGAAATCATATGTCAATTGTTTTTTATCACACTTCAAAGTTCTACGTATGCAACGAAAATGGAATTAAGTCGAAAAGATTTTAGGGCGATGATTGTTTTATGATTTTAAAAGTTTTCTCTCTCCGCAAGACTGTGCCGCTCGTCTTCAAAATGCTTTTGGGAGAGAAGCACATTGTTTGAGCACCGTGAGGCGATGGTTTGCTGAATTTGAAAGAGGTCGAGTTTCTTTACATGATGAATTTCGTGAAGGGCGGCCTTCAACTGCCGTCAACGCAAATAATGTGGCTACTGTTAAGTGGTTAATTGAAGAAAACCCTCGGATTACCTATGAGACAATTCGAGGACTATTGGGGATTGGTATAAGTGAAATCCAGAAAATTTTACACGAAGAATTGAAAGTTCGGAAACTTTGTTGTCGTTGGATCCCTCATGAACTGACAGCGGAGCAGAAGCGGGCTCGCGTGGAATGGTGCTCACAGATGCTACTGAAGTACGACCACGGACATTCTAATGCTGTTTATGACATTGTCACAGGAGACGAAACGTGGATTTATTGTTTTGAAGCCGAAAAAAAACAGCAATCTTGTGAATGGGTGTTTGAAAATGAGAACAAGCCAACAAAAGTGAGGCAGGCGAGAAACGTTGGTAAAAAAATGCTCGCGTTTTTTTTCTCAGCTACGGGGTCCCATCTGTACAATTCCACTTAAAGATCAAAAGAGTGTTAATGCCGAGTGGTATTCTACCATTTGTTTACCCAGGGTGTTAGAAAAAGTTCACGAAAGACGACCCAAAAGCCGCGTTCTCCTACATCATGACAACGCTTCTTCAGACACGGCCAACAAAACAAAGTCATTTTTAGCTTCCGAAAAAGTACAACTCGTCACCCATCCTGCGCATAGCCCCAACCTAGCACCCTGTGATTTCTGTATTTTCCCCAAAATCAAAGATTTGATGAGAGGTTTCACTTTTACCAACTCCGAAGAGGCAGTGATAGCGTTCAATCAGCACGTAGAAAACATGTCTTCAGATCTGTGGTCCTCCTGTTTTAAAAAATGGTTCGATCGTATGAAAAGTTGTTTAAAATCTAAAGGAGAGTATTTTGAAAAGCAATAAACATAATATTTTGGTTTTAACATGTTGTTTTTTTAAGTTACGCAAACTTATAGTGTGACCTACGTATATAAGTCATCCAGATAATTATAATAAATAATTATCAACTTGTACGATCCAACAATGATCGCAAGCGGACATCCTTTGCAGGCACTAAGCTAATTTATGACCCTTTTGTTACTTAATGGAACTAGTATCTTTGCACCATTATACCTTCGTTGGTCCTTTGGATACTCCTGATGTGAGTTCTAGCTAACTTGCAAGAGTGACTTAGATTACAAGAATCTTGAAGATTTTTTATTCAATGTTGCTTGACTATGACGGTTGACTAGATGAGTAAAGTGTTTTTAAAGATAAAAATGTCTTACATAGCGTACGTGTTTATGATCAACTGCTGACTTAGCGTTTATTATCCTTGGAAAAATATTATTGTTGGTGGTCATCCCATCTACCGCAGATCTTGTCCTTATGGTCGCCTTTTACGACACACTCAGTATTACTCGTAAATGGGTTGGCTCTTAAATTGTAGGACAGAATAAAATCAAAGTAATGGACTGCGAATTAAGTTTGTTTAAGATAGCAGACCAGATACAAATAACCCTGAACAAAACAAGCCATTTCCACTAGTGCTAGGAGTTTGAAATTTCTGCTACAATACTCGCCCCTATCAAAAATAAAGTTGTCAAACCATCTTAATAAACACCGAGATTCAAACTTATAATTAGATTTCTATACGTAATATTTCAGGAGTCTAATTAGAATGAAGAATGTTCTGAATTTCAGCATAATTACAATCTATTCTCCCTGGGACAGAGGCATAAATCAACACTTTGCTCGCTTAAATTTCATCAACGGTTTAATTGTGGTACAATCATTTATCTAATCTGTGATTTATTTATCTATCTATCAGTAGTTGAACAAAAGCACAAAAAATATAAATTAAAAGCTATACGTTAACGGTTTTTAATTTCCAACTGGATCAGATAAATTGCCATCTTCAAGCCAATTACTTGCAATCGGCTACTTTGAACATTTCAGATTTTATGGATTATTGAGTTTTCAATCAAAGAATTATTACTTTCAATAGTGTTTTTATCCACCACGGGAAAACACTGCTGAGATTCTATTTAGTGGTATGTAACATCGGTCCTGGCTGCTTGAAATTTTGATTGCATTACAGGTTTTTTACTATTTATCTAGTGCGTGGTATCGGCAATATGCTTGCCCCCTGTTACGAGGGACCTACGAAATTACTCGCGTAGTGTGGGTGTGTAATCTACCTCTGCCTACATTTTCGGTTATATAGGCATGATGTATGTCTCACTGTGAACATCTCGTGAAGTGTGTAATTTTGTTGGATTTTTTTACGTAAGAGGAAGGCAAGACTATGTTCTTAACATTGAATTACTACCGGCAAATTAGACTAAAAATGTAGTTAGAATTATTTGATCTGTTAGGATAGAGTTTGGAGTTTAATATTGTATACTTAATAAACAATTATAGATATTGAATGAGTCACCGCAACACACTGTGTGGACGTTTTCACCCAAGCGCCCTGCATTGCGCCAAATTCAGATTGGTTTGATTCTATTTGTTCTTTTAATTGGAACAACAACGACAAGCGCAACCCCTTACCATATTTTAGCGACAATATTTAGATTTTTCAGGATTGTTTTCTGTATAACGATGTTTCCGTGTTTCTTAAACGATATTTATATGGTTACATTAAACAGGTGATCGCTGTGTTTTATTGCTCAAATAAAAATGTTACGTGGCGTTGTAACTTTAAACAAATGCCTTATTATCACATGAAACTACAATGAGCTAGGCAGAATATAATATTACAATAATCTGTTTGTTGACTTTAAATGCAATAGTATTTTCACCAAACGCGGAACCTGTACAAGGTTTTAATCACGATAACGATAGGCGTACACATCACTATTGCACGTTATTCAAAATTGAAAACAATAGAATTACTCTACATTAATCAGTCAGTCATCGTCAAGCCAATCAACTCACACGTAAATCTGTTCAAGTTAATAAATAAATAAGTTTTTTTTTAGTTACATAACCAAGCACTGGCACACACTGAACCGCTCCTACGCCCTGGCGGTCCGCGCTGCGACTGGCTCCAAGCCTCCAACACGCGTCAACGGAGGTTGGCCACGATCGTCGAACTTCGTTACGATTCGGAGTGGAACGATCGTGAGTCCTCGGGCGCTCTCGGAGCAAGCGCGCCTGCGGGCGGGCGGCGCCCGTTTGCCCCGCTTTGCCCCCCTACCACACGATATAACAATTCAGTTTAAATTTATTTCTGCTAAAATTAATGGATATCTCTAAACAAGTACACAATCATTACAGGATATCTTTTCTTCAGGGTATTATAAAATATAAAAGTAATTCGAAATTCAGAATGTAGTAACACTGTCAGAAAGAACCGTAGTTTCATTTAACATGATGAGAGCAAGAAAAGACAATTGAATTTACTTTTAATAATAAAACACATAAAATTCAATTGGAATCTAATAACATCCATCACAAATGATTACAAAGCTAAAACTTTTCATTTTCTTAATTATGAAAGTTACTTGTGACATTTGAAACCTTTTGTTGTTCTGAGTCGTTTAAAATTGATGAAATGAAAACTGTTCGATTTGAACGGATAAGTTAGAAACGTACGTTAAGTGAGTATTATTTCTGTAAATGCTAAAGTAGATGCCATAGAAATCTATGTATTTAAATCCGAAAGTTTTAAGTACATAGAAAATAAAATATTAAATATTAAATTTTAATTTTTGTGGTATCTCGGTTTCATATTAACTATAAAATACCGGCCAAGTGAATGTCGAGCCACGCACAAGATAGGGTTCCGTAGTTACCCATAATAGCCTCTATAACTCCTGAACTAATAGAATTTTACCATCCCTTATAGTTGTTCTTCAAAGTTCATAACATGGACAACCATCATGAATTTTTTCAGGTTCTACACGACAGCCGTTTAGATTTTAGAGGGGAGGGACGACATGTTTTCGCAAAAACATGCTCTTGAAAGCTAAATATCTCGCAAACGGATGCTTCAATCAAAAATCATATTAATAACGTGTCAATGTTTTTAAAATACCTATCTAATGATACCCGACACGATAGAATAGACGCGAGAAAAAAAAAACTGTTTTTACGTGTAGGGGAAATATTTTTCTTAATTTTATTTTTGCTCATTATTGCACTAACCGTTCGGTGGACCGTCGGACATGACAAAACTATAAGGGTTCTGAGGCTTTTACTACGGAACCCTAAAAAGATAAACCAGTTTACAAGGCAGATGTCTGGTACCAAGCAACTAAAAATTAGAGATAAACGAAGTTTCACTCCGTGTTGGCTTAATCTAATTAGAGTACAGCATAGCAGAACGTTATCGCGCGCCTGTCACGCTTCGCTACAGAGTTTCCTTACGCAGAAAATATTCTTACCCTATTGAGTACTGAATGTTGAGAAAGTTAAAACAAATATACGATAAATAAAAACCATTTTATACAGTAAATGCATTTGCCACGGTTATTTACTTTGGCAAAGATTAGTAGGGCGCGCCACACCATCGGATGTTATTGATTGATAAATTTTTTTCGGCCTTTGAAGACCGCGAAGACCGCGAAGATCCGCGTATCTCGTAAATATCAATTGCCAACATTTCTAAGGTCCGTTAGTGTTAGTCGTTCATCATTTTTATATTCGGTTGTGTGACGAAGAAACTGCGAAAATAAGTTACCTTCAGGCAATTTTTACGTTTTGATACAAGATTGTGTATTGAAGCAAATAATAATGCGTCTGGGGACGAAGACCGCGGGGAGAACTCGGCGCCTCCTTCCTAATTCACAACTTTTAAGTATTTATTTATGTTCTTCTGAAACTGTTTGCATCTTATATGATGTACAAGTACATTTATGTTTCTCCGAATTGTTCTTTAACTCAAACGCGTGCATTACTGAAATTACACGTACGTCGCTTATGAGTATTGCAAGTTACCTTCATATTATGAGAAAGGAGCAATAATAATTTTACGGGACTCGTTTTTAAATTCCGCGGCCCAGGACCGCGGCCGTTCTAACGTCCGTAGCCGGGCGTCTCTGGTTACAAGCAGAACGTATTTCCACTGGCACCGGCGGACTTTGACCACCTCTGTGGTCTCTGCGGGGGTTAGGTCGGGATGAGAATCCCGCGTCGTTGGGGTAGAGTTTTATACCGCGTCAGTGAGCGAATCTGGTTGCGTGTGCAACCCTTCCAGCCTGCTTCTGTAAGGACGGCGGGTGGCGATCCCGCCGTCCTGCTCGCAGAGGGACACGGCCGCGTTCCACCTACTCCCGCTGGAGACCATGGCTTGAAGCATGGTCTCCAGCGAGAGGGTATCCATACCCAGACCCACTACGAGGTCCCAGCGCTGACTCGCCCACGCTGAGCACTTCACCAACGTGTGAAGTGCGGTATCGTCGTCGGAAATGTATACCTCTAAGGTAATAGAATATAATATACTGAACCCTGTTATACCTAACTATGACTACATACATACATACATACATAACATCACGCCTCTCTCCCAGTGGGGTAGGCAGACACCACGGATTTCCACCTGATACGTGTGGACAACCTGTGGAGTGCGGTGTCGTCGTCGGAAACCTCGCAGTGTTGACACCGGGGTGTGACCTCACGATGGATGCGAAACAGATAGCTACCGAAGCATCCATGCCCGGTAACGACCTGCGTCGCACGATTCGTGAGGTCACCATGCTGCCTCTGCAGCCAATCGTCCATGATCGGTCTCACCGCGCCGCGATGATGGTGGTACCCTACTTGGGTTGCTCAAGTCGCACCCTCCATGACTCCATGAGATCCTGGCGGAGCTGGGACCGCTGGTCCTCGATTTCTCGAGACGCAGGCCTGTGGTCCCGCTCCAGCGCCTCCTTGCGCTGTTGGAACAATGACGCAAGGGCTGTCGCTTCCAGGTCCCATGTCCAGGTCCCGGCTGGGAAACATGCAGCCTCTCCGGAGATCGTGCGGTACCCCCTTTTTATTTTGACGGCCACGGTCCCCAACGGTCGGAGCGTTGAGTTGTTGGCCGTCAACCTCGCCGCCCATACGGGAGCCCCGTTTAGGGCCAAACTCCTCACGATCCCCAGGTACAGTCTCCTGCAGGAAGCGTTGGGTCCCTTTAGGTTGGATTTTACGGGACTTAATGATGGATAGTAAAATTTTGTCGCAGTGCTGTTTTTGTAAAAATATAAATACTAACAAATACCTTTTTGGCAGTTTTATTTATTATTCTTGCAACTATGTTAGCAAACCTCTAATTTACTTATACAACTCATAGTTTAAAGTCAAGTAATTAGAACTCAATACTATGTCATACATATAGTTAGTTGTCTGGAAGCCTCAAATGCCTTGCCTATCATCTTAAGGTATTACAAGTTGTATAATTTCATATATCATCTTCATAGATCCAGCCGTCGCTCAGTTCCTCATTATTGTAAGCTAAAGGGGATGCAATTCAATAAGACCGTATTGCATCTTCTATTCAAAGACTTAGCAATCAGTCGGCGTAATCCCTTGGGAATACTTATATGTTAGACGGTAACTTAACAAAAGGCCACGTTAAATGAGATCCTACCTAAGACCTTAAATGTGTGAATAGGTAGAAATATCAGTTACAATAGATCGCGCTCAAGAATTTTAGTGAGTTAAGTGCATACTGCTTGACTGGGAAAATCCCTGAAATGGTTTGTAGCCGAAATGTTTGATTTAACGTGATCAATATCTTAAGCTATCGAAAGGGATTGTGATACACTTTCATTTACATGGAATTTGTTCCATATAGGAGTGCGCAATACTAATACTCGTTTGAATGCCACAATAGCAAACATTCACAGTAGAAGGAGTAACTCAAATATGCATAGATATTTAAAAAGAAGTCAATACTCAAAAGACAGAATGTATAGATTCTGTCTTTTGAGTATTGACTTCTTTTTTCTACTAATGTAAATAACACACTCATGCGGTACTCATCCGATTAGAAAAAAAATTATCAGATCAGAAAAAACATCAAATAGCCCATTTATTGTACCAATCCGTTGGAGATACGGTACCTAAATTATTACGATTATGAATTGACACAAGCGTCAACGATGTTTGTAGAAAATTTAATACAAATTTTGATTTTTTTATCGTTGTTGAATGTTATTTTGTTCGTTGGGTAAATCATGGGTGTTCCGTAGCTAGAACGACGGAAGCGGCTATGACGTAAGCACCCATTGGGGTTGCGAGGTCAGACGGCAGTCTCTCCCTCGGTGTTTTTCACACTACAAAGTGTTGATGCCAGTTATGCAACCTGAAATCTACCTTAACACGTTTGAATAGTTAATATCGATAATGATATAGGTACCTATCTAGTATTGAAAATATAATACAAAATATTTTATACGTTATTGTTACATAAACATGTTAAAGAATATGGTTTGTAACCAATCCGATGCCACTGTTGTTCACAGGTTACCTTGTGTAGGGTTGTTTTTCGTAACCTTTGACTGTGAGCGTCACAATATAATAAATGATACGTTATTGGGCATACAAAGCACTGCCCGTACAAAGGGTATTATTTCTAAATTAGGGAGGTTGACAATGAAATACCTATCAAAATATTCTTGTGAACTGGCAGATATTAAATGCAGAACTTACCAAGAGCTACAGCCTTTTTGTTACATAGATGCTGATGTTGGTACTGTTACAGATATAAGCATACTATACTAGTACTGTACTAGTGGTACTATGCACAACAGAACAAAAGTGAACCGTAGCGTTGATGCAAATTTGTGTGCTGGCACCGACATAGGACTTGCACCCAACGATCGAACTTTGCCCAATTATCTTCTCTTCGCTTTCAGTGAGTCGTGCGCGTCGGTTTAATTGTTACAACACAAGGTATAATGTTACCTCAGGTTAACAAATATAAGTACTACTTTACAAATGTACAAAATCAAGGCACCCATTCGATTGTGCTAAATCACTGTTTCCATAAAAATTAATCGCCGTTCGTTTGTCTCACTAAAACTCTGGATTAGCTGGACCGATTTTGCCGATTTTGATTTTTAAAACATTCGTGAAGGTTTAGGGAAGGTTTAAAAGAGAAACAGTACGAAGTTCGTCGGGACAGCTAGTTATATTATAATAATAATATAGAATGTAGCCAAAAGCGAAGCCTACGTAGCCCTGGACGCAAACGACAAAAACATGAATACGAAGACGACGAGTAAGCTACGGATTAGTAACATTACATATATTATTTGGGAATTACCACAGGCTTATCTTGCGCATCTACGTTTTGTAACTTTCTGAACGTTTTGTGACGATATAAATATCTTTAGCTCTTAATATCTTGTATGAGTCTCAGTGGTCTAGAAAAATGTTACATTTAGACACAAATATCTATGACTTAATTCGGTCACTCATTGTAAACACACAGTCTTACAATGCATATATAATTTTAAATTTAAATTACAAAGTAAGGACGGTATGTCGTTGCTACCGTGGAAGATGGGAAGGCCTTTGGTGTGGGACGCTACATGCGTTGCATGGTTGTATATTTGACACCTCTGTTGATAACACGGTTGATTATGCCATAAAATTAGGGTTGACAGACACATATTACAGCGTGAAGGGTTTATTCCGTAATTGTTGTAACTTCAGAGAGAAAACTAGTTTCTCTGAAGAACTGACGAACTTGATTAACGTATTTTATTTTCATAAACTACAAACATATTTGGTATAAATGTAACTTTGCATGAATATGTGTGTTACCACGCCGAAAAAGTGCTTAAATAAAATAAAAGTAAAAATTAGTACCTTCCCTACACATAGGCTTACTTGACTACGGGGCCCTATTCTATGCGTGGCCCAACACGCACTTGGCCGGCTTTTAATGACAGAAACGTTTGCCGTGTCAGCAAGTACACTAGGTACGCGTATGTTATACATTACACATACATTATACCAATGTATCGTGACGACACTATTCTTCATAACCTTTATGCTAAACGCAATAATTGAGGGTGTATGTAAATTAGCTCAATGACGTAGCATTTCCCATACTAACATTATAATATACTAACACATACATAGGTTGCGGTATTCTAACCATTGTAGGGTTTACCATTATTACTACATTAACGTATCAGAGGTTTATGTTTAACAACGAGGTTAGTAAAGTAATCAATGCAGAATGTAATATTGGCAGTGGCTCTGCCTTACTTAGAAAAGCCTACGGGAACATAACTGGGATAAAAATTACCTAAATCCAATACCTACTAGCTAACTACAAATATTATAATATATGTTATCATCCTAATAGCTAAACATATATCTACATATATTATCTTCTCAACATTTTACCGATCCATCATCCGACCTATTTCATTAGTTAAAATATTTGCTGATAGTTTTTGCTTACTTATCGATAAGTAATATAATAGTGAAATTGGAGAATTACGTAGTCAGCAAGCAAAGAGTCCATAAATCATAAAATGTTATCACTTTTCTGACTGAACATGGTAATCTATTGGATTAACCTCATACCTTTTGAAACTTGGTCGTACAAAATTAGCCTAACTATGACCAAGCTATTTTAAATATAATTTATGCATTAGATACCGTTGCCGAGATTATTATTACATGTAGATAGGTATATAAGATTGTGTGTAAGCAGCGTAAAAGTACCCAATTAGTGGCAACGGACTATTACATTAAAGTAATAAAACTAACGATATGTAGGTGATAATAAAGATTTTTATGATAAACAATCAGTAATGAAACGTAACAATATAACATCAATACGTTGAAGATAATTGAGCTAGCAAACGAACCATGGGTACTTTACAAGAGGATACATGGCGTTGACAGCACAGCGCAGGCGTGAGGTGGTTACAACTCTCCCCCGCGCTGCCACGTTTCACCCACCACTGGGCCGCGGAGCTGACGCCAATGCACGTATTAATCCAACCAGTATACTAGATACGACATTGATGTGATTGGATGCTGCAACCCATAGTTTAACTTCCAAAAAAGGAGGAGGTTTTTTTATGTTTGTTACCTCATATCTTTGGACTGGGTAAACCGATTTTTTTTTTAATTTGAAACCTCCTACGTCCCAAATGATCCCAATAATTTAGTCCCATTTCGATAATTTGTAGTCGGTTGCTGTGTCAATTTTTGACGTGTATTTTATTCAAGAATATTATTAGTTGACCTAGCAAGTGAAGCGTCTATATTTTGAGACTGGACTATTTTGCTTTCGGCAGTCTATAATATGAATTCCAGGCTAGCAGCCCCATTTTTATCCGATCTCTAAGAAACATGGCACAAGTGTTCTTTGATTTAAAACAATTTTTACATCTAGAGCTTTTTTGACTATTGACATAGGTTCAAATAACAAGGTCTACTGTTCAACCATGATACTCGTATATGGGCGACCACTAGTTACTAAAATTCCCTATAGCTCATCCAGAAACTTTGATTAAAGAGTGAGTTCTCGCCAGTACTATACTGCCTCCGGATTGAGCTCACGTTCAATATTAATTCCATAACCGCTTTTTCTTTTTTTTTTTTAGTTCCGCGACCAAGGCCGCGGCCGCTCTAACGTCCATTGCCGGGCGTCTCTGGTTACAAGCAGAACGTATTTTCAGTGGCGCCCGGCGGACTTTGACCACCTCTGTGGTCTCTGCGGGGGTTGGGTCGGGATGAGAATCCCGCGTCGTTGGGGGTAGGGTTTTATCCCGCGTCAGTGAGTGAATCTGGTTGCGTGCTATGGGGCAAAGGCCCCGCAGCACGCAACCCTTCTAGCCTGCTTCTGTAAGGACGACAGGTGGCGATCCCGCCGTCCTCAGGCCCCGATCATGGAGGTCGATGGTCTTGGGCGTAGATGAGTCTGCGGCGGCCTCGCCGCTGACTACGGAACTCGGCGGGGAGGGCACGCTCCCTCTCCCTCTCGGCCGCCTCCTTCGCGAGCACGACTTGCTCGCAGAAGGACACGGCCGCAACCACCTACTCCCGCTGAAGACCATGGCTTGAAGCATGGTCTCCAGCGAGAGGGTATCCACGCCCAGACCCACTACGAGGTCCCGGCGCTGACTCGCCCACGCTGAGCACTCCACCAACGTGTGGAGTGCGGTGTCGTCGTCGGAAACCTCGCAGTGTTGACACCGGGGTGTGACCTCACGATGGATGCGAAACAGATAGCTACCGAAGCATCCATGCCCGGTAACGATCTGCGTCGCACGATACGTGAGGTCACCATGCTGCCTCTGCAGCCAATCGTCCATGATCGGTCTCACCGCCGCGATGATGGTGGCACCCCACTTGGGTTGCTCAAGTTGCACCCTACATGACTCCATGAGATCCTGTCGGAGTTGGGACCGCCGGTCATCGATTTCTCGAGACGCAGGCCTGTGGTCCCGCTCCAGCGCCTCCTTCACAACAAGGGCTACTCAAGGCTCTCGACAAGGGCTCTCGCTTCCAGGTCCCATGGAGGGGTCCCGGCTAGGAGACATGCAGCCTCTCCGGAGATCGTGCGGTAGCCCCTTATTGTTTTGACGGCCAAGGTCCTCAACGGTCTGTTAAGGAGCGTTGAGTTGTTGGCCGTCAACCGCGCCGCCCATACGGGAGCCCCGTATAGGGCCATACTCCGCACGATCCCCAGGTACAGTCTCCTGCAGGAAGCGTTGGGTCCCTTTAGGTTGGGCATCAGTCGCGAAAGCGCGACCGATGCGTGTGTCACCTTGGGGACAAAACTTCGGAAATGTGGTCCGAAGTTCCATCGGCTATCAAGTACGATCCCTAGATACTTCATCGAGGGCTTGATGCCGATGCTAACGCCTCCCACATTTATGCTGGAACCTTCAGGTGGACCGTTCCGAGGTCTGTGAAAACACAGAACCTCGGACTTGTGCAAGGCCACCTCCAGTCCCAGCCGCCGTATCCGACCCACGACTTGAGCAACACCCGTCGTGACCTTGAGTGCTGCCTCCTGGTACGTTGCACCCCGCGCCGTGACGAGGGTATCGTCGGCGTAGCACGTTACGCCGACGCCCTCAGGCAACGCACCCCGCAGCACCCAGTCGTAGCCGATGTTCCACAGAAGCGGCCCCAGGACCGACCCCTGTGGAACACCGCACGACACATCCCTCCGAGCTGGCCCAAGCCAGCTGGGGAAAGCTATGGCCCTCTCCGAGAGATAGGCCCCGACAATACGACAGAGGTAGAGAGGCGTTTCGTGATACACGAGCGCCTCCCTAACGCAGCTCCATGGCAAGGTGTTGAACGCGTTGGCGATGTCAAGAGACACCGCCACCACCACCTTGCCCTGCGAGACTGCTTCCTCCGTCAGGCTCTTGACGCGCATGATCGCGCTCACGGTGGAGCGTCCCCGACGGAAACCGTACTGGTTGTCCGCCAGGTCTGGCCCCACCGTCGAGAGATGCTCGACGAGGCGTTCCGCGATAATTCGCTCAAAGAGCTTACACACCTCGTCGAGCAACACGATCGGCCGGTATCCGGACGGTGAGTCCACCGGCCGCCCCGCCTTACGGATCAGGACCAGCTTCCCCGTCCTCCACACCTTGGGAAACTGGCCCCTTTCGAGGCATGCGCTAAAGAGCCCCATCAGTCGAGGCCCGAGTTCTTCGAGGGCCAGGACCCATGCACGGCCAGGAATGCCGTCGGGTCCGGGGGCAGTGATTTTCCGGCGTTTAAGCCGGAGTACTGCCGCCCCTAGCTCCCCCACCCTGACTTCGAGTACGTCGTCTTCGCCGGTGCTATCCGCATCGGGCAGAGACGGAGCCATGCGTGGAGGGACGTGCTCCTCCGCGCTCGTCGAAAACAGGGAGCCCATGACCCGCTCCAGCTGCTGCGGCTGGAGACTCTGGGTCAGTGGGGGCGCCCTAGGTCGGAGTTTCTCCCTGACCTGTAGGTACGGGCGCCCCCATGGGTTCTGCTGCAGGGTCTCCAGGAGCTCCTCACGGGCCGCCGTCTTGGCCCGCTTTATTGTCTCCTGGAGATTACCTTTAGCCTCCCTGTAAGCCTGATAAAGCTCCGCCTCTCGGGTTGCCGCGTCGTCTGGGCGGCGATGCCTCCGGCGAAACCTGGTGTACTGGCGGCGGGCGGAGATGCATGCTGCGCGCAGCTGTGCAATCTCCGGCGACCACCAGTACACCTGCTTCCTTGCCGGTCTGGGTGTAACCCTAGGCATCGCCGCATCACAGATTTGCGACATGGCTCCCCTGAACCACTCCGCCTCGGCATCCACATCGGCAGGCCGGTCCGGTGCCGGAATCCAGGCCTGCACGATGGACGCCTCCAGGAGAGCCTCCCGATCCAGATGGTGAAGTGCCCAACGCGGATCCGGGGGATTTTCTACCGGCTGTGGGAGGTCAGGTGGGGGGACGACATCGAACCGGATGTACCGATGGTCCGAGTGCGTCTCCTCACCCTCCTCCACGTGCCAGCCAGTAATACGGGCGGCGAGGGCAGAAGTCGCGAACGATACGTCCACGACCGAGCTGGTCCCTCGCCGCCAGAAGGTGGCGACATTCCCCCGGTTGAGGACCTCCAGACCACGTGTTCTGGTCCAGTCCTCAAGAAGCCTCCCCTTGTCCCTGGTTTCCCGGGAGCCCCACGCCACACTCCAGGCGTTGAAGTCTCCCAGGAGCAGGACAGGGCGAGGACGGCACGCAGCGAAGACGACGTCGAGCTCAGTGAGCCATAGCTCAAACTGAGTCTCGTCCAGTGTCGGCGAGATGTAGGTGGCCACGACTGCCAACCCATCATAGTCCGCCGCAACACACCCGCGGCCCCTTGCAATGATCGCAAGGCGCGAGCTGTCTGCGGCGGACCCCCCGAAGATAAAACAGGCCGAGCCGTCCTCGTCCACCGGGCTTCCCGGGTGGACGTAGTACGGCTCGGTGACCACGGCCAAGTTTATGGACCACTGCCGGATGCTCTGGTACAGAAGATCCTGAGCAGCGCGGCAGCGGTTCAAATTCACTTGCAGGATGTGGATATGGGCGTCAGACATTAATGGACGTCCATATCAGCATTCCGCCGAGAAACATCTGGCCGTGCAGTAGCGGCACCCCCACCGCTCTCAGCGGATGGACGAGGCTTTGGCCTCGAGGCGGCGCAGGTTGTGCTGCCAACCCGGTGGTCCGCAGTCTTGCCCTCCGCCTCGCATCTAAAGCAGCGAGGCGGGGCGTCGCAGGCACTTGCCTTGTGACCGGGCCGGCTGCAGCGGAAGCACCGATCGCCTACGGTGACTTCCGCTGTGCACTGTACTCCAACGTGCCCCACCACCATGCACCGGAAACATCTTGTTTCCCGGGCACGAAGGAGGTGCACCTGCGCCTTTAGGAAGCCCCCTATGAGGAGGCCTCGTCCGTCCGCCACTTTTAGTGCCGCCGCGACGGGGCACTGGACGACTGTCGTGCCATGGCCAGTGAGGCTGAAGGAGATCTCTCCAGCCTTCACTTGGTCACGGGGACAGCCGCCCGCCTCCACGACGGCGGAAATCACTTCCTCCGTCGTGGCCGCGTCATCCAGACCGGCGACGCGCAATGCAGCGCATTTGGTGGGCCTGGTGACGCGGACGGCTTCTCCGTCCAGCTTGTCCCTCAGCTGAGCCGCTAGGGCATCAGCTTTGGGGCCGCTGGAGGCGCCGGAGACCTCGAGGAGGCGAGCCCCGGTGCGTGTCGTCTTGCACCGGAGACCCCCCTGGATATCGAGGGCTGAGAGGTCGACTGAGGCTTTAACTTGCCTCAGGACATCAGCGTACCCCACACCCCTCTCCACACCCTCCGTCGTCACCGTAAGGACGACGGCTGTGGAGCGAGGAGCGCGGGGCCTCTTCGGCGCCTTCGCCGCGGCGGCTTTGGCCGCTTTCTTGGCGGCCTTTGTCTTCTTCTTTGCTCCCACTACTTCCCATCCCTCCCGTCTGGAGGGATGTGAAGAAGCAGCGGGGGCAACGTTGGAGGAGGCGGGGGTGGCAGAAGTTTCACTCTTCTTACCCCGTCCCTTCCCCTTCCTCGCTTGGGTCGCGGTCTCAGCCGGCATCCGAATCGCTGGGGACGGGGGCGGAGCGGGGCGACGGACAGTTGGTGGCGTGCCGCTTGGACCGGGAGCGGAAGCACCGCCGACAACCGCCGCGTATGTAAACGCGGGACGCGCCAGCGGAGGGCGGTACGCCCGGTCCTCGAGAACCGCGAGTTCCACAACCGCTACACTAAGGCTGCTTATTTTTAAACGGTTGGTCCGATATTTCAGCACTGTTGCATACCGGAAACTCAAACCAACGTTACACGGTAAATATCCCGATAATTCTAATACTAATTTTGTCTCAAAGCCTTAAAAGGGTAAAAGAGGAAAATGAAATGTATACAACATGGCGAACCACTTTCCTGAAATAGCTTTTAAATGTATTTTTCTAAGAAACATTATTTGTAAAGGATAAAGGTATTTCCTTATATCAGTCTAATTACACTTTCAAAGTAGTTGGCGTAGCTAGTACCTATGTGCACGTGGAAGGGGGAAAAGTGAAAGATAAAGTTTGACGAACTACTTTGTCCTCGTAGTTTAGCTTTTAAATTTCTACATTTACA
Organism: Nudaria mundana; assembly: GCA_963556515.1. Lineage (NCBI taxonomy): Eukaryota > Metazoa > Arthropoda > Insecta > Lepidoptera > Erebidae > Nudaria > Nudaria mundana. The sequence continues at coordinate 12,727,123 of OY748290.1, forward strand.
TTTCAGCTACTGCAAATGTAAATTACTTCTTCTGTACCATACTTTGTAATCATATTTCTCATATCATAGAAGTTTGGTTTTCTGAGAATTTCAAAAGCTACGATACGTTTCTTTACAATCTCTCGTAACTGCTACGTGGAATAGTAGAAGAATATGGCGTAGCGTAGGTTTTCGTAGTATACGAGGGATGACGAAGAAGAACGTAGAGTATCGTTTAAGTGGTAAGTAGTAGGTAACCCCAGTCACTTATTTAGTAAGCAACTCCAACCTCTTAGTATACTATATTACTTTTCATCAGTTCTATTCAAAAAGTGGAGTTTTGTTCCTACGTAAGTGCGCCTAAAGTTGCTCTTTTTTATTCAGAGACTTTTTAGCGGGCAATAATGAGATTTGAATTTGGAACATGAATCTTTTATAGTAATCCGACCGGAAAAAAAAACGCGCGAAGTTTTTTCATTGCTAGCACATTTCTTTCTTTTTCATAGAAGGCGATGAAAAGTAATATTGATGCCACGAAAGTAAAATTATTTTTTCTCCGGTGACATACTTTGAATCCCTCGCTACGCTTAGGATCCTACTTTAGAAACCCTCGTTACGTTCGGGATTCTGCTCTAGAATCCTTTGCTTCGCTCTGGATTCAAAAATAGCGCCTTCGATAACAATATATCATTCTCCCTTGTCATAAAATCTACTATTTCATCATTTGTATACAAACACATCAGTGCGACTAAAATAGTATTTTTTGTTCAGACAGTTTTTAGCGGGCAATACTTAATGAGATTTGAATGTCTAGTGCATTTGATAAAATCAATTCAGAATGAATGTTACAAACCCAGCTATATATAAAAGTAAGTGCGTTAGATGTAGTGTGTGCACGAAGATCTGAAAATCGCACTTTCGGGTGACGATATTGCGGATTGGAGAGGAAAACTATAATTAAAACAAAATCAAAATATTAGTTTACAGATACAAAATATTAACACAGAATAGTAGATTTTAGTTAATACCTTTGTCCAATAAAGTTCTGCAATAAAATTGACGACACATTGTTTAGGTAAAATATCGTGTTATATATAAACTCAAGCTAGCTTTTTTCAGTTAGATTACATGCAGCGTATACAGCAACTGGGATTGTGACGCAGGGTTGGCTACTAGACTGTAAATAACACCGAAATTCACATCACTCGTCACATGAAGGTACGAATTTCGTGCGCATTTAAGTAAAATATGCACAACGTCTTTAATAACCAGATCGCAGTCATCCAATATCATAGCCATTTCTTTTTAGGTTGCAAAAATACAAATAATATTTGTAAGTTACAAAAAAAGTATACAAAAGTCTCCGAATCATTACTGACTGGGAAAGTTCCCAGAATTCTGTGTTACCACATCCCATAGTGATACTATTTCATACACAAATTTTAAATATTAGTGAAACGAAATAGTTCTGCGTATTTGCTAGTCACCAGGTTCGATGATGAGTACAGAAATTATAAAGGTTAAGTAACTCTCATGAAATTATCATTCTTGGAGTGAATAGGGTTATAGGACATAATTGAGCGGAGCTCCCATGGAGCAGGTTAAATGTAAAATGTTCGGATGTTCGTTTCTCAGCAACCTTTTGACCGATAATTACAATTTTTCACCTAAATTAATAGCTGATTTCAATTAAGGTCGTGACGAACCTCAAATTAATAAACAATTTGAAAAAAAAAAAAAAAAAAAAAAAACGCTTCGCTCAATACGATGCCGCGCACTGTTTACAGCAGCGTAGCTTTACCTAGTTATTTTACTAAAGATTCTACAGGATAAACATAATATTACGTTTTTATGGCCCAATTTTTTGATCAGTTATATTTGAATTAACAATTGACTGCAATGGAGCCGTGTTAATTATTTGTGCCCGTTGCAGTGGAAACCATGGGCAGTTGGGGCATTGCAGACATTGGGTGTCGGATTTGTTATAGGACGGGTGAATCTCGCTCCGGGTCCTACGTGGTGCAAAGGCTGTCCATTGCCATTCAGCGCGGCAACGCTGGCATCATGGCACTTTTGCGCCGGGGACGAGTTGTAAATTTATATTATAAACTTATTAAAATTATAATAGCATTATTTTTCGCAGAGTTAAAAAAGACAACAAAACGTCGACAATTGTTTCGCCTCTAAACGAGGCATTATCAAGACTGTCTCAAAGAGAACAGCAAAACAGGCTGTTCTCTTTGCCCTTACTTACCATTACTTTGTCATGGATTTTCGCCAGGTAACGCCTGTTTCTATCCAAAATTTATATTATGTTATATTAAATTTTGTGTTTAGTTAAATATGTAAATATTAGGTATGTATAGTTGTAAACTTATTGTATCGGTAGCATAGATTAAAAATAATGATTTTACATTTATGATTATTGAATTTCGTATTTTATTCAATACTGTTACATTTCTAATAGGTTTTGAAAAATGCTGTTAAAGTTATAAATATTAAAAAAATATCAATATCTTCGAAAAAGAGAACTTATTTAGAATTTTAATTATAAAATCATCATAAACTTCCGAAAGAACATCTTATCTGCTTATTAAAATGTCGTACCTATTTATTTATTTTGTTCTAACATTACCATTAAGTGTACATTTTCACTACACCTTATTATAGCCTATACCTTACCTACTCATAAGTTACTTTCTAAGAGAAACAAACCCAGCCAACATATAACCTTGGTGTAAAAAGGCGCAGGGGAAACAAAGAACAAAAGTACGACAACTTCTCAGGAGGCACATAAAGAAAGCGGCGACAAAACCTGCCGTGTATATTGACAAGACGGAATTTATAGTCATGTATGACTGTATAAGGGAAAATGGTAACAGTTTGAACGTAATTCGTGCTGAGCACAACAATATTAGCAGCTTAGGTAGGTACATTTCGCGAGGGATAAGCTGAGCTTTGCATTTGTGTGAGTGCAGTGTACGTGAACGTATATGTAACCTCTTTTACACACACATGTGTTGTACACACAGCTACAAAAAGAGTTTTTATTCTACTTTTCGTGGTCTCTCACACAAATGCAAAGCTCAGCTTATTCCTTGTGAACTGTATCGTCTTTGGCAACTTAGTTCTTAAGAAATTTGTTAAATGTACCAGACAGAAAGTTACTGAAAAAATGTTGTGTTGAAAGTATGCGTGTATATTAAATGCAGTTACCTAACGTGTGGAAAGTGTCACACAACATACTTATATCCTGAAAACTATTATACTGTGTGCTAATATAATTTTGTATACTTACCTATATTCTTCTCCTTACGTCTTAGCACCTACATACATTTGATTGTATTTTATACGTGTACCTAATGACTATATATGGGGTTGGTTGCCTAAAATTAAAAAGCAATAATTGTTGATATGTAAATCAATGTATTCTACGAGTACGTGGAACTTACGCCACGCGCTGCCTGATCACAAGCAACTGATAATATATATTTTTGAATGTCAGTGAGTATAGTTGACAGAGTTATTAGCGTAAGCTATCTAGGTATTATACGTAGGTCACACTATAAGTTTTGCGTAACTTAAAAAAACAACATGTTAAAACCAAAATATTATGTTTATAGCTTTTCAAAATAGTCTCCTTTACATTTTAAACATTTTTTCATGCCATCGAACCATTTTTTTAAACAGGAGGACCACAGATCTGAAGGCATGTTTTCTACGTGCTGATTGAACGCTATCACTGCCTCTTCGGAGTTGGTAAAAGTGAAACCTCTCATCAAATCTTTGATTTTGGGGAAAATACAGAAATCACAGGGTGCTAGGTCGGGGCTATGCGCAGGATGGGTGACGAGTTGTACTTTTTCGGAAGTTAAAAATGAGACTTTGTTATGTTGGCCGTGTGTGAAGAAGCGTTGTCATGATGTAGGAGAACGCGGCTTTTGGGTAGAGATTCGCGAACATTTTCTAATACCCTGGGTAAACAAATGGTAGAATACCACTCGGCATTAATACTCTTTTGATCTTCAAGTGGAATTGTACAGATGGGACCCGTAGCTGAGAAAACAAACGCGATCATTTTTTTACCAACGTTTCTCGTCTGCCTTACTTTTGTTGGCTTGTTCTCATTTTCAAACACACATTCACAAGATTGCTGTTTTTTTTCGGGTTCAATACAATAAATCCACGTTTCGTCTCCTGTGTCAATGTCATAAACAGTATTAGAATGTCCGTGGTCGTACTTCAGTAGCATCTGTGAGCACCATTCCACGCGAGCCCGCTTCTGCTCCGCTGTCAGTTCATGAGGGATCCCACGACAACAAAGTTTCTGAACTTTCAATTCTTCGTGTAAAATTTTCTGGATTTGACTCATACCATACCATACAATTCCCAATAGTCCTCGAATTGTCTCATAGGTAATCCGCGGGTTTTCTTCAATTAACCGCTTAACAGTAGCCACATTATTTTCGTTGACGGCAGTTGAAGGCCGCCCTTCACGAAATTCGTCATGTAAAGAAACTCGACCTCTCTCAAATTCAGCAAACCATCGCCTCACGGTGCTCAAACAAGGTGCTTCTCTCCCAAAAGCATTTTGAAGACGAGCGGCACAGTCTTGCGGAGAGAGAGAACTTTTAAAATCATAAAAAATCATCGCTCTAAAATCTTTTCGACTTAATTCCATTTTCGATGCATACGTAGAAGTTTGATGTGTGATAAAAAACAATTGGCAAATGATTTCCCGCCAATTGTTTTTTTTTATTACTAAGAAGGTTGCAACGTCTAAAAAAATATTACATTCGAAATTCAAATAGTTCCGATTAGCTAGAAGTGCAAAACTTTTAGTGTACCTAGACCTACTCAGAAGCAAGTACCTAAAGACAAAATAATCACAAGAATAAATTTATATGTATTTACTAGATTGAATAAATTCAACAACTTTTTAGTTCCTAACATTCAAAGAAACAACGTCTGCAGCTTAAGATATTCAAAATGTAAACTCTTCCAATTTACTTCACTTAACGTCAGTATTCACAAAGGACTTGCTGAACAATTTGATTATAACATCGAATTAATCTTGTGAAACTTGTGTTACACAATTTAACTTCATACTGATATTATTGAATTTAATTTCTTCGTTACTTGAACATGTAATAACAAAAAGAAATTTTGAATTAAAAATACAGAAAGAGACGTTTTTAATTATTGACCAAGCGAGCGATGTGTCTCCATTTCGAGATTGGACAATTTTGCTTTCGTCCGTCCGTCTGTCTGTATGTGTGTTCCAGGCTAACAGTTTTTATCCGATCTTTACGAAACTTGGCACAAGTGTTCCTTGATTAAATAAATTTTTTTCGTCGTCAGCTTTTATGGATTTTTTTATTATATTTTTGAAAAAATATATCGCGGATTTTTCACGTCCGTAGCTCGTCTCTGGTTACAAGCAGAACGTATTTCTAGTGACGCCCGGCGGATTTTGACCATCTCAGTGGTCTCTGCGGGGGTTCGGTCGGGATGAGAATCCCGCGTCGTTGGGGTAGGGTTTTATCCCGCGTCAGTGAGTGAATCTGGTTGTGTGCTATGGGGCAAAGGCCCCGCAGCACGCAACCCTTCTAGCCTGCTTCTGTAATTCCCGCCGTCCTCAGGCCCCGATCATGGAGGTCGATGGTCTTGGGCGTAGATGAGTCTGTGGCACCCTCGCTGCTGACTACGGAACTCGGCGGGGAGGGTCCGCTCCCTCTTCCTCTCGGCCGCCTCCTTCGCGAGCATGACTTGCTCGCAGAAGGACACGGCCGCGTTCCACCTACTCCCGCTGGAGACCATGGCTTGAAGCATGGTCTCCAGCGAGAGGTTATCCACGCCCAGACCCACTACGAGGTCCCGGCGCTGACTCGCCCACGCTGAGCACTCCACCAACATATGGAGTGCGGTGTCGTCGTCGGAAACCTCGCAGTGTTGACACCGGGGTGTGAGTTCACGATGGATGTGAAACAGATAGCTACCGAAGCATCCATGCCCGGTAACGATCTGCGTCGCACGATACGTGAAGTCACCATGCTGCCTCTGCAGCCAATCGTCCATGATCGGTCTCACCGCCGCGATGATGGTGGTACCCCACTTGGGTTGCTCAAGTCGCACCTTCCATGACTCCATAAGATCCTGGCGGAGTTGGGACCACTGGTCCTCGATTTCTCGAGACGCAGGCATGTGGTCCCGCTCCAGCGCCTCCTTGCGCCATTGGAACAATGACGCAAGGGCTTTCGCTTCCAGATCCCATGGAGGGGTCCTGGCTAGGAGACATGCAGCCTCTCCGGAGATCATGCGGTACCCCCTTATTGTTTTGACGGCCAAGGTCCTCAACGGTCTATTAAGGAGCGTTGAGTTGTTGGCCGTCAACCTCGCCGCCCATACGAGAGCCCCGTATAACCTTCAGGTGGACGTTCCGAGATCTGTGAAAGCACAGAACCTCGGACTTGTGCAAGGCCACCTCCAGTCCCAGCCGCCGTATCCGACCCACGACTTGAGCAACACCCGTCGTGACCTTGAGTGCTGCCTCCTGATACGTTGCACTCCGCGCCGTGACGAGGGTATCGTCGGCGTAGCCCGTTACGCCGACGCCCTAAGGCAACGCACCCCGCAGCACCCAGTCGTAGAAAATGTTCCACAGAAGCGGCCCCAGGACTGACCCCTGTGGAACACCGCACGACACATCTCGCCGAGCTGGCCCGAGCCAGCTGGGGAAAGCTATGGCCCTCTCCGAGAGATAGGCCCCGACAATACGACGGAGGTAGAGAGGCGTTCCGTGATACACGAGTGCCTCCCTAACGCAGCTCCATGGCAAGGTGTTGAAAGCGTTGGCGATGTCAAGAGACACCGCCACCACCACCTTGCCCTGCGAGACTGCTTCCTCCGTCAGGCTCTTCACGCGCATGATCGCGCTCTCGGTGAAGCGTCCCCGATGGAAACCGAACTGGTTATCCGCCAGGTCTGGCCCCACACTCGTGAGATGCTCGACGAGGCGTTCCGCGATAATTTACTCAAAGAGCTTACACACCTCGTCGAGCAACACGATCAGCCGGTATCCGGATGGTGAGTCCACCGGCCACCCGCCTTACGGATCAGAACCAGTTTCCCCGTCCTCCACACCTTGGGAAACTGGCCCCTTTCGAGGCATACGCTAAAGAGCCACATAAGTCGAGGCCCGAGTTCTTTGAGGGCCAGGACCCATGCACGGCCAGGAATACCGTCGGGTCCGGGGGCAGTGATTTTCCGGCGTTTAAGCCTGAGTACTGCCGCACCTAACTCCCCCACCCTGACTTCGGGTACGTCGTCTTCGCTGGTGCTATCCGCGTCGGGCAGAGACGGAGCCATACGCGGAGGGACGTGCTCCTCTGCGCTCGTCGGACACAGGGAGTCCATGACCCGCTCCAGCTGCTGCGGCTGGAGACTCTGGGTCAGTGGGGGCGCTCTAGGTCGGAGTTTCTCTCTGACCTGTAGGTACGGGCACCCCATAGGTTCTGCTGAAGGGTCTCCAGGAGCTCCTCGCGGGCCGCCGTCTTGGCCCGCGGTATCGTCTCCTGGAGATTGCCTTTAGCCTCCCGAGCTTTTTTGGATGAGGTAAATAATGTCAAATAACGTTTTAATTTTTTCCGGGCTAGCGGCCCCATTTAATATCTACGAAACTTGACACAAGTATTCCTTTACTAGAAACATATTTAGTGTGTATTTTTGTATCGGGGGTGGGGGGCAAATCTCAAAAAAATAAATTTGAAGTTCGCGAGGTCTACTGTTCGACCGTAGGGCGACCACTAGTTTATTTTTAAGATACACATATCTAAGTTAAAAGAAAACTATAAGGTAAGAGTATAACTATAATAAGAGTTTTCTATATTCTTTTACATGATAACTACCTTCAAGATACAAGTTGTTCTAACTTACGTGCCATACACCACATAAAACTTCAACCATCAACGTTCAAAAGGTCGATATAGAATATTCATAGGTGCATACTGTACAACTACTGAACTACTGCTCACGTGGGTGAAGTAACGCCCTACTAAGCTGAAATTCTCAGAAACTCAAATGTTCCTTCTCCTTCCATTAAATATCACGAGGTTAATCGATTTTCAATTGAATACACAATGAACCTAAATCACGTTCTCTTCTAACGTACCATTTTAATCATGATGAAACATACCATCATAGTGGCTATGATCTCGATTAGGTAGGTGTGTTTCATTTTTTTTTGGCCCATACAAGCAGTCTGTTAACGAAATAACACTGCCCTTGTCTGTCACGTTTGCTGTGAGGTATCGTAGTCGTAATTCACTTTCGTTCCTGTACATCGAAATGCGACCAGCCAATTAAATTTCAGAAGAGACGCTAGTTAATGTCTGACATTTTGAAGAACTGCTAGATTGCACTTCAGGAGAATTTTAATGTATTATGACTAACTTATCGTTTTAACAGTGTTATAAATTTATTCAATTACAAACTAGGATACTTACATCTCATCCTCACCTTGTCTACTTACCTTACCTTCCAGCCATTCACCGTATAAATTGTTTACACTTACCTGGAACAAAGACGTTATTATTTATCAACTTTGAATGATCACGACAAAATTGGAATTTGTTTTGAAATTGCCTTTATATTTTTGTATTGTTTTGTTATTAATCAATATTTCATCGCAACCACTCTACTCTTTATTATTAAACATTCGGCCGTTTTGGACAGAAACTATTATCGAGCGAAGTGAGCGAAGCTCAATCTTAGGCGACTCATGTATTTCGTTTGTCCGCATACTTCTCCTAAACGCCTGAACCAGTGATAACGTGCGGCGTGAGGGTGGTTTAGAACAAAAAAAAAATTTTAAATCGGACATACCATCGAGGAATAATCAAAAATTAAACACTCCGCTCAGTTTTTTGCAACAGCAGCATGCATTCCTAGTATAAAACCCATAAGAACATCTTTCTATGGTGCCCGGTTACGATAATAGGTTTGCCTCCTAATACGTGGGACCAAAAAAAATTACTGGCAAAGAGTGAGTGTGTAATGCACCTCTGCCTACCTCTTTAGGGATATAGGCGTGCTATATGTATGTATGAAATTTTCGATTTTTATTTCATTAAATTTCATAACAAACACTTTTATCATTCTTTCTCATAAAATTATTTGAAGAAACGACTAAGTTCTCAGTCTTGTTTGGATATATTTCTAGAGTAACAATCCCAGATATAATTTATCAGTTTCGTCATGATCCTGTGAGTGAGTCACTATAGTTTTTGTGGGTAACGTCGTAGTATTTTCGTTACCTACTCATTTCTCAGAAGCTTATTACGGGGTTCGAGGCCATGAGCTTCATTTCAGACATTGGGTGCAGGATTAGGGATAGGACGGGTGACTCTCGCTCCGGGTCCTTCCTGGTGCAAAGGTTGTCCAACTCTGCATCCCGTCGCAAAATTGCCCATGATGCTTCATGGGCACTTTTGCGACGGGAATGTAGCGGAACGAGTTGCAAATGATGTAGTTTTTTTATCTCTTGTCAATGTTAGTTTGTAGGTGTTTTATAATTGACTGAGGGAGCGAAGCGACCGAAGGCTCCATTTCAACTTGCAGACTGGGGAGAATTTCTTTCGTCTGTACCCATCTACGGGTTCTGTCAGATCATGTTTGAGGCCGTATTTATCAACCGATTTGCATGAAACTTTACACACATACACACACACACTCTCCTTGCTTACAATGAATAACATTTGAATGATATTTTTAGATTGGATGACAAATGAAACAGTAATTAAGAAAATTGAAGAAGAAATTTTCTAAACAAAGCCGCTCCCGAAGTCTACGGTTCACAGAACCACTAGTATTTTAATATAGTTAGGTAAAGGAATAAATACACGATTGCAAACGCGGTTTTAAACGTGGTATTAAAAGGAGCGCTCTACTGCGCTTCGCTGGCTACACGGTTTAAAACCAACAGTGTTCAATAGAACATAGTTGGTTTTAAACCGTGTATTCCCTTTAGTCAATAGTAATATTCAAATTAAAAATAAACTTTATTTCAGAGACTTATTATGTAGAAGTAATTTTGGTGAGGTTCATGTAATATAACTCAGATTTAGAGATAAATACTTAATTGTTGTAAAAGAAAAACGCTGGCTGTTATTTTTATGGTCACGTCTAAAAGCTTTCACAACAAATGGGGCCTGCACTACCTACGATATATAACCTGTCTTCAACGTATTACATGCTTCCTACGTATATACATCATGTTGAGCCATTTGCCCGACTATTTATTTGGTAGCTGGTGAAAAATATATTTTATTCGCCTAGTTCATACAAATCTAGTTGTATGATATTAAATAAACAATCCTAATGTTATTTCTGTATGTTATGGTGATATATTTGACTATTTCTGTTTAGAAATAAAAACCGGCCAAGTGAGAGTCGGACTCGCGCACAATGGGTTTCGTACCAAAACGGCAAAAAATTACGATTGGTTATTGGAGTTACTTTAATATTTATTATATTCTTTTTTTTAGTACTTGTTATAGCTGCAACATGAAAACATTACTTATCTGTCAAAATTTCATCTTTCTAACTATCACAGTTCATGAGATACAGTCTAGTGACAGACGGACGGACAGACGGACAGTGGAATCTTAGTAATAGGGCTCCCGTTTTACCATTAAAAACATGCTGAACCCTAAATATCTCGCAAACGGATACCTAAATCAAAAAATCATCTTTGAAACCTCTCAATGATTTTAAAAGACCTATGTAATGATACCTCATACGATGAGGTAGACGCGAGATAAAAATATCATCCCCACTTTACGTGTACGGGACCTTAAAAAATATATTTTTCAAAATTTTGTTTTAGGACTTTGTCGGCGTAGTAAATATAATCCATGCAAAGTTTTATGTTTGTAGTACTAACCGTTTAGGAGGAAAGCCGAGGAAGGACGGACGGACCGAGCGACGGACGGACATAATGAAACTATAAGGGTTTCGAGACTTTTACTATGGAACCCTAAAAAGATGAGACGAGTAGAGAGAGAGAAAGAGAGAGAAGTAATCGTAAAGTTTGAGTTTGGGTTTAAAGGTCACATGTAATAAACTAAACTTCGAATAATCAATATTCACCTTATTAAAAGTTTGCTGAAACTACAAAAGCTTTTCGTTAAATTTAAGAAGCAAAGTATCTTATGAATTTGTATTTTGATAGTTGTTTGTTAGGAAAAGTTACCCTTATTGTACCCATACTGAGGAAGTTTTAATTATCTTGTCACAAGTTTGACAATAATGTTGTGTAGTAAAATGTACTTGGATGAAGAAGTGTGTGTCATCCAATTGAGTGCGTTTTAACCTCATCAAGATGGGACTTAGCGTGTCATTACTCTTCTTACTCGTAGTTATGTACGCATTATTTCTTGGTTGTGCGGTATTAGATTCATAGCTTCTTGTTTATTCTATCTGTATGGACTTACACACACACACACGCATATCACGCCTATATCCCCGAAGGGGTAGGCAGAGGTCCATTACACACCCACAACTTGCCAGTATTTCTAGTCCCACGTCATAGGGGGCAAGCCTATTGCCGTTATCATTAACATCGTACACATTATCATTGGTTATGTCCAAAGTTTTGTTTAGATCATTATTAACAGAAGTTTATTGGTAGTTTTAGTTTTACTACTTTACATTTTTTGATTTTTTTTTGTTAAATTTTAATTTTAATTGTTTTTTTTGTTTGTAATAAAGAAATTTATATGTAACTGATATGTTTTATAACATATTTATCCTCCAGGAACATGTTTTCTGCTTCTAAATTGCCACTTTCGTAAGTGGGCGTTAATAAACATGGTATCGTTAATAACGCCCAAAAACCGAGCTTTTATAAAGATGCCATAACTACGAAAAATTCAAAGAATTGTGTTTCCAATCAATATATTTTCGTTCAGAAAAGTATGGTTTATTTGTTTATCGCATTGTTACTTCAAACGTTAAGTGGACGTTAAATGCCATACCTACCTTATATAATAATTAAATATAGTACCTAAGTAATTATAGTGTGACTCAGAGGATCACTCAATAATTTCTATATTACCCATATAAAACACAAAGCCACACCCTCTTTTCTAAGGTTCGGAACCCAAAGCTTAAAACCGCTGTCCGTCCGTCCGTTCGTACGTCTGTTACCAGGCTATCTCATGAACTGTAATAGTTAGAAAGGTGACATTTTCACAGATGATGTAATTTTGTTGCCGCTATAACATTTAGTATTAAATATATTAGTATTAAGTATAAAAGCTTTAAGAATAGTCAGTCTGTTAGCAGGTGCCCCGCGTGCAAGTTAGGAATGACTAAGACCCATAGTTATTTGGTAGACCATTTAGTATTTAACTAAGCAATTTCCATATGTAATTTGATAAATCAACATTAGAAACCTTAATTGCTGCTCTCTTGTACTGGTACGTGATATTAAATTTGATTTAATACAAATTTTAAGAGGTCGTTACATTTTGAAGGGTTTAATTACTATCAAAGTGTACTGGTAATTAACACATTTGAAGCATCTACTAGGTACTTTAGTCGTTGTCGCTTGATAACGTATATTGTAGCCATCAGAGACCTAATTACCACAGCATAGAACAATTAATGAAATGAAATGATTTATTTATTAGTATAGGTCACTAAATGGCTCTTACAAACGTCAGTAAGTACTTAAAATAAAAAATGTCATTGCTTCTATATTTACATATACTGCCAGATTCGCAAAGCAATAAGTAGAACCGAGAGAAAGAACCTGGCCATAAAACTCTCGGTCACTCTTTTCAAATAATTGACTCATTTACACATTTTTTTAAGACTAAATGTGGTCGAATGTACATTGGTCTCGTGTCAAAATCAAAAAGAGTGTATAAAACACCAAAAAAAAAAATTATAGTCGCCTAAGTACAAAATATGCTACAATTACGGCATTTTAGGAGGCGCCTGCACCATGCTCAAGCCAGACACTTTTATCATTAAGGTAATCAACTGTCTTTTAATATACTTTTTGACATAAAGTGGTATTTATAAAGGTTTTCAATTTATTGTCGGGCATACAAAGGACCGATTCAGGCAATTTATTATTAAACCTTCCCCCTTGAAAGAATGGCCAACCTTGCTAAGCCGATTATTAAGTGAAGATTTTTAAGTGCGATTATTAAGTGCATCAACATAGTTTTATCTATATGTTTATCTATTTGTATTCTTAGTTTTAAGGTATTTATCTATGGGCCGTAGAATAAGTTTATACCAACAGTAACTTTCTATTTGTTGCCTAAAATAAATAAAAAATATAGTATTTTGTGTGAATTTTTTTTAACTGCATTTTATGAGATACAACGCGGTAACGCACAAAAATATGGAGCAAACATAGTGGTGACGGTAGTGGAGTCAGTGATACTACTAACTTTGTGTAGATACTTAAAAAGGCTAAAGTTAGTTATGAACGTAATAAACGAAAAGGCGCGTTTATTAAATAAAGCAATAAAAGAGCACTAAAAATCACAAGTATAAGAATATCGTGAACCCTTTTTTATTCAATTCGTCCGCAGGGACTTTTGAAATAATTATACTCATCAGAATGTATAAACCGGAAAACACATGGGATGGACGGGTCGAGTCTCACTACGAAAGAAGCAGGATCAATAGAAATTCGACCCTGACACGATTCTCTGTAGCCGTGGCTTCGCGGTCGCGTTCAAGAATAAACAAGAGGCCTTCAGTATCTCATTATTGTGAAACTGGGTGGATACTGACAACTAACTCAGATACCGAATACTTCTTACAGAAAAAAAAAACACACATTTAAAACAATACTCACATTATGTACGAAAACTTAAAATACATAAAATAAGAAGTTTCTTTTTACAATTTCAATTAAAGGTAAGGAAGCAGATGTGATTTTAGTTTAACTTCGAATATTTCAATATATTCATGATAACATAAATATATTGAAATATTCGAAGTTAAACTCCTCATCAACATAATAATCCTCGCTAGGGTTATCCCTAGCGAGGATTATGATGTTGATGATGAAGATGATTAAAATGAGTAGGTATGTAAATTAATATTATAAAAATGAGCATTCAAAGAGTAGATAATAGTAACTATTGGTGTTAAATAGGTACAAGAAACTACTTTGTATAAAAATAATGTCAATACCTTCAGAAATGCAGCTTTCTTAGATTTGATAGCTCCCATGCAAGTTTTTTTTAAATCTTCTTGAGATTTTTGAAGTACTACGAAACTTACTATAAAAGTTCGTGTTAAATTTTGTAATTGTTTACAAACTATTATTATAAACCATCAAAGTATTAAATTTCTACTAAGTAAAATTTTTATATTTCAACAATATATTTTCTACAATATTGAACACTCTAAGAGATGCTTAAAATACTTAAATTTATATTGGCAGCTTCAAAAAAAAAACAACACACAGAATTTAACATTGATTACACTAAGATACTAAGACGAAATATCACAGGTAGATCAAGCGATATACAGGCAGGAACTCTACACTAGTAACAACGTTTATTATGTTTAAGTAATTTAGTTTTTATATTGTGTATTCACTTGGACATTGTTCTTTAAATTGACTTCACTCAAACACGTTGGATATGTTTATCATTGGTATAATTACGTCCGTAATAGTTTCACTACATTAACAACTATAACAACCATTCAATTATTAATATTCAATAACGCATCTAAACGTAACAAGGGCGACGCAACTCTTCTTTGTCCTTGTACTTGATAGTAAAAGCTTTGTATTTACACAAACAAAACGTCTCAATTTTCGGTTCAAAGTTCTCTTTCGCGTCATTCGATACGTCTATTTTGTTACAAATTCAAATGTTAGTTACACACTATTTGTTCCTATTCATTATTGTACTGGGAAGAGAAGTTAACCTCAAAATATTTTTAATACTACGCTTAGATTGGAGGATTGCGCAGGGGGAAGCGCTGCGCTGCAATCGCGCAGACTCCGCCGATTCCTTCCGAACTCTACCGAATCACCCAGATTTCGCGCTTCATGTTTTCGTTGAATCTTTGTAGCCAACAAAATCATTCCTATTTTGGCCTCGAGTATAATGGAGTTTCTACTGAAAGTTATATAAGGCATAATACGAAAGTCTGTGTAGGTATTTATGCTATTTCATAAATCTACATATATATATATATTATATTATATATATATATATTATATTATATTATATATATATATATATTATATTATATTATATTATATATATATATTATTTATATATATTACTACATTTTCCATGGAAAATACTTTTTGCCCTCTGTATTGAAATGATGTGCGAAATCTCATTTTATATCTCACAGCAAAAGCGCAGCTTCATTACAGAGATGCAATATTTTATGCTTTCTACGCGTATGTTTTAGTTCATTTCGTTATTTTTGTCTCGTCTAATCAACTCGTGGCGTGTTCAAGATAATATAACTAGGTATGCAATGCATTCTGCTACTGCAATAATTGAGCTGAGTTTGTCGATCCGGGTCGAACTCCTAAACGACTGGACTGATCTTCATGAATTCAGATACATGCACTCACGGTGATGGTCACTATGACCGTGCCAAATTTAAAAAAATCGGTCCAGTCGTTTAGGAGGAGTTCGATCACGAACGAAATACACGAGTCGTCTAAGAAAGAGCTTCGTAAACTCCGCTCAATAAAAAAGAATGATGTAAATTCAACATTCAATGATGCAAAACCAGCCCAGTGCGTGTTGGGACACGCATAGAATAGGGTTCCGTAGTCACGAATAACTCCTGAACTAACAGAATTATATATACCATACGTTATAGATTTCCTTCAAATTTATTACACAAAAAATTCAAGATGGTAGTCCATCATCATGAATTTTTTCAGGTTCTTCACTCCAGTCGTTTAGATTTTAGAGGGAAGGGTCGCCCTGTTTTCGCATAAACATGCTCTTTAAAGCTAAATATCTCGCAAACGGATGCTTAAAGCATAATATCTTGATGCAAAAATATGTTAGCAAATTCTAAATGTTTATATAAGACCTATCTAATGATACCCCACACAATGGGGTAGACACCGCGAGAAAATTAAATCATTACCACGTTACGTGTAGAGTACCTCTAAAATAAAAAATATAATACAATTATATTCTACGAGTAGCACTCTGTACGCTGATAATGTGCTAGAATAGCTAGCTAAAATAGAAAATAATTAAATATACATATCCATGCAAAGTTTCATCTTTCTAGCGCCAACCGTTTGGGAGGAAAGCCATGGACGGACAGACATGGAGAAACTATAAGGGAACTAAAAAAGGAAGTGCCAAAACAGGAGTAGGTACCTATGTATTATGTTTGGAAGTTAAGTTTCGCCATTAATTGAAGAAGCTGTAAGAAACATTGACCAAGGACGTTAAAAGATGGACTTCGATTTTTACTTTCACTTACTTATATTCTACTAGCGGACGGCCGCGGCTTTGCCCGCATGAAATAGTATTATTGCCTAAAACCTTCTTCAAGAACCTCTCTATCCATTGATGAAAACAGCATGAAAATCAGTGCAGTAGTTTCTAGGTTTATCGCGAACAGACTTATGCTGTGGAGGACTTTGTTTTATTATATCTCAAAATCGATTTATTTTTATATCTCAAAGACGATCATCGAGTTTCCCATGACTCCTGAGCTACCCTAGGTCGAAAACAGTCATCCACCGAGCCTTATTCCAACTCAATTAGTGTCGGCTTTCCAGTCTGACAGGAATTTAGCCTAGCTTCGATATTTTTCGTGGAGCGGCTACCATCTGACCTTCACAACCCATGGGCGATATCGAAGTTCTGTAGTTAGACTAGTCGGATTTTGTTTAAGGGCTCTAAATACCCGCAACGACTGATATAAATGTTCTTAATTATGACAATCGTACATGCCTGAGTCGAAAATAATGATTTCTGGAAATGTATGTATCTATCTCTATTTGTGCGTATCTACTAAGAACTACAGCCTAAACCATTCTACAGATTTCGCTCAAATTTAGCACAAACGTATATTTAATAGTGGGACAGCTTCTTTTTTTTTTCTAATCCGCGGCCCAGGCCGCGGCCGCACCTACGTCCATTGCTGAGCGCCTCTGGTAGACACAGAGAATTCCCACTGGCGCCCGGCGGACCTTGGCCACCTGTGTGGCCACTGCGTGGTGGTGGGGTGTTACCCCGCATCTTTGGGGTCGGGTTTTATCCCGCGTCGGTGAGAGAAGGCGTGCTTGGGGTGAAGCCCCACAGCCCGCAGCCCTTCTAGCCTGCTTCTGTAAGGACGGTGGGTTGCTAATCCATCGTCCTCAGGCCCCGATCATGGAGGTCGATGGTCCTGGGCGTAGTCACTGCGGCGAGGGCCCGCAGACTTCGGAACTCGGCGGGGAGGATACGCTCCCTCACCCTACCGGCCGCCTCCTTCACGAGCATAACCTGCTCGCAGAAGGAAACGGCCGCGTTCCACTGGCTCTCGCTAGAGACCATGACTCGTAGCATGGTCTCCAGCCAGAGAGTATCTAAGCCCAGGCCCACAACGACGTCCCGGCGCTGACTTGCCCACGCTGAGCATTCCACCAACGTGTGAAATGCCGTGTCTTCGCCGGAAGCCTCGCAGTGTTGACACGCGGATGTGACCTCACGATGCATGCGAAACAGATACTCACCGAAGTTTCCGTGCCCGGTGATGATCTGTGTCGCACGGTACGTGAGGCCACCGTGCTGCCTCTACAACCAGTCCTCTATGATCGGTCTCACCGCCGCGATGGTGGTGGTTCCCCACTTAGGTCGCTCAAGTCGCACCTTCAATGTCTCCATGAGATCCTGGCAGAGTTGGGACCACTGGGCCTCGATTTCTCGAGACGCAGGCCTGTGGTCCCACTCCAGCGCCTCCTTGTGCCATTGAAACAATGACGCAAGGGCTCTCGCTTCCAGGTCCCATAGAGGGGTCGCGGCTAGGAGACATGCAGCCTCTAGAGAGATCGTGCGGTACCCTCTCATTGTCCTGACGGCCAAGGTCCTCAACGATCTGTGCAATATAGCAGCGTTGTTGGCCCCTGTAGAACACCGCACGACACATCTTGCCGAGCTGGCCCGAGCCAACCAGGGTAAGTTATAGCCCTCTCGGATAAATATGCCCCGACAATACGACGGAGGTAGAGAGGCACTTCGTGGTATACCAGTGCCTCCCTAACGCAACTCCAGGGTAAGGTGTTAAAGGCGTTGGCGATGTCAAGAGACACCGCCAACACCACCTCGCCCCACGAGACTGCTTCCTCCGCCAGGGTCTTCACGCGCATGATCGCGCTCACGGTGGACCGTCCCCGACGGAAACCGTACTGGTTGTCTGCCAGGTCTGGGCCCACACGCGTGAGATGCTCGACGAGGCGTTCCGCGATAATTCGCTCAAGAGCTTACACACCTCGTCGAGCAGCACGATCGGCCGGTAATCGGACGGTGAGTCCACCGGCCGCCCCGCTTTCCGGATCAGGACCAGTTTCCCCGTCCTCCACACCTTGGGAAACTGGCCCCTTTCGAGGCATGCGCTGAAGAGCCCCCTCAGTCGAGACCCGAGTTCCTCGAGGGCCAGGACCCATACACGGCCCGGAATGCCGTCGGGTCCAGGGGCGGTGGTTTTCCGGCGACTGAGCCGAAGTACCACCGCTCCTAACTCTCCCTCTCTGACTTCGGGTACGTCGTGTTCGCTGCTGCTATCCGCATTGGGCGCCTGAGACGGAACCATGCGCGGAGGGATGTGCTCCTCTGCGCTCGTCGGAAACAGAGAGCCCAAGACCCCCTCCTGGAGACTCTGGGTTAGTGGGAGCGCCCTCGGTCGGGGTTTACCTCTGAACTGCAGGTACGGGCGCCCTCATGGGTCCAGGGTCACCAGGAGCTCCTCGCGGGCTGTCGTCTTAGCCCGCGTGATCGCTTCCTGGAGGGTGCCCTTAGCCTCTCTGTAGGACGCAGCTCCGCCTCCCGGGCTGGCACGTCGTCTGGTCGACGATGCCTCCGGTGAAACCTGGTGTACTGGCGGCGGGCGGAGACGCATGCTGCACGCAGCTGTGCAATCTCCGATGACCACCAGTACACCTGCTTCCTGGCCGGCCCGGGTGTAACCCTAGGCATCGCCGCATCGCAGATTTGCAACATGGCTCTCCTGAACCACTCCACCTCGGCATCCACGTCAACAGGCGTGTCCGGCGCCGGAATCTAGGCCTGCACGATGGATGCCTCCAGGAGAGCCTCCCGGTCTAAACTCTTGAGCGCCCAACGCGGTTCCGGGGGATTCGGTACCGGCTGTGGAAGGTTAGGTGGGGACGACGACTTCGAACAGGATGTATCGGTGGTCCGAGTGCGTCTCCACACCCGCCTCCACGCACCAGCCCATAATACGGCGGGCGAGGGCAGGGGTCGCGAACGTTAAGTCTACGACCGAGCTGACCCCCGACCGCCAAAAGGTGGCGACATTCCCCCGGTTGAGGAGCTCTAGTCTACGTGTAGTGGCCCAGTCCTCAAGTAATCTCCCCCTGCCATTGGTTACCCGGGTGCCCCACGCCGTAGACCAGGCGTTAAAGTCTTCCAGGAGAAGGACAGGGCCAGGACGACACGCAGTGAAGACGACGTCGAGCTCAGTGAGCCATAGCTCATACTGAGCGTCGTTAATGTTGTTCGACGAGATATATGCGGCCACGACTGCCACCCATTCATATTCCGCCACAACGAAGCCAAACTATTTTCTTTAAATTTTCATCAATTGTAGTCAAAAAGGGGTCCCCCTATCACCAAGCGTAAGCGAAACATGAAAAATCGTATTTGCTAAGCCTTAACTTCTAGTATAACAAAACGCCAATTCGTAACCATTGCGTAGAATTTACACAAGTGTATTTTTTTTATAGATTTATCAATTTGACTTTACAGGTCTAATTTTAATCTCGCAAGAAAAAATTTCATTACCCAAACAAATTTTAGTAACCTTTTTTTATACTATTGCAATATTTCGAATGATTTTAGTACGCATATTTTTATTTGGTCAATTTTTTACTTGGCAAAATATTACCAAGTATAATGTCATTATGGCATTTGGTCTTTAATCAAATGATTTAACACAGCAAACAATCTTCAGACAATAAACGTTTGGTGAAATGATGTTGGTTGTTTGGTGAATGGTTAGGTTACGTTAAAACTGTGACCTCCTACGCACGAGCCGAGCGAGCAAAGCGAGCGGTGCCGTGGCAGCGGTCGCCGAGTGCCAGACACGACTTGCATTAATAGAAAAAAAGATATTGTTTTTAGTAGGTTACCCGGAACTCAACTATTTAGATTAGGTTAATTTCTTCTTCAAACAAAATGGGTAGATTAGGTTAGGTTAAAACTGTGACCTCCTTCGCACGAGCCGGGCGAGCAATGCGAGCGGTGCCGCAGAAGCGGCAGGCGTATGCCAGAAACGACTTGCTTACTAAATACTTGGCTTATTTGAATTTGCGTAAAAACTGTCTCTTTGAGACAGTCTTGATGATGCCTCGTGATTAGGCGAAACATATGTTGACGTTTAACATGTCTTCTAGTTAGCGAAATCATTGCAATTATCTAAATTTCAACATCAATTTTACATTGTTTTATCATGGACTTTCGCCAGGTAACGCCTGATTCCATTCAGTATTTAAAAACTGTTATTCCAACTGAAATATTTGACTAAATAAAAAATGTTAAAAGTACTAGTTGGTAAACAAGTTATAGTTTAAACGTTAATTTCCCAAACATTAGGTTTGCGTTACAATTTTTTGTAGTAGATTAGATTTTTGCTAAGTAATAATTTGGCAAATGAAATTATGCAAAATTTTTTTTTTGTTAAATTCCTTTCGGTCAAACTAGGGAGACCCCTCGCAAGAACTCCAAAGTCGCTAAACGCGAGCCTAGATCGATATAGTGTGACTTAAGAAAGGAAGACTTGTGGAGAGAGCAGACGTGATACTGTTTTGAATAGTACAGACAAGGGATTATCGTTATCAAATTTTAACTGAAATTATAAGTCAAGAAAAACAAAAAAATACAGGGTTTTAAATCTAATTTACTTTTATCTATCTTTGGACAAAACATCGTCATAGGATCATTCTTTTTATTCAATTGCGGCGGGTTGACAGGTGTTTGAAACAATTATACGATAAGAATGAATACGAGTTTCGAGAAGCTTTAAATCTATATGTATAAAACGAATTCTTCACATATTCGAACAGAACATTTATCACGTAGTGTGGTTTTATTAGCTCACAATAGCTGTCTATATAGAACATTTATAAGACCGACAGACACTTACATTGTCCAATTCATTAATCACGTCGCGCATTGTAACCATTGATAACAACGGACCATTATATTATTCTAGGGAGAGAACTTAATACTGTGGTCATTAAGGGAAGGTTATAACTGGCTTAAATGACGAGTAAGAGGCGCGTCCATGTCCAGTTAATTTTTTACCTAAATTGTAAGATTTTCGGCTAATAAGATGTTCTTGATGTAGTCGGCATGTACCTAAAAACTTAAAAGCCCAATCTACCTTAATTAATCGTTGCTCGTAATATAAAAATGAATCCTTGTTTAAAAGGTGTGCATACATTCATGCCTTTCTCCCGTCGGGGCAGGCAGAGACTTTAAAATTCTACTTGCTACGATCTTCGCATACTTCTTTCACTTTGATAGTGTTTATATGCATGCTCCCCGGTCACGGATACTATTAACCTGGCGTTTCGACAAGACATCTCCGATTTGATCGAAGTAGGTACGCGCAGATCGACCCTTACCAGTATGTCCAATGTCCATCAACACCCGCATTATATTGTATCTGTTTCGTGTCCCATCATATACTAAGGAATGGAGACCGATCTTACGAAGCGACTGTTATTTAAGTGAAATTCTGAATATAATGTGTCGATTACCGATCTTTTGACACAGTACTTATCTGTGTATACATTCAGGTAACTAATAGCGTGTAATTATTTGGTAGACAGGATTAATACTTAAATATTTAGAGAGAAATTATAAATTACAAAAACGAATGATATCAGCTGTAATCAAACCTACGACCTTCCCCTAACAAGGGGAATGCTCTGCCACTATCTACGGTGACCGGTAGGATTAAATTACTATTGGATTTTTAAAGTTCAAGACTGAAAGTGTAACTTACCTCACTAGAAGTCAGGTAACAAATCCGGGAGTCGGTGCTATCAATTGATGCCTGTTGAACAATCCCATAGCGTGTTGATTCACGATCGCTTGTGTACTCGGAACGAACGCTGTCTTGTCGATCGAACACTCCCCTAGAACAAACGCTACTGTTTATCTTCCATACTTAATTGGACTTACGTATATTTAACTTCTCTGGCTGAGACTTGACTTGACTGAATTTGTTCACTAAACTTAGACCTATTGGGCCTCAATTTAATGAACAAATTGAATGTCCGTCGGATGTTTGGTTTGTTTAGGTGTGTTTAATCTGCCTATATTCTATTTTACAGTGTTTATGATGTTTCGTTGAGAAGATTATATTTGTAGTTAGGGACCTATTTATAGTGTTTGAGTGAATAAACTTAAATATACTTACATAATATTTAAGAAATACTATTGTAGTAGGTAGGTACCTACCACAAAGATATCACGCATTGCATTATTTTAACAGCCTTCAAAATAAATTTACCGTCATAGGCCGGTCGGTAGTAGTTACTTTTGAAATTAGGTAGGTACATGTATCTTCATCATCTTTATATATCTTCATGTACCTTCTTCCATGTCTTCTGTATGGCTGCCAAACGTGGGTATTCTCAAATAAAATTAAATGCAGGATTAGAACTACCCAAAGGGCAATGGAAAGAAGTATCCTTAAAATCCGAAAAATACACAAAATAAGAAGCACTCTAATCAGACATAAAACGAAATTTAACGATGCACTTTCACAAGCTCTAAAACTAAAATGGAAATGGGCCGGCCATATATCACGTCTGAAAGACAAAAGGTGGACAATACAGACCACTCAGTGGAAAGGACCAGCCGGTAAAAGAAATGTAGGCAGACCAGTTAAACGGTGGACTGATGATATAGTCCGAATAGCCGGAAAAAACTGGATAGTGGCTGGGGCTGATAGGGATTCTTGGCACAAAAGGGAGGAGGCCTTTACCCAAACAGGGATCCAAATCTCACAAGAGCAAGACTAACAATAGACATAAGTACCTAAATTACTAACATTCACTATACTATTTTTTTTATTATATCTAAACAGTAACAATGTAACCTATTTTTTTTAAGAGATTTGGAAATAAACAAGGCTTATTATTATTATTATTATTACATGTAAAAATTTCAAACATTCATAATCAAAGATTTTATTTTTCATGACCTCTATTATCAAGCATAAGTGCCATACGTATGCTTAATAATAGAGGACCTTTTTGAATACAGTTGATGAAAGAAAATCGTTGGCGCCGTTTTTGAGAAAATAACGAAAATCATGTTTTGACAGTTTTTAATTCCTTAATCCCGGCCCTGGAAAAGTTGTGTCTATGAACTTCTCCATCAGCTGTCCCGCTATTAAAACACACGTTGGTGGAGAAGGCAAAGTCGACTGTATGACTGTAGCTCTTCGTACATACATACTCACACATATACCTCCATACATTTTCCAGAAATCCCTTGTTTCCACTCAAGGTTCATGGGAAACTCAAAATCGTTTTTTTCGACGATCGATATTTTCACGATCACAATACTTTAACTGTGAATAAAAATGAAATTACTAATTATGTTCCTCCTGATAGCCATTAAAATTTGATTTTTTAAATCAACGCTGTGAAGAAGTTTGAAAATAGAATACTTAATTGATGTTTTCAATCTACTTCAACAGATTGTCACGAAAGGTAACAGACACTTTAATATTATACAAGCATCACTTTTTCATATTTCAATTTTCCCATTTCATGAATTCAATTATTAAAAATCAATCCGTCAAGGGGAATGAAAATCCGTACATTCCATTAGGGATCATGTCTGATAGACAGTCAGTAATGAGAACTTCATTCGGACTCAAATTTCAGTGCTGCCAATCATTGACACGAATTGTAAATAAACATCGATTTTCCGAGGTATCGAAGTTGAATGTTTTAATCAAAAACCAAGCAAAATTATGAATACCTACCAACGTCTAACGGAACAAAACGAAACTACGAACAAATTTTACCTGTTCGGCAAACATTTACGTGTAACCTTTACTAATTGCCTGATGGTCATAAGTTTTAGGTCGACCTTTATCAGTTGAATTGTGAAATTATAACAGAAGGTATAATATAATACAAAATTTTAGAACAACAGAACTATTAACCTCATCCCCAGCTATGTCTACTTTACGCTCCTCCCTATCTGATTCTAATTGAAATCAAATATTTACAAGACTTGTTGCCGTTTTATACGGTTATTAATTATTATAGATTTACCGATTAAAAAAAAACTAAAAACCAGCCAAGTGCGTGTCGGGCCACTCATAGAATAGGGTTCCGTAGTCACCCGTAATAATACCCGCTATAACTCCTGAACTAACAGATTTATCTAATCCGTTATAGTTTTCTTTCAAAGTTTATTACATGGTTTACCAACATGAATTTTTCAGATTTTTGATGAAGCCGGTTAGATCTTAGAGAAGAGGGGGAGGGGGACGCCCGTTTTTAACAAAAAATGCTAAGTAACTTCTCAATAATTTTAAAAACTTATCTAATAAATTCCCACACTAAGAAAAGACGCAAGAATAAAAGTCATCCTCACTATACAATGACTTGTTTTGAGTATGGAACGTAGCCAAAAAATAATATTTTTCATAATTTTCTTTTAGCATTTTGTCACTGTGGTAAATACACATATCCATGCAAAATTTCATGTATCTAGCACCAACCGTTTGGGAGGACAGTAGAACGGACGGACGGACATGTTCGTGGAGTGAATTCACACAGGCCATGTGTTATTTATTGCATTGTGTTAATGTATAGTTAGTTTATTTTTAATATGATAGATATAAGTTTGACGTATTGTTGTACATCCATTGCATTGGGGGTTGCCCTGTAAGGATAGATGTATTGTTGAAATAATAAATAAATAATAATAATAAATGACGAAAGTATGAGAATTCCGAAACTTGAACGACGGAACCCTAAAAACCAACGGTAACCAACAAGGAAAGCCACGAATAAAAAATAATACGCCCGAAATGAAAATTATCTAAGTACAAGACTTTCATTATCAGAAAGTTCCTTGAAAAGGTTATTATGATGATGAATTTAATGGAAATTTTATCCTTTTTATGTAATTAATATTGGAAAAAGTTCCTCTTCAAAATCTCTTAAAAGCACAAACACAAATAAAAGGGTATAACAATAGTGTCTACTTATTATTAAAATTAATTAATTGACTAAATCTCTATTAATAGAACCCATTGAAAAATATATGCTTCATAATTAGACATTTTTAAAATACAACTTATAACTCGTAGCTATCTAATTCCACAAATGTTTGAATAATAAACGGATATTTACCGTTGCTCAAAGCTGTCCGCTCTGGCACTTCTGTAGCCGGAGTCGTTAAGGCTGTCGTTGTGTCGGAGACTGGGTAGTGAGTCCCAGGGTGAGCGCCGGGGCCCGGGCGGTGGAGCCCCACGCCACCCGTCGGAGTGACGGTACCAAGCAGCGCGGGCAGACTCACCGATGCATGAAGCGCACCGGGATGTGCTCACGAAACTGTACAAAACGTACATTATTGTCGTACACCGCCTTTGATAGTTACAGCACCAGCTGAGATTAAACCTCGCGTTGATGAGAATTTTCCTCGAATATTACAGGATTAAGTAATTATCTTTATCGCGAACGAAACTGTTCAGCGACCTTCCAAAAGATCAAAGAGTATTCTGCTTTGTATAAATCTGAAAATGAAGTAGTTTTGTATTCAGAACACTTCAGATGACTGAAGGGAAAATAAATATTTATGAGTTGAATTTCTGCATAGGTACCTACTTAAGATTATTTACAAAGGAGTTTCGTAATAGTAAAAAAAATGTGAAAATTGGTGTACGATTTTCTTCTTACACATAAACATTCTTCATGAATTGCTATCTATTGGTGAAAACCGCATAACAATTGCTAAGTTGATTTACATTTTACTGTGAATAGGCAGACAGGTATCGGTGTAGCTGTTAGAATTTAACTGCGGTAACAGAACGGTTATATTATATTACGTATAATAACCGGTAATGGGAATCAGCCTGCCCCCTATTAGGCATGGCATCAAAAAACTATGGGCAAAACTGTGACTGTGATACTCCTCAGCTAACCGAATAAATATAAATAGCTATAAGCATGTATCTTTTTCTTGAAAATATAAAAAATATATTTATCTCAAGTAACCAACACCATTCTTAGACTGATGTGATGAACCGCGTATCTGACAGCCCAGTGAATTGAAATAAGAGTGTATTTCAGAAACAGCTCTGAGGGAAATGTCTTGATTGCTACAGGGACTAGTAAAGTAATATTATATTTTATAACAATAAACTATTTGTTTATTTACAATAGGAATTACAATATACAAAATTATGTACTAAAATATCAACCATCAAAAAATTCTCCGCGTCATCGTAATAATAGATATGTCCACGGCATTTCTGCAAGTTTTCCCGTTTACAATAAAATTCTTAAGAGTATAGGATAGGACATTATAAGGGTACAAAGTAGCATATGTACTGTGTTAGATAAAAAAACAGATCAATACTCTTTATTGTAAATAATTTACAATCAATATATAGTTAACATTGGACAGAAACGATCTCTTCACGGCCTACTTTGGACGGAAAGAGACTACGAGTATTTTATATAACTTAAGTAGGTAATTGACTGAGGGAGCGAAGCGACCGAAGTCTCCGTTTCAACATGTAGACTGGGGAGAATTTCTTTCGTCTGTACCTCTACATCTACGGGTTCTGTCAGATCATGTTTGAGGCCGTATTTATCAACCGATTTGCATGAAACTTTACACACACACTCCTTGCTTATTACTTTACTACTTTATTTTTCAATTTTTTTTATTACTCTTTCATTTTTCATCCAATCCAAAAAATATCATTCACGTGTTGTTCATTGTAAGCAAGGAGTGTGTGTAAAGTTTCATGAAAATCGGTTGATAAATACGGCCACAAACATGATCTGACAGAACCCGTAGATGTAGAAATGTAGAGGTACAGAAGAAAGAAATTCTCCCCAGTCTGCAAGTTGAAACGGAGACTTCGGTCGCTTCGCTCCCTCAGTCAATAAGGTAAATAAAAGACTGGGTTGTGAACTATCTTACAGATAAGCCAGTAGCTTCTGCATGAAATAGCGACTAACATCAACTCATCCGTACAAACTTCAGCGATTATAATATCAGTCTAATTCTTGTACAAATGGTTATCTCGAATACAAGTGCTTTTTTTATTTTTCTGTATATACGCTGTTCTTCCATTATTAGTTATATTTTCAAGACTTTCTGTCACAATAGTGAGGCCCATATTATTTTATAATAATATGGGCCTCAGGAACCTCTGATCCCCTGCAGCACATGGTTTTATACGTGACATCAATCTCAGTTCAATTTTTGAGAGACAAACGAGTTCACCTGGAATAAGTGCAACGACCAAATTGTTCCAAAATTTATTTGAGGGGTATTGAATGTTTGCTATCTTATTTGCACATCTAAAGCAAAAAGTTATACTTTCTGGTGCATTATACGGTAGTACTGTTATATTAGCAATTACATAAAAATTAGGGCATTGTTTAGGATATAGTAATAACTGCTTCGGTGGCGTGGTCGGTAGTGCATCGGCTTTCGACTCCGGAGTTTCAGGTTCGATCCCCGGGTCGAATCAAATATTTGTGTGATCCACAAATGTTTGTTTCGGAGTTTGGGTGTTAACTATATATATATATATATAATTCTTTATTTACAATAAGAATTACAATATACATAATTATTTACTAAAAATATTTACATTACAAAATATCGTTTAAAAAATCCTCCGCGTCATTGCCGACTGCGAAGGTTCCCAGAATGTTGGCTGTATTGCCACGTTGGATGGCGATACTTATTCTTTGGGCCAGAAAATAGCCAGCCTTCTGGTCCTGAGAAGCATCGATTAAGCGTTTAGCAATGTCTCTATTAAGGCGGCGAGCACTCGGACCGCATGACCCCAGTGTCTCAACCCCAAACGGCTCAAAAATGTAATCACCTGCTAGGTTAGCATATTTACGCCGTTTGAGGCCTTCAGCCGTTACAGCAGCAGCGCCGGCACATCCGGATGTGCTTAAAAGTTGTGAAGGTGCTAAGGTGTCAACGCATGTAGCGTCCCACACCAAAGGCCTTCCCATCTTACACGGTAGCAACGACATACCGTCCGGTCTCTTTCCATTGCTTCGTGCTAAACCATTTGGTTCACGTACGGCCGGAAGACCTGCGGTGGAAAGAGCCCTACAAATTATGTCGTTTAGAATAGCGTGCCGAGGTATACGACCTGCGCTTCTGCTACAAGAAAGGCCATGTATATTATGTATGTATTAAGAAATATATAAGTATGTTTATCAGTGGTCTAGATCCCATCGCACAAGCTTATAGCTTAGTTTGGGCTAGGCTAGGTGACGTTGTGTGTGAATGTCCACAATTTTTTTTTTTATTACTATTAATTTCGTGAAAACATAGTATGGTTCGACAGCTATTTACGCAATTGCTTCTTTAAATCCATTAAACAACTATTTTAGTTCACGAGATCTATTCCTAATGGCAGAAAATCTCTCTTCACGAGAACAAGGAGACAACTGAGTGTATGTTTGAGATACTTGATTCAATCTATCTGTGCTAGATGAAGGAGATTTGTTTTCCCGATGTTTAGCAACATACTGTCGCATAGACTTCAGTCTAGAAGTACGAGATGAGATAGACTCGTTCTACCAAGTTGAAGAAATATACAGTATCATAGACACTCTTCTGGCTGTTCCAGGCGAAGGAGACTCTTCTATCCGCCTAGAGAAACTGTACTCTTTCATCATCCTGTTTCAATCGAACGCCACAAGTTGATGGTGATTCGTTGTTACGAGTAACAGAAATATTCTTAAAACAATGGAAAATATGCTGTTCTCTTTGAGACAGTCTTGACAATGCCTCCTGAGTAGGTGAAACATATGTCGACGTTTATAATGTCTTCTATTTAGCGAAATCATTGCAATTATCTAATACATATTTTCCATTGTTTTATCATGGACTTTCGCCAGGTAACGCCTGACTCCATTCAGTATTTAAGAAATATTCTTTCTTGAACACGGTAATCTTTGCTTCCTTTCAGTCCTATTTTCCTTTGCTTGCCTGATTACATACTTGATACAATTTTCAATTCCTAAAGAACTCATAATAAACTTTTAACTATGATTATGAATAAAATATGGTCAAGATTTTGAAATCGTCGTGATGAGCTCTTTAATTTTATACACATTTTGCAGTATAAAACATAAAAGTTATTTTATTACCCTAAACTATAGCTTCTCACAGTCACAGTTTTTCTCGCGTCACCTATCTAAGAACACTTGTGTTACCGAGACGAATCTAACGATTATATTAATTACGTAAATCCGTTCAGCGGTTTTGAAGATATGAGGTAATAAAGAATTACATACTTACATACAAGATACGCGCGAAACACCCTTCCTGGCAGTCGGACAAAAAGTACCTCCTTTTTTTTAAGACCGCTGCGCTCCCATGTCCATTGCTGCGGGCGTCTCTGGTGACCTCAGAAGGTATTTCCAGTAACGCCCGGCGGACTTTGGCCACCTGGGTGACCTCTTCGGGGTTTGGTCGGAATAAAAAATCCCGCGTCGTTGGGATTGGGTTTTATCCCGCGTCGGTGAGGGATTCTGGGCCTTTGCCCCACAGCACGCAACCGTTCTAGCCTGCTTCTGTAAGGACGGCGGGTAGCTATCCCGCCGTCCTCAGGCCTCAATCATGGAGGTCGATGGTCCTGGGCGTAGATGAGTCTGCGGCGCCCTGGCCGCTGACTGCGGAACTCAACGGGGAGGGTACGCTCCCTCTCCCTCTCGGCCGCCTCCTTCGCGAGCATGACTTGCTCGCAGAAGGACACGGCCGCGTTCCACTTACTCGAGCTGGAGACCATGGCTTGGAGCATGGTTTCCAGCGAGAGGATATTCACGTCCAGACCCACTACGAGGTCCCGGCGCTGACCACTCCACCAACGTGTGGAGTGCGGTGTCGCCATCGGAAACCTCGCAGTGTTGACACCGGGGTGTGACCTCACGATGGATGTGAAACAGATAGCCACCGAAGCACCCATGCCCGGTAACGATCTGCGTCCCACGATACGTGAGGTCACCATGCCGCCTCTGCAGCCACTAGTCCATGATCGGTCTCACCGCCGCGATTACGGTGTTTCTCCACTTTGGTTGCTCAAGTCGCACCCTAAAAGTACCTGCTTAACTTTCTATTCATATTTTAACTTACAAAAGAAAACGAGAAACCTTTACCTTTCAGGCATATAGGTATACGTATATACTAAACTAACAAGTGAGGATACAAAACCTTTGTGCCCCTTGTTTATGATATTGCGCGCAAAGGGCAATGGGATATTCGGAGTAGTAAAAATGTATATAGGTACATAAATATATATGAAGATAATAGGAAGGTGTGGCCAGAGAAGAGGTTTAGAAAAATATAGTGTTGATGAAAGAAAATATGAATGAATATGAAAATATGAATGCAGGTATTGTAGGTATGAATCATTCCGTATTACCCGTTAGACCAGTTAGACCCGTTCGATATTCGTAACAATACAAGTAACAAACGAGGTTTACTTTTCAACCTTTAAATAAATGAAATATAAACAAACCCGTCTAAAGTTAATCTAATTTGAATTGGACGCTCACAACTGCTCCAGTGGGATTGGAAGTCATTCTGCCGCGTCAGATTAACCGGTTTAGTTTGCGAATCTGTTATTAGTTGTTCACAACAATTTTAGCTAGTAGATATTTTAGTCTAGTTAACAAATATCGGGTTTTAAATGAAACTTTTAAAATTTTGATCTCAAAGAAAGTCTCGAAACCCTTATAGTTTCGTCATGTCAGTCCGTCCTCGGCTTTTCTTCCAAACGGTTAATGCTAGAAAGTAGAAATTTCAACCCCATCGTGTGGGGTAGCATTAGATAATGTATTTTTATAACATTGGGACGTAGCTAAGACAATTATTTGATTTAGGTGTCCGTTTGCGAGATATTCAACTCTAAAGCGCATTTTTTGTTAAAACAGAGCGTTCCTCCCTCTAAAATCTAAACGGCTAGGTCGAAGAAGAAAAAAATCATGACGGTAGTCCATATGATGAACTTTGAAGGAAAACTATAACGAACCAGATACTTTTGTTAGTTTAGGAGTTAGAGCCTATAATGGGTAACTACTTACGGAACTCTATATGATGCGTGGCCCGACACGCACTTGGCCGGTTTTTTTTATTTAAATATTTGACGTTAATGATTGTTATTTTATATAATAGACACATTAGTTTGAATAAATATTCATAATATTATGATTAGGTATATCTAATATTAATATTATAAAACTTAAGCAATTAAGAAGAATTATGAATTTTTAAATTCAATTTTCCTAGTGAAAGTACTACTGTCCCATGACGGTTCATTCATTATTATTATTTGAAGCATAAAATTAAATAAAAAAAAACAACTTGGACTCAAACAGGCATAAAAGTTTAATATTTTAATTTCTCATTTTACAACAAAATATCTTTATGTAGTTCGCTAAATCATCTTCAGCATTTTTCATCGTCAAATTATCTAATAAGATCCGCGTCCAAAGACTTAATATTCTTACAGACCTCGAGAAATAGGATTACAGATTGTGAATTTGTAATATTTTCAAAAGCATTATAAATTATGGTCGGTCCTACAATGTTAATAAAATTGCTTGCTTGGCGAACGGCTAATACTGTCCCTAGAGCATACGTGACTTGAGGAAAACGATAACTACGGAAATATCTGAACCGTACGATCGATATCAAACCCTAGTTAGGTGTACAATGGGCTTTGCCGGATGACATATCAACATTCTGTAACAAGATATTATATGTATATATACAGAGTATCTTAAAATAGACGTTGAGCTCGGCTCACATTGATCGCACAATGCGTAACTTATAAAGGCACAACGTTATAAAAAGAGTGTTATCATCAATCAAAGTTCGGTACTAGTGTTATCGAGGCCCAAAATCGTCTTCAAGGGGACTTTGACAGACTCTTAAAATGGTCACATGATGCAGCTGGTCTGGTTTTTAATGCACAAATAACTAAGGTTATGTATATTAGCTCCAGCCAAAACAGAAAACCTTTTACTCCCAATCTTATAGCACACTGTCACGAATGTTTACATAAGAATAATCTAAAAATTTCAAATACGCCCGTAAATGTGACCCTATTGAACACGTCGAATGTTCCTCGGTTTAACGATTGATAACCGCCTTAACTGGAAAGCGCATATTAACCTAGTGTGTAATAAACTAAGAGCAATTCTAGCAAAATTTTCTATAATTAAATATAAAGTTCCATACAAAACCGGAAGGACATTTAAAAGCCACCTTGACCAAATATACGTACTTCAATTATGAATCCTAAAAGAAATTGTTCCTGAAAATATAAAAAAGATAAAATGACTATCATCAACTCTTCCACTTCTGCAACATAATACCGATACATGAGAAAGTGAATCTAAACATACTTAAAGAAGAATTTAAAAAACCTTAAATCATCGGGGGACTCTAACCGTGTAACCCGTAGTGTCACTAATAGAAAACTGTTACTACCTCGCTATACGAATATGTACGGGAAAAGAACCCTTAAATACATAGTACCTTACTTAATAAACCAACTTCCTATGTCCCTCAAAGATAAAATCACAAACAAAACTTTAAAACGACATCTTAAAAAATACTTTCTAGAAAATAAAAATAAATAATTAATAAATGTGACTTTTTAGTTATGGAACACCTGTATAGTCACAGCTATGCGCTGTACTATGGTACCTACATCTATGTGTGGCCGTTGCTCGAAGTGGCGGCGGCGGTTGCGCCCAGTGTGGTGTCGACTCACTCGTCACCGATATGGGCCAACTTTACTACCAATTTATCTACCTCCCATTATAATATTCATTAGGTACTGTCATCATTCACCGAGCCTTTTCCCAACTCAGTTGGGGTCAGCTTTCCAGTCTAACTGCGATTCGGCTGAACTACGATATTTTCCGTGAAGCGACTGCCATCTGACCTTCACAACCCATGGGCGATATCGAAGTTCTGTAGTTAGACCGGTCGGATTTTTGATTTAGGGCTCCAACTACCCCTAACGACTGCCATAGATGTCAGTATGACAACCGGGACCGACGGCTTAACGTGCTCTCCGAGGCACGGAGGGGTCTCAATGTCTTAAGAAATGGTCACCCATCCTAAGACCGGCCTGAGTCGATGTTGCTTAACCTTTGCAATGTGTTAACATTGTCGGTTACCACTAGACCACGAGCCCCGAGAATATTCATTAGGTACTGTATGAAATGTAAAATATTGTGCTCAGAATACCTAGATTAGAAATAATAAGATTGACGACCCGGATGCACGGTAAAACTCGAAGGAGTTTTTGTTGCATCGTATTGTACAACTCAAATGTAATTTGTTTCTTGTAAGCTTTATATAAAATAAATAAAATACTCTCGAAAAAACGCCACCAAATACCTAGATAGGTTAGGGAAGCGATGGAAATCAAAAAGTACTTACAAGAATTTCAATTGCCAAACATCTGGCATCCAGTGGTCCATCTTTTCGCTAAAAATAACCGGGACATAACCAAAACAAAATCGCGAGTGAATACAGTAAGCATAATGTGTCGTGATTGTGAACAAATTCGAGTGTGTGAGACCAGTGGTAGTGGTGTTACACACAGTAAATGGACTCGAAGGAGGGTAGATTGAAATATTTACTCTTAAAAACTTTTTCACCACCCACCGCTGGTACTCGAGTTCCTCCATGAGCATGGCGCTTGCAACAGTGCCGAAATATCGTAAACCAAACCAACGTTACAAGGTAAATATCTCGATAATTTTAATAGTAATATGTAAATCTACATTATGAGTGTAGATATATATAAACCAAATAGGGTTAGGTAGATCACGTTCCTCAGTCAGTTCCTCGGTCAGTTTGCATAAAAATTACCCCTGGAAAGAGAACTGGCGCTGGTTCAAGTCCAGCCCAAGACTGTCCGAATTTAAAAAAAAAAAAATAAGTACTGTCGGTTTTTCGAATCATATAGTAAAATATTAGTGTATATATTTAACGTTTGTCTAAATCTGTGTCTTATTGATCACTGGCGTTATACACAAAGGGTTTAATCGATTATGGTCACCTTAGTGAACAAAGTACAAAGAAAACAAAGGTACTCTGAGATAATACAATTTCTTGTTCATAGTTTTACTACTGATATACTACAAGCAAGCAACATGAGCAAACAGTTGGTAACTTCGCTGATATCCTGGTAGCAGATTAGAAGTTACTTATTGGTTGTGAACATACAATATGCCTTTGCTTGCTCCTCCTAGAAACGGCGCGGCATGAGATACTTTTTATTTAGAATTATGTAACTTAGACTAAAAATAGTAATGAATTGATATATAGGTATAGGTACTAATATAAGTATTAGGTTTACTTAGGGCGCTTTCAATTTAGACGTTTCGTGTCGGACCGCTGTTGCACGTTTACCGTGCCGCTGGTTATAGCCCGCTGCCGTGCTGCTGCCGTACGATAGCAGTCCGATACCAAACGCCTAAATTGAAAGCGTATCTGACTGCTGTGCGTTTGTATGCTAGTGATGTTTTAAATGTATTTGGCAGCAGTTAAACCATGGACTTTAACGAAGAAACATTACTTTTAGTGCTCTTGTTAAAAAACATTGATAATGCCTCGTTTAGAGGCGAAACAATTGTCGACGTTCGTTTGTCCTTTTTAATCTTGCGAAAAAATTAATGCTATTATATTTTGAAAGTTTTTAACATCTTACTTACCATTACTTTGTCATGGATTTTCGCCAGGTAACGCCTGCTTCCATCCAATATTTAAAAAACATCAAACAGAAACTAAACTGTCTGTTTTCTCTGTCTGTTATGTTTTTAGTTCTAATAATAAATAGTTAGGTATGTATTAAAACAATCTGTTGAGCCCAAATGTGCTTATTATTTTATGTCGAATAAAACCATTATTTTATAATTAGGCAATATTCATGGATTGTGGAACAGGAATTTTATACGTTTTGTAACATACAGCGGCTATAATGATGCAAAGTATTTATGGATATTGTTGAAGATCATATTCATTTTATGAAAAATATTCTCAGTTCACTAATGAAATTCCAATTAATGGATCGAAGATTCGTTAGCTGCGTTGTGCATAAATGTATAATTTATTGCAAATATATATGGGTACCTACTTAATAATGTTGGCTCTCGAATTCTTACATTTATAGTGCTGTATAAGCATAACAATACTTAAAGTACATTTCTATACATGAGTATTTAGAAAAGAACTCGATTAAATATAAGTATGTAATATTCCTTAAGATATGTGATGCTGACATTGTTCATTTGGATATATTATTTTTGGGATGGAATTGATGATAAGATACTTCTGATAGTTATTGCTGGATAAATATTTATGAACTAAGCAATGTTCTGCTTATTATAAGAAGCTTGTTTTACCAATCTTAGTGATTTGTCGAATACTGAAATGTTGTATTAAGTTAACTAAAAACGGAATATAATAATTTTAATATGTTATATCTAAAACCACTATTAAAATGAAAAGTTTATAAACTTAAACATTTATGTTGCAACTTTTGATATGATTCTGTATTCACAGAATTTAATAAAGAGTTCATAACTTGCATCGTATAATATATTTATATTATGTAGCTGTACGTGGACCCTAGAACATTGAAACTTATTAATTAACAGCTAGCTCATTTTTCGTGTGTAGCTTTATATTACCGAGTTCTACACCTATTGTAACATCGTAATTTCATTACACTCACAAAATGTAAACAAACATTTGGAATGATATTATGAACGTCATTAGTGTCAGTTGATGTAGGTATAGATGTCAAATCGACAAACGTCAAGTCTTGACTATGATTCATTCGCAATACGGAATTCTACACATTGTGTAGCGCACCCTAGCGGATTTAGTGGGAATTTGGCAGAGTATTATCTAGCCATGTCATAATATTCTCTTAAAAAGGTAAATGTCAATGATATTGCTGTTCTTTTTATCTATAGTTGAGTTTCCGGCTGACGACAAGTTATGCTTGTAAAAAGTGGTTTGAACTAGTTTTTGCAGAAAAGAAAGAATCTCGAAACATCTCGCTAGTTGATAAAAAGCCAGCGCGAGCTGTCGTGAGCCCCTTTTCACTGCTCAGTCCTTTACCGAGAATATCTCTTGAATATCTCTCGATAACACATTTGTCTTAAACTTAACCTACAAAACTCGAATCTAGAAGAAGTTATTTTACTTGGAAACAGTATCAAATTAAATCGAAGCAGTCGTCGATACAGATCAAAGGCTCTGTCTACCGTGATCTCACGAGTCTGGGAACGTCCTCTTCTATCCGATTTGGACAGCGAGGAGGCATTTCTTTCTCTGTTTTAGGCAATCGAAGGGCGTGTCTTTATATTGTTACTGGTGTCTGAAGTCTGGGTGCAGAGTTTCTGAGGTTCTGGAGCAGTCCAATACAAAATCCGATAAGTCTACGTCGTGGATATACGAGGTCACCTTGGGCCCACAAGACCACAGCACGAGAGTCACCCTAACATCCTCAGCTGACCGCGTGGACCAAGTGATAAAGTTAAGTACTTGTTCAACAACTAATCCCCTGTCCTTCATTAATAAATCTGTCTACTCTATTCCCAAGAGCCATCGGAGTAATCAAAAGTCAAGATCAAAATAATTTCTGTACCTTTCATTTGTAATTCAAGAAGTAGGCTAGAAGCTACCTACCTATCTTTTTGTGTAAACTTAATAACTAAATTCAATACATATTGTTAAATATTTTAAGGTTATGACAATATACTCTCTGTGAACCCTCTAACTGTGCCTTATTGAATCTCCTATCATCACACACACTGTTCAAATGTGAACTGGCGCCCTGGGATAATTCTAAGTAGTCTCATAGGCCTCTCCGTTGTCCAGCTGGTGAGTAAGGTTGACTTACACTGTTACACTATTTCTAAAAAAAATCTCAAATCAGGTAGCTAACAGAGTAATCCAGTTAAAATATTCGGAAAAAATTGTAAGGTTGCATTAATTCGTATAGAGCTGCAAATTGGTGCAGGTCTTAAGCACACCATTATAAATCAAATATCAAAAGTTCCCATCGATCCGACTGGTGCTAAAAAAGTTATTCAAGGTTAAAGTTAAAAAAAATAGGTTTTTTCACTCCTATTAACTCTGTCGTGGTGTTATATAGCCTATTTTTCTCGCTATCAATGTAGCTTTATATTACCGAAAGAAATTTTAAAATCGGTGCAGTAGTTTCTGGGTAGTCACGTTGTCCCGTAAAACTTTGTCCCCCCTTTTTCTTCCCCTTAAGAGTAGAATTTTGGGTGTGGTCTAAAGAAAGAGATGTCGAGACGCACTAAAATATTCTACGCCTGAAAAGTCATCGGACGCTTGTGGCCAAAGCATCAGGGGAACAGTAGTAGGTTTATGTACGTGTATCCCCTATTACCTATTCTGTGGTGGTAGGTATGTCGATTATTGTGTTTTATGTTTCATGCACCATGATCGATGGTCTATAGAATAAATGATTATGCAGTTCATAAATACATTAAAATCCAACATTTGTATTGCAAGAAGATCGGAAGTTTAAAGTTTAATGTCTATGATAGGCCACGGATGGACGCTCTAGTATGAACATTTGTAGTTACTCGAGCGATTCAGATTTTGATATAGGGGGGCTGATACGAACTTACAAGTGTAAATTTTCTCCTTTGTTCACCGTGGTACCATTTTATAGTACCAGTAATGGTACTTTGGCAATTCTTAATTCTGACAATTTGATGTAACCTAAGGACGTGGAAAGGTGGCAAAGTTGCAAAAAAATATCGATGTGTGGATTTACTCGAGCGCGGTCAGTTTTTTATTTATTTTAAATGTAATCATACCAGAATAACAGAAAAAATATAATCTGACGATTTTCACAAGCCGAAGACGTTTATTAAGATCCAGACATATTTTCCTTTTTCCGAATCTCCACAACAGCTCTTCGGTAAATGCATAATGTAAGTTATATAAGAGTCATTTTTTTAAACTTTATATCTGTCTGGCTGTCTGCTTGACCCCGGTAATTCCTAAAACGGCTCAACCGATTTTAACGCGACTTCTACTGGCGGATAGCTGATGTGTTAAGGTATAACGTAGACTACTTTTTATCCCGGGAATGTGTTCCCGCAAATAATAGTCAGATTTTTGGTCAGTGTCGTTTGTCGTCATCATGATGAACATTCAGTATGCTATGCAGTACTAGTCATAATTTATTTTTGCATCTTCAAAGCCTTATAGCTGCTACCACTAAAAGTGGAAGCGTACAAGACCATTTTTGCTCTAATCCACCCATTCTAATCGGTTTCGGCGGCGCTCGAGTCGCTTATATTTTTTTTGCATTTTCACCTCTCTCTCATGGCCACCCTCACCACGTCCGCCGGGCGCCACTTGGTATTCTCTCAGTGTTTACCGGAGGCGCTCGGCAATGGACGAAGGTGAGGCCGAGGCAAATGCCGCGGATTAAAAAAAAAACACTCATTTATAGTATATAGATTTATATATATTTCACATCAGAGACATATTGGGTACCCACTCTCTCGGGAACATCTCTTGTTCTCACAATATCTCGCTCGCAAGTACAAGTACTGATTATTTTTTTGCAACTTTGAAGCTCTGTAGCTTACCCCACCACTAAAAGTGGAAACGTACGAGACCATTTATGCTTCCTGTCATCTAATCTACCCATTCTAATATCTCCGCGGCCCTACCTCTATGCTTGTAGTTATATAGACTTGATAATTTTCATCTCGTTTATAAGAAGGTACCTACTATTTTCCACCCGAGTAGGATACATAATACATACATATTGCTAATTTGTAAATTTTTAAATTGACTAAAAGTGACTTGTGTTTTCCTCTACGATGTCAAAGTCATACTAGGGGTGGTAAGTTAGCTCATGATAAATTTACTCAGTCAAACACCCCGAGAAAGCTAATGGGTTCTGCAGGAAAAGCGAAAACTCTCACCGGCAGCGCCCTTTTATGTTGACGTGAATGAAATCCTGAGGCGTGTCACGTTTCGTGCTAAATGAGGAAATAAAATTATTATGACGTACATTAAAACTTAGAAAATACGTTTGTCGTCTAAATAAAAGTAAAG
Source organism: Nudaria mundana (assembly GCA_963556515.1). Taxonomy (NCBI): domain Eukaryota; kingdom Metazoa; phylum Arthropoda; class Insecta; order Lepidoptera; family Erebidae; genus Nudaria; species Nudaria mundana. The sequence continues at coordinate 12,766,752 of OY748290.1, forward strand.
TTACACTTCAAACCATTAGGTCTTTTGAGTTTGTTTCGTAATTCACAAATGTATGGAACGCAAATTCACTGCTTTAGGCGCATTGGTCAGTTTTAAAATTTAGGAAAAGTATGTAGGTAACTATGTGTATTTTTTAGGTAGCTTAATAGATTCTATAGCTGTTATTGGTATAAGTACTGTTATTTAAAAATCAGTGTCATATAATTGTCAAAAAGATTGAATATAATTTAAAATTCAGAATTCAAATGTTGAATTTTTTTATGTCCGTCAAATCTTAAGAGATGGAGTTTTAGAAATTCACTTCACACAATTAATTTAAAATAATTTAGTGAGGGTTACTGTCATACCCAACTCCAGGTACAGTAAATTAATTTGGTTTTATCAAATTATAAAATCAACGTTGGAGGAAGTTTCAGTACAAAGTTATCTTCCTAATATTTCAAACTTTCAGTTTGATTGATTGCTATACGATCACCGCCTGTCATTACTAAGGATCTTTAAATTATTTTCTTGATTATCCAACAATTTTATACAACATACTGATTCTCTACCTTTTATTATTTCGAGGATAAATGATATTAGCACTTACGGTAGAAAAACATCTGTTGTTTTAGTTTTATGTATAACTACCAGCCCAATGAGGTAGGTACAGTTCGCGAGAGATAAGCGGAGCTTTACATTTGTGTGAGTGACCACGAAAAATAGAGTAAAAACTCTTTTTGTAGCTGTGTGTACAACACGTGTTTATGTAAATGAGGTCACATATACGTTAACGTACACTGCACTCACACAGATGCAAAGTTTCGTTTATCCCTCGCGAACTGTACCATAATTCATAGATATTCTACTTAGAAACTCATTTTTTGATGAAACCGGGTGTCCCCCCTCTAAATCTAAATGGCTTTTTTTTTTTTTTTTTTTTTAATCCGCGGTCCAAGGCCGCGGCCGCTCTAACGTCCGTTGCCGGGCGTCTCTGGTTACTAGCAGAGGGTATGTCCAGTGGCGCCCGGCGGACTTTGACCACCTCTGTGGTCTCTTCGGGTGTTGGGTCGGGACGAGAATCCCGCGTCGTTGGGGGAAGGGTTTTATCCCGCGTCAGTGAGTGAATCTGGTTGCGTGCTATGGGGCAAAGGCCCCGCAGCACGCAACCCTTCTAGCCTGCTTCTGTAAGGACGGCGGATGGCGATCCCGCCGTCCTCAGGCCCCGATCATGGAGGTCGATAGTCTTGGGCGTAGTCGCGTAGTCTGGGGCGCCCTGGCCGCCGACTACGGAACTCGGCGGGGAGGGTACGCTCCCTCTCCCTCCCGGCCGCCTCCTTCGCGAGCATGACTTGCTCGCAGAAGGACACGGCCGCGTTCCACCTACTCCGAAATCTAAAAATCTTGAAAAAATCATAATGGTGGTCCATGTTACGAACTTTAAATGAAAACTGTAACAGTTTATATAGCTTTGTTAGCTCAGGATTTATAGAAACTCTAATGGGTGACTACGGAACCCTATTCTATGCGTGGCCTGACAGGCAATTGGCCGGTTTTTACATTTCAGATAGCAAAAAATTATTGGCGTTGTTTTCTACAACTGTAGTTTGTTCCTTCAAGAGAACTATATACCTATGTACATACATACATATGGTCACGCCTCTTTCCCATTGGGGTAGGCAGAGACTATGGGATTCCACTTGCTACGGTCCTGGCATACTTCTTTCGCTTCTTCCACTTTCATAACTATCTTCATGCACGCTCTCCGGTTCTGGGTGCTCTTGACCTGACCTTTGTTCAAAACATCTCCGATTTGGTCGAAGTACGTTCGCCTAGGTCGACCCTTACCTGCCTGTCCATTCACGCCCGCCTTATGTATCTGTTTCGTCAATCTTCTTTCATCCATGCTTTCTACGTGCCCGAACCATCTAAGCATCCCTTTTTCTATCTTACTCACTACATCTTCTGATACACCGCAAAGTTCTCGTATCTCGCTGTTCCTCACTTTCTCAACCAATGTCACCCCAGTCATACTTCTCAAACTTCTCATTTCCACTGCATTTATTTTACTTTCATGCTTCTTCTGCCAAACCCAACATCTATACCTATGTACCCAACAATAATTAGAATAGATGGTACCTATAATATTTTAATACACAGATATTATGTACGATGTGCATAATATATTATGTACAATACTTTCAAAAGATCGTTTAAAAATACTCCGCATCATTGCCGACTGGGAAGATGAAGAATACTGGCTACGTTGCCATAAATTATGTTCCAAAAGGTCTTCTACATACATCTACTTCTAAAGGGTCTTTTATTAAGCGTGTCCTATCTTTAAATTTAAATAAAACAAAGTGTGTATGAGATATTATCGAAATTATTTATTTATTTGAAAGATCTAGTGATGCCATTATGTGTGGAATATGACATCATTCAAATGTCCGCCACGGCTTCTCTGGGTGGAGCGCATGCGAGATATCCAATTTTCCATGACTTTTGCGCATAAATCAGGCTGAATTTGACCTATGGCATAGGCTATGTTGGCTTTGAGGGCCGTTGTGGTTTGTAGTTTATTCGCATAGACCTGCGACTTAAGAAACCCCCACAAGAAAAAGTCTAGCGGGGTTAAGTCACACGATCTCGGTGGCCAGTCCACATCAGCTCCACGTGAGATGACCATGCCTTCAAATCTCTCATGCAGAATATTAAATGTGGCATGAGCTGTGTGGCACGTAGCGCCGTCTTGTTGAAATCACATGTCGTTGGTGTTCAGATGATCCAGTTCATACCAAAAAAAGTTAGTAATCATCGACCTATAGCGCTCGCCGTTGACAGTGATGGCCTGGCCAACGTTGTTCTCAAATTAATATGGCCCGATGACGCCGACAGCCCAAAACCCACACCAAACTGTAACTTTTTCGGGATGCATTGGACGCTCTAGGATCTCATGTGGATTGGTAACATCCCAAATTCGACAATTTTGTTTGTTTACGTACCCATTCATCCAGAAATGGGCCTCATCGCTGAAGATAATTTTTCTGTGAAAATTACGGTCAGTTGCTAACTGCTCCAGGACGATTATGGCGACCGTAAAATGGGCGAAGCGCGCGGTGCGTTGCCCGAACAGAACACTCATTTTGATAAAATAATTTTATCATTTGCACGTGTTGTTGAATGCTATATGTAGCTATCCATGATGATTTGGCAAAACAGAATGAATAAATGACAACCAATTTGACAGCTGTAGCTTCAACAAGATGGCCGCTACCAACTGTCAAAGTTTGTACGTGCCTATTGGAAGACCCGGTAGATCCTCAATTCAAATGAAAACAAAATATTACGGTTCCTGTTTTACATCTTAACAATAACTTCCTCAATTTCATTATAACTGAAAAATTAATTTTACTCGAAAAACATTTGTTCAACTTCTCGGATCCAAAGTTTTCTTTTCAATTGGTAAGAATTATTTATTATACTTTTGATTAGTTTGACATTTACAGAGTTCTTTAAAAGTAACATTATCGCATTGTTAATAACTTATTCACTGCTTTGAAGTGGACAATGTTTGGAAAATAGAACATAAGGTTACTAAAGCCTCGGCTATCGAGTTCGAGGTAAGTGAAGAGTATCATGTTACTTACGCTCCTTATATCTTTACTAAGATTTAGAAATAAGTGAACTCTATCATTAAATAGACAATGATATCATATATCGCACATAATGGGATATTACTTACACCCCATATTGATTTCGCTCATGGTATCTTTATTTTGAGAATGTTTGTTGTTTGATAAAAACGGTCAAGTGCGTGTCATGCCACGCAGAGATAAAGGTTCCGTAGTCACCCGTAATAGCCTCTATAACTTCTGAACTAAGAAAGTTATCTCGATCTGTTACAGTTTTTCTACAAAGTTCATTACATGTTTACTATTATCATGATTTTACTAAAATGTTTTTACTAAAAAAGATATTTAAAGTAATATACTCGTATTTATTTATTAATGTACAAGGAACAGGAAAAACCAATTAGGAAAATATAAAACTAAAAACTTAAATAACTACGTGAAAGAGGGAGTCTTAGGCAGAGTGCCCATCCTGCCTGCGCGGGGATCACCAGTCTCTTCCCTCAGACGCTTGCTGAGTTCCGTGAAGAGCTGATGCGCACCGTGGCTCCATGCACCTAAAGTTTAATATCTCATAAACTGATCCTTAATTCAAAAAACCGCCTTAGCCAACCTCTTAATGTTATTATAAGACCTACCTATCTAGAAAAATATTTTTGTTGGCACTTTGTCGGCGTGGTAAATATTTACATAAAAGCTTCATGTTTCTAGCACCAACTGTTTGGGAGGAAAGCTGCAGAGGGGCGGACAGAAGGGCAGACGGGCGGACGGTCTGAACAAACTATGCGGGTTCTGAGACTTGAACTACGGAACCCTCAAATTGGCGAAAGGTTTTTCTACATATCTTTTGTTTTTATACTACTCTGGTTGTAAACAAGTTTACAAAATGGTGTTTGCCGTAACTTATAGATGCTTGTAATAACAGAAGTATTTCTCGCACCTGAGTCGAAAGGAAATAAGAGGAAAAGTGGAGAGCGGAATGGAAACAAAACATAAAGTACACTACAAACCAGTATGTACCTACCAGTACTTTCAATACGATATACACATATACGTATAATGTTGGCATAATATGTCTTTTTACTTTCACTTATATTCTGGAAGTATTCAATTCAAACTCAAAATTCATTTATTAAAGCAACAATGATGGTTCGAATATGTTAGTAACAATGACACTTAAAAATTATGTTAGTATGCATATTATTATTTATTATGTATTGTGATCGTGTCGAAACGGCTCAAACAATTTTTATGAAATTTTCATCAATTGTAGTTAAAAAGGTCCCCTAACATCAATCATAAGCGGCATACTCATGAAAATTCGAAATTTTGAGTTACGAATTTACGAAATTTTTACATTAAAAGAACTACGTAAAAGACGATATTACTTTCCAAGTAAAAGAACTACGCCCCCTGATGGTCAATTTATTTTAACCCAGAGGAGCTTAGGGATCATAGAAAATTCAAAAACTCAAAATCAATTTTGAGATTTTAGATAGGTTGGTCTTTTAACTGCAATAGACAAAAACCGTTCTAGTCGTTTTTGAAAAAAGAAAAAAAAACCTTTTTTTTGGTTTTTCATTCTTTAATCCGAACCTGGAAAGGTGATGCCCATGAGGCTTTCCCATCCACTGCCCCAATATTAAACTTAGTAATTTTATTTCATTCATATTCTAGAAATGTGATCTTCGTCCGTTCAGATGAAATCTTGGCAAAAAAGATTGTAGGAAAGACTGAAAAAATAAATATAGCTATTATTCACTAAATTTACATGTATCCTAATAATAAATCTGAGAGTAAAGGTTACGAGAATAACCTCGAACTTACTTTAAATTTTAATAGTAGTTGTGTGTATGCAAATTTTTATCAGTTAATTTCAAAATATGACTTTACGTTGATCGTCGTCTCTTCTAATACCAAACTGATTTGTGTTTATTCCCAAAAGCGCTATCGAAGGAAAACTGTAATCAAAACTTAAAAAATTAAGTGTTAATTTGCAATTTATATGCATCAGTAATAATACGATAATTTTAAATGAAAAATGAAATGGTCTCACCCAGAGTCGAAATTAAAGTTTTAGTGAAAAACTATAGGTACTGTGAAATTGGGTATTAATTTATAATTACTCACTGTTCGTCATACCATTAAGCGTACTAGTGCCTTTGATGGTTTATGTGGAAAATTCAGTAGAAGGATCCTTTATATTTTCATTTCTTGTAAAACGTAATCTTTAAACATCAAGATCTTCATGTATTTCATTAAGTCACTTTTAACATTAGTAATATTATATCCCTGAAGAGAACACGTTTGCCTTTATTCACAATTATTAAAAATACTGCCATATATCATGCCAATACAACGAAGTAAAGGTACCGAAAGGTATAGGAAACAAGACAAGTATTGATAGTAGGTAATTAGGTAGTAGTAATTACATAAATACATGACTGTTTCCCTGCCGTGCGCAGAGTTACTTTAATATAGTTTGCGAATATATATCCACCTATATTCGGAAACAGTAGTCGCAGAAGTAAAAAACATCCGGAAGAATATAAGACTTACCTTGACTGATGATCGCTGAGATATCCTTCACGATCGCGGTCACGGTCTTTCCCTGATCGCTCCCTGAGACAAAATTCAATAAGTTAATGCTAACCTACATCAAATCAAAAATTATTCAATATTTTTCGCATGTAGGTACATATTTTTCACGTGACCGCGGCTGCTCCTGTCTATTGCTGCGGGCATCTTGGTACGCACCAGAAGGTATTTCCAATGGCGCCCGGCGGACCTTGGCCACCTGTGTGGCCACATCGGGAATTTGGTCGGAATGAAAATCCCGCGTCGTTGGGGTTAGGTTTTATCCTGCGCCAGTGAGTGAATTTGGTTGCGTGATGTGGGGCTGAGGCCTTCAAGCACGCGACCCTTCTAGCCTGCTCATGTTAGGACGGCGGGTGGCTATCCTGCCATCCTCAGGCCTCGATCATGGAGGTCTATGGTTCTGGGCGTAAATACCGCTGACTGCAGAACGAGGGTACGCTTCCTCTTGCTCTCGAGCGTCTCCTTCGCGAGCATAATTTGCTGGCAGAAGGACACGGCTGCGTTCCACCTACTCGCGCTGAGACCATGGGTTGAAGCATGGTTTCCAGCGAGATATCCACGCCCAGACCCACTACGAGGTCCCGGCGCTGACTTGTGGAGTCCGGTGTCGTCGTCGAAAACCTCGCAGTGTTGACACCGGGGTGTGACCTCACGATGGATGCAAAACAGATAGCTACTGAATCATCCATACCCGGTAACGATCTGCGTCGCACGATACGTGAGGTCACCATGCCGCCTCTGCAGCCACTCGTCCATGACACTCACCGCCGCGATGATGGTGGTTCCTCACTTTGGTTCACTTTGGTCGCAACCTCCGTGTCTCCATAAGAACCTGGCGGAGTTGGGACCGCTGGTCCTCGATTTCTCGAGATGCAGGCATGTGGTCCCGCTCCAGCGCCTCCTTGAGCCATTGGAACAATGACGCAAGGGCTCTCGCTTCCAGGTCCAATGCAGAGGTTCCGGCTAAGAGGCATGCAGCCTCTCCAGAGATCGTGCGGTACACCATTAGAATTGTAAGTACATCCTAATATAACTTGAACAACTATAAAGAATTGTCTCGCAAGCAAATATAAATCAAGCGAGCAGACCCATTGGGTGTCAAGCAAGGGGCCCATCAAACATCTTTAGAGCCTCAGCGACCTTACCTGCAAGGGGCGCACCTGCTGATCAATCAACGAACGAAACTCGTGAATTCACGGTATCAATGGAGTGGCCTTACCTTTATGGTACTAGGTGCTACAAGAGTGTTGGTCCAGAGGGAATCCACCGTGCAGCTGTGATAAAGCCCGCCAAGTAACCCAGCCCAAGTTGGGTCACCAATCAATCCAATCACAAACTCTCCTTGTTCGCCATATCAATGACACACAACTCGTGGCTGATATCAACCAATACCTCGATTTGTCAATGGGGTACCGAGGCCATTTACAGCGAAGAAACCCCCTTTCCTACCTTTACCCTCTCTTCAGAATGCAATATTACGAATGAAAGACAATCTAGAAATCCTTGGCATTGACGTTCGTCTGGAGCTCAATAAACTGGCCAAGTGCGAGTCGGACTCGCGCACGGAGGGTTCCGTACCATTATCTATTAAAACGGCAAAATAATCACGTTTGTTGTAAGGAAGCCCCTTAAATATTTAATTTAATTTATTTTTTATTTTATTTATTCGTTCATGTACACACATGAAGTTACAAAAAAGAAAAGAGAAATACTAAGGATAGATTAACAGTACAAATGCACCACTTATTTCACAAGAAATCTCTTCCAGTGGGCCAAGGGAAAGAAAAGCTTGGAAGAATAAGTTTTATGTGTGTGTAGGTGTATCATTCAAATAAGCAAAGAAATAAACGTAACTACCGCAAATGCGCCAGAATATATATATATACAAACATATACCTACCTACATAGATATAAACACTAATACATATATAACTAAGTATACATACAAATTGGATACATATTATACTAACAATTAATATACATACATACAAATACTTAAGACAGTGAGGAAAGATAGTGTTCTTTCACTTTTTTCTTAAATGTAAAAATGGTGTTGTAGCGTTGTATGTTCGGTGGGAGCGAGTTCCACAGCCTGACCGCATGAACAGTAAAGGAGTAGGAGTACAAGTCCGATTTGTGAGAGGGACAGGTGAGGCGGTACTGTAGGTGAGACCTACACTGGACATCAGGTGCATTCATGTAAGAGAAACGCTCCCGTAGGTAGGATGGGTAGGAAGGATTGTGTAGGATGTTAAATAGCAGACACAATATCCGAGCATCTCTACGAAGACGGATTGGGAGCCACTTGAGTTCCTTGCGAAATTGTGAGACATGATCGTACTTCTGCAAATTGAATATAAAACGAATACAAAGATTTTGCAAACGCTCAAGTTTATCTAGGAGCTCCTCGGTGGCATCCAAGTAGCAGGCATCCGCATAATCAAGAATAGGCTGAATCAACGTCTGACTTTGACATCTGAGGGCAAGAAGCTTTGGAGACATTTAAGAGTGTGAAAGGTGAAATGGACCTTTTTTTTTTTTTTTTTTATATTTGGTTCGCCAAATTGACGCCGCCCGCCTGGTGGTAAGTCGTGACGACGTCTAGCGATTGTGGGCCACTCTCACAGCACACATTACTATTGAGAGTGGCCCTCAACTTGACGACCTACTGATGTGCCTCTTCACGCTCCGCTTAAAGAACCCAGGATTATATGTGGGAGGAAACACGTGCACAGGCAGGGCGTTCCAGGCCACTATCGTTCGGCAGAGAAACGAACGTTTAAAACGTTCAGTTCTCGCGAACATGCTATCCACTGTGTGGGGGTGGCATCTCTGCCCGGCACGAGTCGTTCGGGATCGGAAGGAAGAGGGTGGGATCAGATTGAAGAGCTCTTCAGAACACTCGCCGTGGTAAATACGGTAGAATGCGGCCAAGGAAGCTATTGTTCGGCGCTGAACTAGCGGCTCAAGGCTTCCCGTTACCTCCGGACAATCTATAATACGGATAGCCCGTCGCTGCATAGCGTCGAGAGCGTCCAGCAGATACTTCGCGGAGCCGTCCCAGAGGTGAGAGCAGTATTCGACGCAGGGTCTAATCTGCGTCTTGTACAGCAGACACCTCTGGTCCGGTGTAAAGAATCTCTTTACCTTATTCAGTATTCCTAGTTTCCGCGAAGCTCTCGACGAACGTCTATGCCAAGGATATCAAGGTTGTCCTTCATTGGTAATAATGCATTCTGAAGAGAGGGTAGGGGAAGGAAAGGGGATTTCTTCGCAGTAAATGCACACGCCTGTGTTTTGCGGGCATTGAACTCGACCAGGTTCTCGGTACCCCATTGAGAGATACTGTCGAGGTTACGGTCGAGATCAGCCACGAGTCGTCGTCTCTCCTCCTCAATCTCAGATCGCCCCGCCGTCGGACGAACCGAGTAACTCCCGTGCAGTGTGCTGTCATCTGCATAGCAATGAATGTTCCCGAGGGATAGCATATCATTGATATGCAGAAGAAAGAGAGTTGGTGATAGTACGGACCCCTGCGGTACCCCGGCATTCACTTGCAAGAAGCGAGAAGCCTGGCCATCGCAGAGGACCCGCACTCGGCGCTCGTTTAAAAAGCTGGCAATCCAGCTGCACAGTTGAGGAGGTAGACCATATGCCGGAAGCTTGGAAAGGAGCGAAGCATGCCAGACCCTATCGAAGGCTTTGGCGATGTCCAGGCTAATAGCCAAGGACTCGCCGTGCCTTTCCATAGCCCCACCCCAGACATGCGTTACGAATGCCAGAAGATCACCCGTTGATCGCTTTGGCCTGAAGCCGTATTGTCGATCATTGATTAGCGAGTGATCCTCTAGGAATTGCATGAGCTGCTTATTTATAAGGAGCTCAAGCACCTTGCAAATGACTGAGGTGACAGCTATGGGTCGATAGTTGCCTGGATCGGACCGATCCCCTTTCTTGGGGATCGGTTGTACGTTCGCCTCCTTCCAGACCTCCGGCACGAGCCCTGAAGAGTATGACAGGCGGTACAGACGCGTTAATACTGGAGACAACTCAGCTGCACATTTTCGTAGCACCACCGCCGGAATGCCGTCAGGGCCACTGGCTTTCCGCGTGTCGAGTGACCGCAGCACTGCCCGTACATCGCATTGCCTGATAACAATATCAGGCATTGTGTGGCCACAGTTGGCGATGGCGGGGGGCTGCAGGCCACGGTCGTCGACCCGGGAATTAGCCGCAAAGTGGTCTGCGAGCATATCCGCTTTCTCTTGGGCTTTGTGAGCCAGTGTTCCATCTGGGTAACGCAGCGGTGGCAGCGAGGGCTGACAAAAGTTAGATTGCACGGCTTTGGCCAGTTGCCAGAATCCACGGCTGCCCGTGGTATGGGAAGTGAGCTCCTGACCAAGCCGCGCGACGCGCTGGGCATCCGCTCTCTTAAAGGCCCTCTTACTCGATTTTGTGGCCCGGTTGTACGCTGCTTTGAGGTGGCCCATGTTTGGGTCGCGCACAGCCCGGGCCCTGATCCAGGCGCGATATGCCGACTGTTTTTGTCGAACAGCTTTGGCACAATCTCGCCCGAACCAGGGACGGGCTCTGCGGATACTGGCGACATCAGTGAAAGGGATGTAATAATCCATCCCTAAACTGATCTCGCCAGCAATAGCAGAAGCACTATCCGAAGGAGCCTTTCCTACAAAGCAGCGCTGGCTCCAGGGGACGGACGCATAATAATCGCGTAGACCGTCCCAATCCGCTGACGAGTAGTGCCATAGTCGTCGTGACGTTTGTACAGGACGTGCAGGAGGTGACACCTTCATGCCTGCGTGAACAACACAGTGGTCGGAACTACCCAGTGGGGCTCCTACCGAAACACTGTACTGGGCTGGGCGACTCGTCAGCAGTAGATCCAGCAGAGCGGGCGCGTGATCTGACCTGTCTGGTATCCGGGTGATCCCGCATACCATCTGGGTCAGACCGTGGGAGAGAGCGAACGCATGGGCGGCTCTACCCGCATGATCAGTCTTGAGGGACCCCAGCCATTCAATGTGATGGCCATTGAAGTCCTCCAGAAATACTAGGTCAGCGTTCGGGAACCGCACCTGCGCTTCATCAGCCGTCTCGCTGAGGTACTGGAAGAGCTTTGTTGTCTCAGAATCCCCTGTGTGGGATCGGTAGACGCACACGTAGATCTGGCTCATAGAGCCATGGTCTACGTGCAGCCAAAGGACGGAATTGGAGGGGTTCTCTAGGCAGCGCAACCGGCGGCAGCAAACATCCGCCCTAACGAACACGCACACCCCGGCTTTGTCTCGAAATTGTTCCTCGATGACATAGCCGGGGTAACACAGGTAAGACGTGTCGTCAGGGCGGCGTATTTGTGTCTCCGTGAGGAACATCACAGCCGGCCGTGCCGTCTCAAGGTGGTGGTGGACGGTAGCGAGGTTCGCATGGAGTCCACGGACGTTAGTGAACTCCACCTCGAAATGTGAACTTGTGGGGTTTCCTAGGGCCGCTGTGTAACGTTTATTTCTTTTTTGTTGCACTGCCATTGTAGATTTTGAAAAAGAAGCGTGAAGACAGGGCGACATTTGGTGCAGCAGTAAGTGACAAAGCGCAGGGGCTAGCTTTGTCTAGAACCGTGTGGTTAGGTCGGAGCCGACTCGCCGGACGGAAGGGCTCCCAAACCCCCCTGATGAAAGGCCGCCGCTACCCCACACCGGTTACCACCCGGAGCGGCGATCCCACATCAGGATTATGCGCAACATGTGGGGCAGCCTCCTGGGGTGGTTGGCCCCAGGCGGGCCCCATGACTGTGTTGCGGGCGGCCGCGGCAACGCCGTTGCTAAGGGTCTCCCTGGCCGGCGAATCGACCCACACCACCCACACTAGACTCCGTTTCGCCCCTACTGGTCCCATGCCTGCTGCACCATACATCGCCCCGGGCCCGGCGGTGCAGCTGCTGAACCCCTAACGCAACCCAGCCTGGGCTGGGTTACTTGGGGGGCTTTAGCACAGCTGCACGGTGGTACCCCCCCGGACCAACACTGTTGTACCACCTGGTACCCACGTAGGGGCCGAAGCCACTCCATAGGTACCGTAAATTAACGAGCCTCGTCTGTTTATCAGCAGGTGCGCCACTAGCAGGTGAGGTCGCTGGGGCCCTTAAGATGTTGGTAGAGCCCCTTTGCACCCAATGCAAAAAAAATTTTACTTAGTTCCCTAACATGTGCATTCCACGTCAAGTTGCTATCGATGTAGAATCCAAGGTTTTTTTGCGATTTCAATATATGGAATCGGAGAACCATCCAAGACAACTGGTGGAATTACAGCCACGTCTAACCCACTTCGCATTTGCCTACTGCCAATAATCATGGCCTACGATTTATTAGGGTTAATATGTAGGCCATACGAACAAGCCCACTGGTTAATGGCTACGAGATCCCTATTCATGGCTGCAATGGCAGTCCTATACTCGTTCAGAGCAAAATGACGATAAAGCTGCAAGTCGTCTGCATAGATATGGAAGTTAGAAGAGATAACTCGAACAGCAGAGTTGATGAATATGGAAAAAAGTAAAGGAGAAAGTACGCTGCCCTGTGTGGGGACGCCTGTACTGAGGTCACACCATTCCGAGTATAGCTCATTGTGGCGAACAGACTGCAAGCGTCCCCGAAGATACGAATCAAACCAAGTCACAGACTCCGAGGAGAAGTTGAGGGATTTGAGGATTCCAAGGAGAACATCAAAATCCACGAGTTGAAGGCACTGCTGAAATCCAGCAGAACCAGAACAGTAAGTGACCTTTTCTCCATGGCCCAACGAATATCATCAGTGACCTTTAGGAGCGCCGTCACCGTACTATGACTTGATCGAAAACCAGACTGAAATGAACTGAGGAGATTGTTCTGCGCTAGGTGAGAAGACAATTGATGATGTACAATATACTCTGGGACTTTAGCTTATTCTGTTTTTTAGTATTATTAGGGTTCCGTAGTTCAAGTCTCGGAACCCTTATAGTTTCGTTATGACCGTCCGTCTGTCTGTCCGTCCGACCGACCGTACTCGGCTTTCCTCCTAAAGGGTTAGTGCTAAAAAGATAAAAAATGCTCAAAAAAAGGCTCATAAAATCTAAAAAAGTCGTTACATGGACTACCAACACGATTTTTTTTACATTTTATTGAAACTTTAAAGGAAAACTATAACGAATCAGATAACTTTCGTTTGTTCAGGAGTTCTAGAGTTCTAGTTATTAAGCGTGACTACGGAACCCTATTCTATGCATGGCCCGACACTTCTTTTGTTTTTTCTTCTTTTGTTCTAGCGGAAACACTAACACATCATATAATTTATGCTTTCGATTGTCGGCACTTGGTGGAACATATAGTAATATATTATGAAATGACTCACTTGTACAGATATTCCACAATTTAAAATTAAAATTAAAATTGTGGAATATCTGTACAAGTGAGTCATTTCATAATGTATTACTAACACATCATCTGTCAAAATGTCAACTGTCTAACTATTATTCTGTGCTATTACCGGTCATGAGATACAGCTCGGTGACAGACAGACGGTTGGACAGCGGAGGGTTCCGTTTTACCTTTTGGGTACAGACCCTAATATTGCGAATTTTATTGGGCTAGTTTCACGGAAACTAGGAATACTAAATAAGGTAAAGCGATACTCACCTGGAATTGTGATCACTAAGGTAGCCACGCTCCCGATCACGTTCACGCTCCCGCATCAGCTCGTTACGGTCACTGAAAACAAATCCTTGATCAAACTACTGTCAAGGTATTATAGTATCTTAAAACTACTACAAAGACGAGGTGGAAGTCAGTGCTTCGTAGTGCCACTGTCGAAAGATCATAGGTTTAGGTTTTCTTTATACTGTGGTAGTGCTAAGACTACGTTCATGCTGCTAGGTGTCCAATTACTGTGGTCCCGAGTATCAATAGAACACTTTCAATAGAAAAGATTATCCGATCGACTTCCTAGAAGTAAAAGTATTTCTTTTATATGCAAAAAGTGCAAACACCAATAAAATAGAAATTTGGCAAATATGTAAGTGAGTTCCCTTCAGCTGCAATGAGCCATAGACCTTAAAAATTTATAGCTACGAACCATCTCAAATTGAATTAAAATGAGTTCATCCGTCCGGGAGCAATAATGCCATAGACCGACACCAGATAAGAACACAAACTTATAACCCCCTCGTTTTTGCCCGGGATCGGACGTTAAAGTGGCCATTAAAAAATACCTTGTTTTTTCTGTCGGGGGTTAAAAATATAGAAGCATATAATTACCTGTAATATCCATCACGATCCGAACGTGAACTATGCTGCCTCTCTACACCAAGGCGATGAGGAAGTGGCAAAGTGGAGGATCGACTACCACCACCAGAGCATTGTGACGAGGATCCTTTTGGACATCAAATATATAGTATATAGATGATTATTTAAATATATAAACCAATTTACTGGGACATTGATATTATAAATACGCAAATATACAAAAAGAAAACAGGACGGTTAATCTTATACAACTGTTAAAACTGATACATATTATAATTAAAATATAATAAAAATTTATATAGTTTAAGACAGAAAGTTATATGGTTTATAACAGAAAATAAAATATTTGTAAACAATAACAAAATTCATCATTTGTATACAATAAATAAAAATTACATTAAAAAAGTCAAACACGTTTCTTGTTTTGGAATAAATTATTAGTTACGAAAGTTCAGAAGTTTAAACTTTAATGGTCATTCATAAAAGTAATTTAACACCGTTTTTTTACTCGTATAGAACAGCGTGTCCGGAAGAACGTTAGTCATAGGAAAATAAAATCCCTCCAGTTTTATTTTCCATAGATAGGCGAGGTTGTTTGCTAACTACCCAACCCAAACCTTTTGCCCTAGGTCCAGCGGCTATTTATTTATATAGTTTATACTTTCGATTGTTGGCACTTGGTGGAAACCTTTTGTAGCCTAACACTTGTACACTATTCTACAACTATATTTGATTTATTTTCACCGACCGGTTTCGCTTTTCAGCATTATCAAAGGTGTTTTACAGTGAAGTAAAACATGTGTTTGTTCATCATGTATTGCTATTTATTTAGTATAACTTCTTATTGTTTTGAAATTTCGTTACTTAAACTTTCAAAACTCGTAGTTTTTGTTTTTATGGATAGATGTTTTGTATTTTATTAGAATTTCAATTATCTATAGAATCATTTTTAGAGAAAAAAATTACCACAGATTATAACTGGCAACAAAGTTATTGATCCTCAAACTTAAAAAAAAAGAGTTTGTTAAATTTTGATGGTCGACTTCACGCTGTTTAACAAACCAAGAGTAATGGGAAGCTTTAGATTTTTTAAATATTTGTACTGCTGTGTACCCAAAAGCGGTATAGTTTCGAGATAATTGGAGTTTTGAAACTTTTTTTTTTAATTTCTTATTTGGTTTATTACTTTACTTTATATACCTATTGACTTTATTATAAAGTTTTTATGTTGAATTTATATGTTATAGGTCAATACCTATAACATATAAATTTAACTTAAACTTTAACTATTCTGACAATTATCTAATTGTTACCAGAATTGTTAAAATATCAAAAATGTATGTGGATATACCTTTTTCATGAAATACCTAGTTTGCGTTCATTGTGGTTCATTTCGCGTAATTTGCCGCTAATCAGCTTAGAAAAATTATCTACTTATGTTTTTGGCGCTATTCAAAATGTACAGCTATTTAAATACCTACGTAATATTGATATATTCCGTACCCAAAGGGTAAAACGGGAACCCTATTACTAAGACTTCGCTTTCCGTCCGTCCGTACGTCCGTCTGTCTTGAGCTGTATCTCATGAACCGTGATAGTTAGAGAGATAAAATTTTCACAGATATGTATTTCTGTTGCAGCTATAACAACAAAATACTAAAAAACATAATAAATATTTAAGGGGGCTCCCGTATACAACAAACGTGATTTTTTCCGTTTTGGTACGGAACCCATTGTGCGCGAGTCCAACTCGCACTTGACCGGTTTTTAAAGCCATACGATGGCATAAAAGCCCTACACGTAACGTGGAGGTAATAAAACAAGGCGTCCCGCCCCTCCCCCTCTAAAATCTAAATGGCTGGGGTGAAGAACCTGAAAAAATCATGATGGTAGTCCATGTACTGAGCTTGAGTTATAGAAGCTGTTATGGGTGACTACGGAACCCTATTCTATGCGTGGTCCGACACGCACTTGTGCGAATTATTGTAACCATAAATTTTCCCTAAATTGACCTGATTATTATTCGACAATTTCTACTTAACCATCGGCAAAATGCTACGTGTATGGATAGTTAAATATAATGCGAATTGTCTCAAAGAAAAAGTGAAAAAAATTAACTCATCAATTCAAATCTGAATTTATTTGATTAAAAAAAAACAGGCCAAGTGCGAGTCAGGCTCGTGTACGATTCTATAAAAACTCTTCTTTTTTTAAGTTCGAGGGACCATAACTAGTTTTTTCTAGTTATAATTTGTGGTAAGTAACTTTTCCTTTAAAAAAGATACTATGGATCATTGAAATTCTAATAAATTACAAAACAGCTGATTCGTCTATAAAAACAAAAATGATGAGGGTTGACGTGTATGAAAGTGACGAAATAACAAAAATGTAAAATAAAAAAATTAACCGCTAGATCTATGTCAAAAATTTGAGCCTGAGTAGGTCGCAAACAACCCTGCCTCCTACCCCCTCTTTTCTTATGGCTAACGTTCTGTCCAGACACCCTGTATACAAGAAATCCGTCGATCTTCACTAATTTAAAAGAAAGAAACTCGTAAAGTGTGTATCAGCAATTATAAAGCTTTAAAATTACATGAATAAGGTTGAGCATGCAATGGAAGGGTCGAAGCCATGTAATTTGGAACCAGGTTAATAAAAGAGTTTCTATGTTTTATAATACTATAGATTACCCGATTGATGAATAATAACATTGAAAGCTATACCTAATACTAACAAAGTAGTAAAGGTACTATGAAATATAACTAAAATTTAAGCATATAATTTGACACTATCTAGGTACAATAATAATTGTATTATATATAGTAATGTATTTCACAAGATACCCTTATAGAACCACTGCATGCACTTGTAACACAAAATTTGTTTACTTCAAAAATAAATCAATGGAAATATTATATATTATGTAGTTAAAACGGTTATAACTGTAACATAAAGGAGATCCGTTTGATAGTCATGAGCAGTACAAACTTATTTGCTCAAGATTAGAAAAAATAATTCAGTACAAAACAAAGTGAAAGATGTACGTAAAATGAATTTGGGATGACATGATATTATAAAAATAAATATTAGAATATCAATACATTATTACATGAATGTATATAGGTAGATAGAAATGCATATAATGATACCAGTAATCAGACAATAATAAAATTGATTTTCTTCACCTCTTTCCCTTATCGCAGCCTCCTTGAGGTGTCTCAAAGATTGTAGAATTGATTCTTGGGTCGGTCCTCAAGAAAAACAAAAACAGGGTTGAAATTAAATTGAAACAAAGTGAACCGTGTGCTGTATATTGTAAAAGTATTGGTTTTATCAAAGATTAATTTAAAAAATTATTGCGCATGCTCTTTATTATTTATTAAATGTGACGAAAAATTCTACAAATAAGTAATATAAAATCAATCACGTCAGAATAAATACTTACGTCGTCGAGGTGGGTACGGGCTTCTTTGGTTTGAAGAGGCCAGATTGTCTGCGTATTCTAAGGAGTATAAAACAGAAGACATAATTACGTTATTTTAACATAATCTTTTAAAGAATTCTTCATTGCCATAGCACAAAATAATAATTGCCATTATACTATTGATTTTTTTATCAAATTACCTACATCTAGACACGCGGGTGCATGTCCAGCCAAGTTCAAAGAAAAAGGGATAGGCGACCGTGTGAATATTTACAAGACCCATTTCGCGCTACTTGTGGCCTTCATAACATGACAACAATTTAACCTACATTTATGATTTTTTTAGTAAGTATATTATTCTTTAGAATCTCACCTAAATCCTCCAAACTTTGACTTAAAAGTGCTTCAAATGTGTGTAGACTATAACTCTCCGCGTCCATTCCCTTTGCAAGAGTGTTTCGTAAGTGCATTTCGTATTCAAGCAGTAAACGAGAAGTAGGTGATCCTGGAGCTGGCGTAGCACTGGACTGCGATACTTGCCGAGATAAACACGGTTTCTGTAGTTTAGCAAAATAGTACAGGTTATATAAATAGACAATTATAATATTCAAATTTGGGTGAACTTATCGGTTGCTATATGAGAGACTGTTGCTTCACTACTTTAATATCACCACTGGAAATTCTTTCTAGTGCTAACCAGAGGCGCTCGGCAATGAACGTAGGAACGGCAGCGGCCTTAAGACACGAAATAAAAAAAAATACTTCAATATCAGCAGACGTTAATAGTAACTATGTGCATTACTCATTATCTATATTATATATTTTTAAAGTGTCTTTGTGTCAAACACCGTAAAGTCAAACCCATTATCTGAAACTGATCAGGCTTAATAATTCTTCTGGTTGCTTTAGTTATTAGGATTTGCCATATCACGTTGTCATTATGTACACAAATAAATAATAGCAAAGACTTAATTCAATGCAATCCATAACGAAACCAGTGTGGTGATGCAAACAGCCGGGTGCCTCGCTTATTTTTGTAAATATAACTTCATGACACAACCCTATATGTTATATGATCTGAACATTGTTGACTGTTCACTAAACATACAATCATTCAAAGTAACTATATAGGTATTTTACTCTAAGGTTCATCCAACAGAATTTAAAATTCAATTTTGGGACCACTTTTTAAAGAAGTTCAAAGTATTTTTTGTAAAGCATCTAAGTAGTAGTAATAATAGAGTAAATTTTCGGCAAGATTTAGTAAGGAAACAAGAATAGTCACTCACCCCGTGATGATGTTGCCTTGAATCACGTCGCTGGCACGAATCCTGATCAGAATTCCCGTTAGATGACGACGGTGTAGTGGCGTAGCATTGATTATCAAAGATGACGTTGTCTGAAGGAGGAGACATGTCACGCTCTCCACCAAGTTCCAGATACAGTCCACGTCCTGGGTATCCACTTGGAGCTGCTCCTACACCGACGCCACGGCTGCTGTAAACAGGATTTACAGTAAGGTCAAGTAATAGAAAATAATGAAGTCTGCTAGAATCATAATAACAACTTTGCCTTTTTTTAAGTTAAAAGCTATTAAAAACGTAATGTTTCGACATTGTTTGCTAATATAACTTAAAACGAGTTACTTCCTGACTTCCTTCCTTACACGTTTTTTCCTGGCTCAAAGAGGCGCGGCATAATTACCTACGCCGTCTATGCTAACACCCTCTCTCAATATCAGCGATGTTTACTACAAGCTTAGATTCTCGTGACGACGAACCACAAACCACACCCTGAGCTTAATTATTTGTTCAATATAACGGTAAAATTAACTGTCTACCTATTTATTCTAGCGTGCTATCCCTAGTCGCTCTCTATGTTACAACTTACCGCTGAGAACTCTGCCTGCTGCTGTTGTTGTTGACTACGTGTGAGTAGTGTCCATGGTGCGTGTGCTGTTGATGGCGATGTCCGTGCGAGCCGCATGAAGGTGGACACGGTGCCGTTCCTCCATACCGCCTCCGTCCCATTTCTGGCGACGTCACTGGGCTCTCCGTAGACGGCATAGGCTTCAGCATGCGTTTCAATGTGCTTGGGTCTGGTGAATTGAACAGTTTCGGGTTTATAAATTATGGCCTAAATTGTGTAAATGAGTGAAGAGTTACTTTTGCCATGGGATTAACGAAGTTAATCAAAGTTTGAAGTAGGGTTGAAATTTTTTGTTGAATCGAAATCCTAATCTTTTATTTACTAAGAAATAACTTTCAGACACTAACAAGAACTAGGTAATAGAATATAAACAAATTTCTATACAAACTGTATCCAAGCAATACAAAAGTTGAAATTTGGTTTCGAAAAGGTGCTCTTCATGGATGGCAATAGGCAACGATAAAAAATGTTGTGTCTGGGTTGAGTTTAAGCAAATGGAACGTAAAGCGAGCAATACGTTCCATCTACGGTTTAGGCACTTGGATCGTGGTCAGGGAGCGATTTAAGGATAGTATTTTGACGGTTGCATCGCAATATAGGTATATTTGTATATGCATTATCTATCTACTTACCCATATTCATATCTTCTGTACTCTTAGATTTGGAGCGCCGAGACCCAGATGTATTATTGTTGATTACGTTATGATGATGTGCTGCGTGCCTATCCGATTCCCGAGACTGAAATTTAAAATAATAATAATATTGAGTCTCCTCCCTCCGACCGTTTTCGGTCATGGCGACCGCTGTCGACTACTACGTTAAGTTTCGGCGTTCATGCGCCCTTATGTGGCTTACGTAGAATTTTTTTTGCGGTGAATTTTCGCGCACAGTGCGGGCATGAAAGAACACCTTTGAAATAATTGTAAGTTATGGCCGCTGGTGGTCGGGCTTTAAGTTCGTCACGCATAGCGTCTAGCTCCAGTATGCGACGCTTCTCGAAATTGTCAGTTTTTGTTTTGACCATATGTCTCCATTCCTGTCGCTGTGCTGCCAGATTCTCCCATTTCGAGGGCTCTATCTCGCATCTTTTCAAATGTCTTTTCAGAACGTCTTTGTATCTGAGGAGTTGACCGCCCTGCTTTCGCTTGCCCTCCTTGAGATCTGAGTAAAAGACGCGTTTCGCCACTCGGTCCTCCGCCATCCGCGACACGTGTCCACACCACCGAAGTTGTAGCCGCATCAGGTAAGCTTCAATGCCACCAACATTGGCTCGTCGCAGCACTTCAGTGTTACGTACACGGTCAGACCAACTTATCTTCATGATACTTCTCAGACATTTCAGGTGGAATCGGTCTAGTGTACGAATATGGTGTCGGTACAAGCACCACGTCTCAGCGGAATAGAGTAGATTTGGCAGCACAATGGCCATGTATACGGACACTTTCGTGGTCAGTTTCAGATCATGTGAGCAGAAGACCTTGGAGTTGAGTTTGCCGAAAGCTGCCGCGGCAGCACTTATCCTACTGCTCATCTCTGAGTCCAAGTCGCACTTAGCTGTTATAGTGCTCCCCAGGTATCTAAACTTGTCAACCTGCTTCAGCACGTCGTCACCAATCTTTACGGATAGTGTCTCACGACCATTAGTATCCAAGTATAGCACTTCCGTCTTTTTAACACTGATCTTAAGGCCATACTTGCAACAAGATTGGTGCAGGTCAGACATCAGCCTTTGCAGACCCTCCGGGGATTCTGCCAAGAAGCAAAGATCGTCAGCGTACATAATCTCACTGATCATGGCGTATGACACTTTGGTATTTGCCTTAAATCTAGCGAGATTAAACAGTTTGCCGTCTGTTCGAAAGCGGATGCGTACACCTTCAAGAGAATTCTGTAAAACCTCCCTGACCACAACAGCGAAGTATAAAGCAAAGAGTGTGGGTGCGAGTACACAGCCTTGTTTTACCCCACAGGTGACGGGAAAGAAACTCGAATGCTCTCCTTCCACTGTCACACAACACTCCATGTCATCATGCAGTAGTCTGAGAAGCTTTACAAATTTCTCTGTGCAACCCATTCTCTTAAGTACAAGCCATAGGGCTTCACGGGGAACACTGTCAAAGGCCTTCTCGAGGTCAACGAAGCAAAGGTACAACTTACGACCTTGTTCTCTACTTTTTTCCTGTAGTTGACGCACAGAGAATATGGCTTCACAGGCTCCCCGGTCAGGTCGGAAGCCAAACTGGGTCTCCGGCAGTAGTTGTTCAGAAAGTGTCCTAAGGCGGTTTAAAAGTATTCTGGCAAAGACTTTTCCCGGGACAGATAGAAGCGAAATACCACGGTAGGAGCTGCGGTCCGAACGGTCACCCTTGTTCTTGTAAAGGGCGCTGATGCGTGAGACTTTGAAGTCATTTGGGACCCGTTCTTCATCCCACATGCGAACAAAAAGTTCATATAAGGACGAGTACAACTCCTTCCCGCCGCACTTAAGTAGTTCTCCCGGTATTAAGTCAATACCAACCGCACGCTTGTTTTGCTGCTGTTTGATGGCAACGACCACTTCGTCCAGCTTTAGTGGCTCGTCTAATTCATCAGCAAATGGGAGCTGTGGTATCAGGCTAATGTGTTGCAAATCAGCTGATCGATCTACATTGAGCAGATTGTTGAAGTGTTCTGCCCACCTATTTAACACATTATCCTTAGTTTTAATAAGATGCTCACCATCAAGTGACTTAAGGGGTACCTTTGCTCGGACAGTACTTCCCAGCAGGATTTATAAATGTCTATATATTCAAAGCCATATATGTAAGGTTTATATCGCCCGATTTACTTTGTACACTGTTTGCATTGTGTGTCTACAATTCATTACGGACCATATTTGAATGCATATATTTCATGGTCGTCGTTGGCATCGTTGGCAACACACATTGGTTGAAGACCTTACTTTTAAGCCTATGGCTGTTACCAACCATTTAGTATTTATGTAAACAATGTATACTTTCAATTATACCTGTTTAATACTGCTGCCCTTTCTTTATGCTACTCTTTCAATATGCTACCTCATAAATAGGTCCTGGGTTCAATCCCCGGATCGGATCAAATATTTGTACGATCTGCAAACATTTGCTTCAGTGTTTTGTGTGTTGTACGTTCTCTAGTCTACCCATAACGTCCTTTAGTCTCAAACTAAAGTGATTGGTTGTGGTGACTTGATATTTATTAAACTTGTGGCAAGCTTGTGGCTATTCACACAAGTCTACTAGCCTATTGATGCTATACGTTATACAAAAGTAATAAAGCAGCTCACCGAATCATTTCCATCACCGTAGTCAACGCTTTTGCCCATGTGCGATAAGTGATCTTTGCCGGATCTAGTTGAAATAGCAGAAGACTTGGAACTCGTGAGAGTGCCACCGGCTTGCACACCTTCCGACTTCAGATCCTGATTGTGTTGGGATCCACCCCCGCCACTGGCTTGAGATTCTTCTGAGGTCTGTAATTTGAAAATGTTATGAATAGAAGGTTAGGTTAGGTTTAGGTATGTAGTTATGAATAGAATATTCGATAAAGTGTCTTTTCATTTAATTAACAGTCCAAGAAGTGGTCGTAATGTAGGAGATATCTATATTATATTATATTAACTGAACTAGTTTCACCATAGCTCAGTGGTCAGAGTATTCGCCTTGTTCCCTTCCAGTTTATTGTCTCTTCCAGTTTATGTGATTTATAATCTCTCTAAAAATTCTAATCTCAATCTAAAAATTTCATTTCGCCATGTTGTACAATTTGCCTTTAACGGAAATTAATAATGTAGCGCATGGGGCATGGAGCAGAATATATTATAACTGGTGTACTGATCCATCACCCAGTCGTGTAATGATGTACACGAATTTATAGACTTGTCCATGGCAGTTAAACAGGTATATTCTTCTTGAAATGGGTAAAATATGTTTAATTCCTTGACTTGGATCACACTTGCCTACATCGTGGTATCTACTACTTTGAAATAGATCAAATATGCCATAAGTATTTAAGCAGTTGATTAAAACTAATACAACTCGCTACCTACGTTTGCTGATACTGGTAGTTATTAGAGCATGACACCTTCTACATTAGTATGTCGTAGTCAGCTATTTTAACGTAATAATTTAAATCTAGTTTCTCCTAATAGATAAGGTGGTTCATGAGGCAGGTATTGTTTGTGTTTTGTATTGCCGTGAAAAACTGAAGTGAATTGACGTGAATTAAGTTATTAAATATTTGCTGTTTGTTCTAGCTGATCGCTATATAGGCTAAATCGATTTTAACAGGAGTTTTACTGGCAGATAGCTGATGTTATACGGATTAACTAAGGCTACCTTCGCTGGAGACAGGAGGCTCGCGACGATCTGTTCCGGCAATGGGCCTTGAGATGTGCGGCTCCCACCGCGAGCCGGGTGCTCGTGGGGGCCATCGGTCCCGTGCTCCGCCAGTGGGTGGAGCACGCGCAGGGGGCTCCGACCTACTTCCTCACCCAACTTCTCACGGGTCATGGCTGTTTTGCCAAATTCCTGTGGGAAGTGGTGGGGATCCTGTCGGAGCCTGATTGTCATCACTGCGCAGGCGGCGCCGTAGATACGGCGGAGCATACGCTCTTCGTGTGCGCCGCCTGGGACTCGCCGAGGTTGGCCCTCACGGGCGTTATCGGCAGAGTAGGTTCGCTGCCGGCCGTCATTCAATCCATGGCCGGCAGCGAAGAATGTTGGGCCGCCGTCGCTTCCTTCGCTCGGGAGGTGATGGCGGCGAAGAGAGAGGCCCTGCGTGAGCGGGAGCGTGCAGGCCGTACGCTCCCGCCCCGGCGGGCACCAGTCAGGGGGCGACGGCGCATTGCCTACGCCCAAGCCCCCGACTGATAGGGCCGTGGGCGGTGGGTCGGGGGGCCCACCGCTCACGCGAATGGCCCTGAGGAGTCCGACGCCCCTTATGTGTTTCGGGGGCGTCGCTTCTGTGTTGATCAGGGGGGGTTTAGGCACCCCCGAGTAGAGCTTGAAAGAGCGCCCCTTTGCCGGGCCGCTGTTGCTTAACAGTTCCTGCCTATCCGGCGGCCCGGCTAAGGCGAAGGAGAAACACCGTGGATAGGTTTTAGTGGGTAGTCCGGCCCGTTTTACATCCTAGGGCCGGGAGTCCCACACGAAGCCGTCTCGCTCCCCCCCGCAGCGAGACGGTGAAGTGCGTAAAAGCATCACCGACCACGTTAAAAAAAAAAAAAAAAAAAAAAAAAAAACTAAGGCTACCTTTTATCCAGAGAATGTGCTCCCGTGGTAATTATAAACTAAAACTATTCCACGCAGGCGAAGCTTCGGGCGTCCGCTAGTATCTAATATGTTTTCGTTAGAGCAGAAGATTATAGCAGTTTATATTATAGTACTTACAATAGTGCCATGAGTGCCAACAGATGCAGTAACCGTCTTTGGCGCAGTAGAAGTGTTTGTGGTCATCGTTGATGTCTCCTGTGACTTTGGCGGGCGAGTTGGCGGCTGTGTATCGTTCTGTCTCGATGCTGCTGTAAAATTGATATGATAACACACGAGTATAAAACACTTTTGCAACCATTGGTTAATCATACTCGTATAAACAAACTCCCACGGTAATGTGAGTGACCCTGAACATAGCATAAAACAAAGTCGTATCATGCTGTTTGTTTGTCCCTATGTATGCTTAGATCTTTTAGGTTCTCTAGGTCTGTTAAGTTTTCACTAATGTATAGAGTGGTTCTCGAAGAAGGTTTTAGTATATTATATGTAGCAGACTTAACAGGAATTTGGCATACAAGAAGTTGTAATTCTGAATTAAGGTTTTTTTTATCGTGGTAATCGAATCGATTGAAAGTCTGGATCATCTACATAATCGGGCATGATGAGCCATCACTGGTAATCTCGATTATGTAGAGGGCTTAATTTTCTGTAAAGGTCCTTGATCGTCGACGACGGAATTTATTACGAACGTACGTGAACGTACTACGAACTATGATGGCGCCCATCATAGTTCATTGTTTGTTTGGCCATTATGGCCGATTATGTATTGTGTAGAGGCGTTAAAGCTGTGTTTTTAATACTGACGTTTTTGAGGTGGCTGCGAGTTTGCGACGTTATCGTAAAGTGAAGTAGATGAGGTAGCTGCAGCAACTTTTTCCGAGCGGCCAGTAGTGCTCACCGCGCCTGTTTCCGTTTCAATCGTACGAGTAGTACGAGGTAGAGTGGACGAGCCTGTGTCATCATTATTTTAATAATAAATATAAAGTAAAAAAGCCAGCATATGTAGGTACTATGAATATGTTTAGGTACATAAAGCTATTAATAGTATCGATTGATGGCATTTGCAACACTAATCGAATAAAACTCATATATCCTTTCTACTACATTTGCTTCATAAACCTAACTGGTTTTACATCATGGCTATATTATTAAAGGCTATGTAATAAGTTGTAGTAGACTGCATATTAAGTAGTTCAAAATGTTCTAAGAGGTATCATAAACTTCTCAAATAATAAATGTTCAAGAACCGTCTAGAAGAAATTTTAGATCAAACAACCGGGCAAGTGCGTGTCGAACATAAAATATTGTTCTTTAGTTACCGATAAAACATATTGAACTATTAGGTACTTAATATGCTATCTATAGGTAGGTACTAGAGACATAATAAGCAGATTCATCCACGTGCGTGAATATAAATCTAATTAGTTGATAGCAAACAGATGACAAACACACATAATTAGGTAAGTCTCCATCCTTGGAGGGGTACACTTGGGTTTCGTAAAAGGTTGACAGGTACCACCCTAGTAACTAACATACACACTTTCAAACTTACGTACATAATTGTAATGTTAATACTCACGATAACGCGGATCTTGTGCCCTCAACCGTGCATATTGCTCTTGAGTCATGCAGGTGCATTGTGGCTCGCGACCGTATGTTAAACTGCAATAACACGTGTTATTAAATATTATGATCAAACTTATGGGTTCATGGCATATAATTCATAAAACAATGAACCCGTGTAGACTTCCTGAAGTTGTGAAAGCGGTGTCTGAATTCTCCAAATTTTGTCCATATTTATTAAAATGAAGATTATGGAATAGAATCACATAAATACATCACCTGGATCTATTTGGGCTGGCAGGTGTTGATACCGGCTTCCTTTTGGTTTTAAATTTTTGCTTGCTTCCCGGTGGTTCCAGCTTCAGGCTGTAGCTCGAAGAAGCCTTGCGCGAGAATTTAAATGACGGGGACTAGAAATGAAACAAATATATGGTTAAATATGATATTAAGGGTAGGTACATACTAAGTTCCTTGATCTTTCTTGGAGCATAAGCGCAGATCGTATACCTCGGCACCTTCCGCTAATACACCAGCCAAATGTGTTAGCACGAAGCGATGGAAAGAGACCGGACCGCATGTCTTTGCTACCATTTTTTTTTTTTTTTTTTTTTTTTTTTTTTATTCCGCAGCCCTGGGCCGCGGCCGCACCTACGTCCATTGCCGAGCGCCTCCGGTAGACTCACAGTCAGCCTCACAGTGTTGACACGCGGGTGTGACCTCACGATGCATGCGAAACAGATACCCACCGAAGTTTCCGTGCCCAGTGATGATCTGTGTCGCACGATACGTGAGGCCACCGTGCTGCCTCTGCAGCCACTCCTCCATGATCGGTCTCACCGCCGCGATGGTGGTGGTTCCCCACTTTGGTTGCTGAAGTCGCACCTTCCATGTCTCCATGAGATCCTGTCGGAGTTGGGACCGCTGGGCCTCGATTTCTCGAGACGCAGGCCTGTGGTCCCGCTCCAGCGCCTCCTTGTGCCATTGAAACAATGACGCAAGGGCTCTCGCTTCCAGGTCCCATGGAGGGGTCGCGGCTAGGAGACATGCAGCCTCTAGGGAGATCGTGCGGTACCCTCGTATTGTCCTGACGGCCAAGGTCCTCAACGATCTGTGTAAAATGGCAGCGTTGTTGGCCGTCAGTCTCGGCGCCCATACGGGAGCCCCGTACACGGCCATACTCCGCACGATCCCCAGGTACAGTCTCCTGCAGGAAGCGTTGGGTCCCTTTAAGTTGGGCATCAGTCGCGAAAGCGCGGCTGTCGCCCCCGTCACTTGGGGACCAAACTTCGGAAGTGTGGTCCGAAGTTCCACCGGCTATCGAGTACAAGCCCCAGATACTTCATTGTGGGCTCGATGCCGATGCTAACGCTCCCTACATTTATGCTGGATCCTGGAGGTGGCCCGCGCCGAGGTCCGTGAAAACACAGAGCCTCGGACTTATTCAGTGCCACGTCCAGTCCCAGCCGCCGTATCCGACCCACGACTTCAGCAACCCCAGTCGTGACCTTGAGTGTTGCCTCCTGGTACGTTACTCCCCGCGCCGTGACGAGCGTATCGTCGGCGTAACAAGTTACGCCTACGCCCTCAGGCAACGCAGTCTTTGCTACCATGGAAGATGGGAAGGCACTTGGTGTGGCACGTTACATGCGGTGACACCTTAGCACCCTCACAACTTTTAAACACATCTGGATGTGCCAGCGCTACTGCTGCTTCGGCTGAAGGCCTCAAACAGAGTAAATTACAAATTAGAGCCGTTTGGGTCAGATCGCTCGCCACCTTTGTAGTGACATCGCTAAACGTCTGGTGGATGCTTCTCAGGACCAGAACGCTGGCCAACGTGGCAACGCAACCAGCATTTCGAGACAGCAGTAACACGGAGGATTTTTGTAAATATATATTTAATACGAATGGAACCGTTCCTATAATTATATGATATATACCTACATAAATATGGGAGTCAGGGTTATGAGACGGTATGTCGTTGCTACCGTGGAAGATGGGAAGGCCTTTGGTGTGGGACGCTTCATGCGTTGACACCTTAGCACCTTCACACCTTCCAAGCACATCCGGATGTGCCGGCGCTGCTGCTGCATCGGCTGAAGGCCTTAAACGGCGTAAATATGCTAACCTAGCAGGTGATTACATATTTGAGCTGTTTGGGGTTGAGACACTGGGGTCATGGGGTCCGAGTGCTCGCCACCTTTATAGAGACATTGCTAAACGCCTAATCGATGCTTCTCAGGACCAGAAAGCTGGCTATTTTCTGGCCCAAAGAATAAGTATCGCCATCCAACGTGGCAACACAGCCAGCATTCTGGGAACCTTCCGGGTCGGCAATGACGCGGAGGATTTTTTAAACGATATTTTGTAATGTAAATATTTTTAGTCTATAATTATGTATATTTTGTATGTTGTTATTCTTATTGTAAATAAATATTTTATTTTTATTTTAAAAATATGGGCATAATGAGGACACTAAAGCCATCGACTGCTTCGGTGGCGTGGTCGGTAGTGCATCGGCTTTCGACGCCGGAGTCTCGGGTTCGATTCCCGGTCGGGACAAACTTTGTGTGATGACATATGCGTTTGTACCGAAGTCTGGATGTTTCCTATGTATAATATGTATGTATTTACAAAAAAAAATGTATATAAGTATTTATATCAGTTTATCTAGTACTCATATCACAAGCTCTGCTTAGTTTGAGACTAGATGGTGTTGTGTGCATTGTCCTAATATATTTATTTTATTTATTTATTGTAGTGTGAAGGTGTTTGCGACTCTGAGGTTTATTGGATTAATTAATATATGGTTTTGTAAGTAACGATTTACTCAACACATAATAAAATTTGTAAGCTATTATTTAAGACTGAGAATAAGATTAATTTAAAACTTAAAAGAAATACGACCTCTCTTGTGACAGATGCCGCATAAGTGGCCAAAGTCAGCGTTCTGGGGTTTTCCTTACGAGGACGTTACCTAGGACCCCCAACAACGGACGTACCTAATAGCAGATAAAAAAAAACTCTACTTGTTTTAGTGTTGAGAACTGAAGATGTTGGATAAACTTACACAGCATTCCCTGAATTGCTTGGCATCTATAGGCGAGGTGAAGTTCAGTCCCCAGGTGTCGTTTGTCATCGGATCTTTCCAATACACGAAGCATTCGGACGCTTGACCGATTCGAGTGCCTGTAAAAAGACCATTATGTTAGAAACCAATCACACATACACATACCAATCACACATACATATACCTACGTCTACATAAACGCCAATATCCCCGAGAGGTGCATTTTTTGTGGAAGCCATATTTTGTGCAAGCCTATAGTCGTTACATGACTTTAGACTTTAGACAACACTTTTTCATGTTTCTTTTGCAATAATAGGTCGGGAATGTTTATAAATTTTATCTACCGATATAAGTAGGTTACCAAACATGATGTAAAATCAAATTCTCTTGATATTTTGCAAACATTATGAGTCTTAAGCTTGGAAATAATGAATATGTTCTACAAAAGCCAAGATGTAAACATACTCGTAGATTAGGGATATTTAGGCCACACTTTTTTTGAAAATTAGATAGGTTAAACAAAATGAGACTCTGCCATGTATCACTGACTTTCACTGGCAGATAGCCGATATAATAAATAGTAACTTTGCTACTTTTATCTGGGGAATAACATGATCCTGTGGAAATTGGGAACTAGAAAAATATTCTACACGTGCAAAGATGGCTTAGCAGCTAGTTTCAAATATGTAATTCATAAATGTAATTATTATTGTATACCAGTGTAGTTTCTCATATATTTATAAGCATTAAGAAATGTTTACTATACTTTACTTTAAATAAAAGAACTGGGCAAATCAATTACATTTAAGTACCAATAGATCAATATATTTGCCTTTAAAACAAATGTGGCTATACATTTAACCATAGCTGAAAGCAAAACTTATCTGATATAACATGAATCACGGCCCTTTCGCATCAGCATTTAATTTTTTGGCTACTAAAAATACTTTAATTTAAATTCAAATTAATGGTGACAGTACCTATACCTACCTAAGGAGAATAGAATCTTTGACTCGTTAGTAAAAAGATCATAATCTAGGTCTCGAGATCGTATGCAAAAGAACAAATAAATAAATGACTGCCTTCCATCTAATGAGTGCCATCGAGACAAATAATTAATTGATTAAACATCACCAATTCAAAAGGATGGATCCATCTTTCGGATGAGGAAGGTTCTGAAATCGTAGGTTACGATTACTTGAAGATTCTTTATAAATATTTTGTTTGAAATAGTGGTGCCCTGGTGTCATTAAAATCTTATGTTGGTATTGGATTCTTTATTTGTTTTATTGGATTAGGTATATCGACTCACCTTTATTATAAAATAAATTGAAGTTATAGAAAGCAGCTCACCAGGTTGTAATAGTCGGACGTCTAATATCTTGTCGACTTGCGAGTTGTAAGCGGTGATGTGGAAAACGCATTCGGGCGAGTCTTGGATGCAAGTGATGTTGACTGGTACAAGATCTTCCGAAACCTGCTGCCATTTCACGGTACCGGCGCCACTGGCTGACACGTGAAATACTTCTGCCCAGAGTCTGTAGTCAATTAATAATAAAGTATTGAATTACGTATTCCAATGTAAAAATAATATAGAACCAAAATTTCCAGATAGTGACACCTCTTAAGTACATACCTACATACATACATACTAGTTGCTAGATGATAAGCTCAACGTTGTAAATCCTGTTTATTATAAAAGTTATTAGAAGTTCTGTAGAAAGCTACTAAATTTAGATATCATTAAAACACTATTCTGTATCCTTCTTGAAAATTAAGAGGTGCATTGAATGCTCTGTTGCTGTTAAGTAAAGGTAAATATTTTTGCGAATGCGCGACTTAAGCCATAAAGTTATGTAAAATGTACAAAACTGATCTATAATATAAAAATTACCTTAGCAAATGACCATCCCTACGTCGTGAGTTCTGCCACGGGCTGTCTTCATAGCGGTACGCCTTGCGCAATATGGGCGCGCAAGAGCACGACGAGAGCTTGTTGCCCATCGTTCTCGTGCCGCACTCGGCGCACTGCACTATGCTGCCTGGAATTTTAATGCTCATTATACATACATACAAGATCTCCCTCTTAAAGGGGTAAAAGTGGAGAGAGAGAAAGATGACCCTTAAAGTAGACTTATCTTAATCCTAATAACTTTCTTTGGCAACGAAAGTTCATTGGTGGAGCTAGTTATGGCCTCACTTAATCAAACTCGAAAATAACAGTGCAACTTAAATTTCTGATTTCACTGCAAACTGCAATGGAAGCAAAATAAAATAAAATATAAGTAACTGCAGTTGGATTGGGCTTCTGAGCTCTTGGTAGGCGTAATAAAAATACGAGAATCTTCAAACAAAACTTGTTTCGCCAATAATCAAAGAGTGAAACGTCCAGAAATATATCTTTCCCACCGTGTCGAGTATATTGACTGTGACATAGATCCATTCGTTCCGACCATTAAGGACTATTTATGGGAACTTATCTGAACTAGATGTGTTTTGCCCCATCTATATATCATACATACAAGTACATATGAATACTATGCCTGTTGTTTTGTAGTTATAATATTGTATTTACCTAAATAATAATATGATTTGATCCGTTCTTTACAAAACTTTTTCAATTTCCAGTTTTTACCTATTTGTATCTTTCAATATGGTGTTTTCTTCGTTAATTATAACGATTCCTCCTTAATGTCATTTAAGAGTGGCTCAGGTTGCCCAATCAAGTTAGTGGTTAGACTGCACCATGAATTACCTAGGAGCATAGAGTCGTCAACTTTAGTCAATCGACATATCCAACCTATGATTTTGCGGAACGCGCAGTACCCCACCCATCTACTTGCAACGGTTTTATAGCATCAGGTCAGAAGGGTTGCATGCTGTGGGCCTTGATCCTCACGCACGCCTTCACTCGCCGACGTGGGATAAAACGCCACCCCGAAGATGCGGGTAACACCCGACTCAATCACACGATAAAGGCCGCATAGGTGGTCAAAATCTCCCAGCGCAACAGAGTAATTCCCTACGAGCCATGATGTAGTGACCGCGGCCTTGGACCGCGAGTTAAGAAAATGTTTCACATAAAACTTCGGTCCTGTCACAACTGTTAACAAATTTTAGAAATATTTCGATACGTAATAGGTTGAATATGTCATTCGACTAGAGTCAAGGTTGCTGTACTAGGCCTGTAGTGGGATAGTTACTAGTAGAATAAATGATGACGGAGTTAACTCACCCGCGGTCCCGTGATGTCACCAGGTGCCATCGGTGCGCGATAGAGAATGTCCGCGGTTCAAACTCTGCGAGCGCTGAGTGCCGTGTCTATACGGGTGCTTCACGACACCGTGCTGCAACACAACCGAACATTGTGTACATTTTTATCACCAAAATAACGATTTACATATCAGCAAACTTCTTTATAATGAAAATATTTCATTTCATTTAAACGTTTTTATGTAAGTTACATTTATTCATTATTTTAATAACCATTTATTAAGGGACATAGTTTATACATTTTATTTAATTTATGATTTAAATGGTATAAATTAATAAAGCAAATACACATGCAACATGGAGTTAATCACACTACAAATACTATATACTGGATAACGCTAC
Source organism: Nudaria mundana (assembly GCA_963556515.1). Classification (NCBI taxonomy): domain Eukaryota; kingdom Metazoa; phylum Arthropoda; class Insecta; order Lepidoptera; family Erebidae; genus Nudaria; species Nudaria mundana. The sequence goes on from OY748290.1 coordinate 12,800,147, forward strand.
ACTAATATGTCAACACAAGCATTTGGTACAAATATAATAACACATTAAAGCGTATGTGACTGTTTTAAAATGTATTTCTAATCTAGAACACGAAAGTTTTCAAAAGCGTGAAATTGATTTTTACACCTGTACCTTGCTTGAGAGTGAATCTTGTTTTCTCTTACTAATTACACTCACTAAAAAGGGACACAACACAATATAACGTGTGATATTGTTTGTCTCAATATAGAAGTAAGTCTGCTGACTTGATTATATTTGTGTTTTGACACGTGAGTCATAGAAACGTATTATTATGTCATTCACTAACTCGCGCTTCCACCACAACCTCTGATCATTTCTATATAGTATTTTTAGACGACTCATGTATTTCGTTCGTGATCATATTGACCATCACCGTGAGTGCATATATCTGAATTCATAAAGATCGGTCCAGTCGTTTAGGAGTTCGACCCGGATCGACAAACTCAGCTCAATTATTGCAACAGCAAAATGCATTGCATACCTAGTAGTTATCCTCCTACCAAACGGCTAGCTCGCAAGAACTCATTCCATGGCTCAGGCCATGGAGCAGGAAATATTCATAATTTCACACTTGTAAGGATGGATTTCATTGGATGATTAGAGTATTTTGCAACAATCAATTTTTATGTTGAAATTTAGTGTAGTTTTACTCGTAGCATTCCTCAATATAAAACTAAGTAATTTATTTCTTATTTTTACAACGTTTAATCATTCTAAAAAGGTGTACTAAATAGCACCACACTATCAACTCTCTTTTGCTATTCTAAGATATTCAAATAAATCATTAGAATACACAATTCTTTAAACTTGCTATATTAAGCGTTTAACAAAAATACGTTCTGCTTGTAACCAGAGACGCCCGGCAACGGACGTTAGAGCGGCCGCGGCCTTGGTCGCGGAACTAAAAATAAAAAAAAAAAAAAAAAAAAAAAAAAAAAGTATTAAATTTAAAGTACCAATAAACCTCTATTTTATGCAATTTGATAGGAAATTGGTACCTAGGCTGTTCGAAAAACCTATATATATATATACATATAAACATAATGTTATTTACTAACGAATATTATTTATTTTTATTCCTATCAATACCTACGCCATTTCGATTCAATCTTCTATTATTAAATAGTAATTAAAATTCTATCGCCACATTTCGATCCCGACGGCTCTGTCTTCCATCATGTCAGATTAGACCGACTGGATTTAGGTCAGGCTAGTTTATTACGTTCAACTCTACTAAATTATTCACGGTCAAAAATTTGTGAGCATACGTGGTTATAACATGGCTGTATATTGACGTGACTTTTAGACTGAACAAGTACAGTCAGTACCAATCACTCCTGAGCTTTTGAAAGCTTTAATAATATTGTTACATCTGTCCCGCTAAATATCTCATGTTGTATGAAATAATTCGGGCATGTCATGACTTTGGTATGAAATATTCGACGGGATAGACGATATTAATGAAGCATTGTTCGTGTGTAACAATTTGGATACTTTGGATGCGCCTATATCATTAGTACTCACTATTACCTTAACATTTTTCATATTATACTATCTAATTAAACTGTATATTAACATATAGCTAAAAGAATAACTACAAAATTGTATTGACCCTATTATTGTGATGAGGTTGGTGATCGAATAAACTTACTCTATGAAGCCAACTAACGTTTGCTGCCACTGTTAATATATTTAAGCATTCCCTAACGTAATAAAACCACATGGTTACCACATGAATATACCTATAATATGCAATAGCATCTCTTAATACGAAGCTCTCATAGGTGATCAATACGAGTAATAAAGCCAATTCCATGGTTTCACCATGAAACTATCTGCTAGTCAGTGCGCTATGCTGCTGTAATAATAACTAGCAGTGTAATGAGGAACCAGGGTATAAGTAATTGTCACAGAAACATAACGGACATAAACATAACATATAGCAATAATATTACATAACTAATAAACAATTACGTAGTTTATCTATAAGTATATAAGAACCATAATATGTTTATCCTTAGCATTTTATCTTATTTAAATATCATATATTTAAAACAGTAAATGTGAACATGCATAATACTGATTGCTCGATACAAATTTATATGTGCATGAAATTATAATTACGATTTCACATAACTTTAATTTATCATCATTTTAATGGCCAATTGCCCCATAATACAGACATTCACGAGGGATAAGGGAGTACAAAAACACACGATGTGCATATTTAAAGGCATTTACGAACCTCAAAGTTATTCCAAGACTGTTGAGAAAATTTAGCAGCCTCCACACTCTCTTTGGCTCCCATATTTACGAAGTTGTGAAATCACTCAAATTTATGAATTTATGACAGGTCGGTTTCGATGCGTATGCTCTGAGCTCGTGACACTAATGTGCGCTACCGATCTCTCTGTGAGAATCTGGTTTAATAAGCATTAATATACCTCTATTATATGTCGTTCGCAAAGTTAAAATTCACAACGTTGAATAGTAAATGAAGGGTGTCGTATGTTGCAGCGGCAGCGCACGAGGGCGGCACGAATGCAGGCGCGGCTTGTAAACACCGCCAGCTGCTGATTGCGGCCCCACTCACCGCAGCTACGAGCTGCTCGCGCTGCCACTGTCCGCCCGCACCCGGTCTACCTCACGGTACAGGTACCGTCCTGACTTTCAATGACTCTACGACTGTCTGACTACCTTCCAAACGCGTAGCCGCCCTCAATTCCCCTAGGAACGTTAAAAGTGCGCAGAATATACTGTGAGGTGATAGGATTTCACTCGCGGACGACACCGGCGGCTCGGCTAAACGTCAGAGCAGACTGGGTCGCGATACAAGCGTGCGTGGCGGCGCTGTGTGCGCATAGACCTGCCGGCCAACATCGCGCACCAGCCACCCGCCGAAAGTCGAGACGCAGCGACGCCCAAACCTAGCAAACGATACGATGGCCAGCGCCCTCGATCCTACTGAGATGACTTGCCCTCGAATCATATACTCTCAATCAACTACTCAATAAATCCTTTGGCGATTATATTCCTAACAAATACAGTTCATTAGAGTTTGCATACGATTGTTTTAATAACATGTATTGAGATTAGGAAGATTATCAATGAAGGCCCAGAGTGGTGGGGTGTAGGGCGGGGGATTGCGCGCGCACTCTCCCCGAGTCAACATTCGATTTTGGTCCATGACTGTTGGATGCTTACTATGGCCCAACGAAGCCTTTAATAGTTCATTCTAGACTAAGACCGAGCAGGCGACCATAATAAATTAAAATTAATAATTTTCCACCTATATTATTACTAGCTTTAAATTAAAATTTCCAAATTCAACGTGATGCACTCAATCATATCCTTTAGGTTACTTAAATCAATGAAATATGCTTATTTTAATGTCATACTTTAGAATTTATCTCTATATCTGCAGTAATCGTTATTGTGCATTTTAAAATCATCCATTTTGTTTCCAAGACACAATTAAGAAATACCAATTAATTACGACACAAATGCTACATTTGATTTGATTCGCGTCATTGTATATCTATTTGCAACATCAAACCACAAAATTGGTTAAAAGACACAACTGCAAACAGTTTAATGGCAGTTCTTACAGTCAGCTGTTCATTGGCACAAGTACATACCTGAAGCTACCGCGTACTACGGAATCAGCAAAAATTTGGTAAATTAGGTCAGGTTGCACAGCTGGTGATTTTGTCGAGGTGATCAATTTATAAATTTTACCACAGCCTTAAACTAAAATAGAACCTTTAAAAACTCTAGAATAAAAGCATGTTCTTGAATGTAAAATAACCTGCATTTAAAACTATGTATTCTTAATTTTAGGAAATAACCAATAGATGTTAATCACTGGAAATTAAATATAACATGGTGTATGTACCTTTATGATTGTTTGTTTGCTTGAATCGAAAAGGCTCCGTAACTACTGAACCGATTTAGAAAATTCTTTCACTTAGATACGAGTATATGTAAGTAGAGTACATTATCCCTGAGCAACATAGGCTACTTTTTTACCCGGTAATATGTTCCCACGGGAATCGGGAACAAGAAAACTACATAACGCGTGCGGAAGATCTATATTCCAGAATCTCATCAAATAGGAAAGACTGCAGCTGTCGATACTGATTCGATATTATTTTAATCATTATTTTTTGTACTAGAATTTATGATTGAAGCTTATTCGTGTTTATGCAGTGTTTAAACATTTTTAGGGACAGTAAAATACCTTTTAATTCCTAACATTTTAAAATGACTTGAACAAATAATGGTCAGTGAATTTAGTTCACAAGACGTAAAATTGTAAAGTTATGGCAACAAGAATGCAATCTCACGTAAATATCAATCTATAAGAATAAGGAGACAGAATTACTATTAAAGCTACGATATACTTTCGGCAAGTTAGCATTGTAAACACATGCTGTTGCGTCAGTAGAATCACGTCCTACTCCCTGATGGTGATCCACCAAATGTCTCGAAATTGATCGGTTTACAACGACTTTAAGCACGTGAGCTAGCTGTGCTTATAATAATTATGTTACGATCATGGAAGTTACCATAAGACAATATAAAAATATTAAGGTGCAGTGGCTGCTATAGTATTAACAACACCTCCTTTGAACTACATAAAATAAATGTTTTATTTCAAAACAACTATTCTCGTAAAAATTTACCAAATATCAAAAACTACCGTGTCAAACAAAGTCTAATATCTGCATATCTTGCACTAACGAAGACTAAAGTCTGAACTTACGGAAAATTATGACAAAGAGCAAATACTAGTAGAATAACTTATAAAATTGATAACAAATTCTTAAATATGACTAACAGCTCTAGACTAGACATTGGTAGGACTTATCAACAAGATAAATTGAGGTTTTTTTCTTAAAATACTAGTATCTAACCCTAAACACGAAGTACAACATATAAACACACCGTTAACCTCTCAAGGTAGGTTAATAGTACTGATAAGGAATGGTTTAATGTCAGTGCCGTGGTGGCTGAGTATCAATCTTACAGCGACGTCTGAGTACAAATCTTAGTGCAACATCGTAGCCATCTTTCACTACGAGTGCTGAGGTATATTAGGTAATGGAGTTGGCGCAGTTGGCTTTACTTGAAGACTTGCCAATGTAAGCTGTACATAAGTGACCAAAATAATCATTTACATCACCAACCTGAGAGACTCTATGCTTCTTGACGAATTGTCGGACAGTCGTCCCGTAGGTAGGATAAGTGATCAAAAGTGGAATGTAGTTTGACACCGTGCTTTGATAGGTACGTTAACACTTAGTACCTTACTTGCTTACCAGCTTGATAAACCAGAGACCCATTTGAGTAATCTGAACACCAGTGGAACTAAATTGGCTACTTACAAAAGAGGAAGTAAATCTAAAACCGCACCCAAGTTGTCGATATACTCATGGTATCAACTGTTAACATTCGAGCAATTCGAGCGCTATTATTCTAAATCTAGTAGGTCAAACATATTAACTGAACTTCGTGGGTAAACTTTGAACTAACACTGGTGTATGTAAGTTCTAAGAGGTGGCTCTAGTAGAGATATCATGGCCAAGGAAAGTCCCAATTTCCGTTGTTTACAACAGGGCTACCTAAAGCCACAACTTGATTTTTTCATTGGTCGATTTGTTGACCAGTGACGTGTACATTCACATAGTGCCCGTAACGCCGCCGCCGCCCGCCGCCGCCTTGTATAACGGGACGGACAGGCAACGGGAACGAGAAGTATTACAGGAGTAGGGCTGCAGGTCACCACAGCAAAATTATCTAGCCTAATATAATATATTATATAGGTACCTGTAAGAAAAACTTCCTTTATATTTATCAAAATTGCTTCTTGTATTTTATTAGAAGTATTGCTTAGATTGCCTTTTTGGCGGTGGCTGGTTTGTGCTTTTTGTACGGTAAAAAGAACCTCTCCAATATATTTAAGGTCTAAGTTAGTCTGTATAATCTAGGTATGTGATTGCAAAATTACCAAGCAGACTTAGTCGCGGGCGTCCGCTAGTATTGACATATTTAATATAGACAAATACTTTTCTTTAAGATCCTATTATTTCGAGAAGTATTAAATATAAATTATAAGAATTTCGGGGTTCAGATACTTTGGTCATGGAGTCGGTCTTGCTTCCAGGACCAGAAGGCTAGTTACTTTCTTGCTCAGTATATTACGAGTAGCATTGCCATGCAAAGCGCAAGCACAGAATACAGTCAGTTTACAAGGGACTTAGTTGAATCTTTGTCAATGTGTAAGTACTTGATTAGAAAACAATCCATAATCTTAATCTCGGTTTTTAAAATTCGGCGAATTTCGGTATCAGGAGTTTAATTCGGTAGCACTTGCTATGTCATATTACTTGAAATATCATATTTAAGATATAAATAAAACAAATTCTTTAAACAAGCTGTTAATTTACAGAAGAGGGAAGAAGTTCACTGGTGTCCTGAGGTTATCATTCTGGGGTGTCAGTGTATCTTCGGCAATGGTAAAAACAAAAGCTTTTAAAATATCCACCACAAATATGTTTAAAAAGTTAATGTAAAACATAACAAGGAGATACGTATCTACTACATTAATACAATAGTCTTTAGAAGTCTACTCATACAAAAAATGTTGGTCTTACTATGGTTGGGTCCACTCGTTATCTGACCAGTGTGGGACGATTGGGAAATGTATGATTTATCTATTTATAGTGTTTAGCTTTTGTAATAAATTTTAAATCATTGGCATTATAAAAGTAATGAGAGTAAAATTTCAGTTCAAAATATTAATATTAGGTACGTATTTTAGTGTTATGTCATGGATTAATACCTAGGTGGACCAACATTTATACTTTTAACGAGGAAGTTCTTCCAATTGCTTCCCTTATACTTACGAGTCTGTACATAGTATAAATATGTCTCAGTTGCAGATCTGGCTACTGCTATCGATTTCTACAAGGTAATAAGTAGGTACCAAACCTTTCTATAACACACTTTTGAAATATAACACACGTGAGTGATATTTGTTTTGTAGCCCAACTACATTACATACGTACAAAGACTTCGATACGGATATGCACTTTTGGAACATAGTAATTTTGTATATAATAATCGTGATAATTATTTCAATAAAAATGTTAAAATATAAAAAGTTTATATGTAACTTTAAGCAACATCCAACTCACATGATAATTACCATCCGTTTTAAAAGCTGTTCTCGACACCGCTATTAAAGGAAACTGTTATTTCGCACATCCAGATACCTTATTGCTTGAAATGTTAAAAGATCCCCAGCCGCGCATACATGATTAAGCTACTCATCGAGTATTAAGATCTAGATCTATTCATATTCAACCCAAAAGATAGCGTCATTTTCAGTTACCAAAGGTAAACTTTAATGCATAAACATAGTTTGGATAATAAAACACCATAAAATCACAAAGCCACTTATTTGAAACACTGTAACCGAAGAACATCTCCGATTACTTGTTGTTCAAACAGGAGAAGAAAATTATATGCTTTTGCTTTTGCTCCTGTATGTACAAAAAAACGGGATAAGGGTTCATCAAAACCCAATTAGAGATGCGAGAAAAACAATGCCAAAATTTGACTGTTTGAAAAATATTGTCCCAACTTAATGATTTGTTAATATAGTTGTTTGTAAGGTAAAAAACAAAATTAACATTGATTAACGGTTTTGGAAAGAGAAGAAAGTACTTAAGTCAAACTGTTTGATTGTGCTTGAAGGTGAAAGAGTTGAACAAGTGAAAGAGTTTGTGTACTTAGGATGTAAGTTTTCAAGAGATGAAAGGCATGACAGCGATATTGAGCGTGGCGAGGGCGCCGCAGACGTGACTAGGACCATGGAACTCCGTGATCGGGGCCTGAGGACGATGAATTAGCAACCCACCGTCCTTACAGAAGCAGGATAGAAGGGCCGCCTTCACTCACCGACGCAGGATAAAACCCGACCCCAAAGATACGGGGTAACACCCGACCACCACGCCGCGGCCACAGGTGGCCAAGGTCCACCGGGCGCCACTGGAAATTCTTTCAGTGTTTACCGGAGGTGCTCCGCAATGGACGTAAGTTTGGCAGTGGCCTAGGGCCGCGGATTTAAAAAAAAAAGCGATTTTGTGCGAAGAGTTGTGGCAGGTAATCAGTTGAATGGGGCACTGTATTACTTTATGAATAGCCAGAACGTGTCACCCAAGGCAAGTATGGATGTGCATCGAGGAGTGCTTATTCCTACACTAATGTATGGTAGTGAATGTTGGGTGTGGCAGCAGAAGAATCAGAGTAGAATAAATGGAGTCAAAATGATAAGTTTGAGAAGTATAGCTGGTGTGACTCTGATGGACAAAATGAGGAACAGTACGATACGAAAACGTTGTGGTATGTCAGAAGATGTAGTCACCAAGGTGGTAAAAGATATTCTTAGATGGTTCGGACATGTAGAGAGGATGGATGACAGGAGACTGACAATACAAATATATGAAGTGAGTGTGAATAGACAAGCTAGTAATGGTCGACCAATGCGAACATACTGCAACCAAATAGCAGATGTCTTGAATAAAGGCCAGGTTAAAAGTACCAATAACCAGCGAGCATTAATGAAACAAACACTAATGAAAGTAGAAGAAGAGAAAGAAGTATGCTAGGATCGTAGCAGGTGGAAATCCGCTGCCTACCCCACTGGGAAAGTTATTTTATGTATGTATGTATGTACGTATTCATAAATAACTTTCGTCATTGTGACTTTTTCTGCGACACTGTTTAGACATTTTCAACTATGTTGTTTGAAAATTTTTACTTCTAATTTGGTTATTAGAAGTTAAAATTTTCAAACAACATAGTTGAAGTTTTGGTGGTCCAAAACTTCAGTCTGTTTATTTTTAAATTTTGACTTCTAATTTGGTTATTAGAAGTTAAAATTTTCAAACAACATAGTTGAAGTTTTGGTGGTCCAAAACTTCACAGTCTGTTTACGGCAACTAATGAAAAAGTACGTAGATGGTATCATGCGTGAGAAGGAAAACTGACTCAAAACCGTTAGAGAACCCGTTTGGCCAGCGAGGTAGGCAAGCGGCCAACCCTCTGAAAAACTAAAATTACTGACCAATCAGTGAAAATGTGATTTCCCCAATACAAATTTGTACTTTTTGTAAACCTTGGACCAAAAGGCGTCGATTGGTAAGAAAACCAAATTTGTGCTGTTGGGCTATTAATTGTTTTAAACAAATTCATTTGTTAACTGATAAAAAGTTGGTTATTATATTGGAAAATGATTTCTAAGGGTAAAACGGGTAAAATAGAAAACCTTTAACTTGGTGATTTTTTCGAAAAAATGCGTTTTAAAGAAGTTACAACCATTTTAAAGCACAAAAAGGGTCACATTCAACATTTTTTATCTTGGCGAGTATTGATCAAATTCAAAAAAATCCTGCGGCAGAATATTTGTCAGATCTTAAGCTTCAACTGACTATTTTTCAAAATGAGAAAATGTACATTTTTCACATCGTAAAATAGCGTAGCGTTTTTCCGAGTTAAGATACACTATTATACGCATGTCCACTTCTCTGGATGTTCTATAGACTTCCAGAAAAGTTTAACATTTTGCTGGAAGTTGTCAGATATCTAACCCCCTATCGCTTTCTTCTCCTGCATTCTTTTTCTCTTCATCTACTTCTTCTTTTTATACTTCTTACATTTCTTGTAGTCTTCTTTTGCTATTGAAACATCGTTATAGTCGCTTGATTCATTCTTTGATTGGCTTTCGTTACCAACCAGTCTGCGGTCAACCACTTTTATTCATTTTGGCTCAGTCTCAGAGCCATGGGCATGATGTTGCCACAGTTTCAACAAACCTAATAAACGGCTTACAAGCAAATAGTGGTCTGTGTTGACACCAGTACCAGAATAAGCCCAAATATCTAACACTATCTTTCTTAATATTTCGTCAACAATCACAAAATCTATCATACTTATCTAGTCTTCTTCTTGTCTTGTAAACAATTATTTGGATCTCTTAGTGGTTAAACATTGTATTTTTCTCATTCTCATTCACTATCAAAACAAAACTTATCCAAAACACTTCCATATCCATCATCCTTTACCCGACCATTAAAATCCCCTAGCATTATGATTATTTCATTCAGCCTGCATTTATGCGAAGTATCTTTCGTGCTGTTCCAAAACACCTGCCTTTCACTTTTTGCTTGATCGGTCCGGTCCCAATGTGCATTCTCTCACACCTCTACCACAAAGATTGACAGAAATCCATACCAAAATTACTAAAACCAATCGTACAGCCACAGCCGGCTTGTTTTTGTTTTCGTGTAGGAACTGCATCCCCCAGCTTGTATCCGTAGCGTGCAGCCGAGATCGGAATGGCATCTCAAGTTTTTTTATTCACGCGAAAACACTTATAAATTATGTTATATTATATTATGTAAAGAGCGTTATTTCACTGAAAGTGCATAATGCTATACCAAAATGTGACTTACGGCCGGTTTCTGAATTGAGATTTTCAAGTTGAGCAACCACGAGTACGCCAAATGTCAAAATTTAGAAACAAATTATGATATTATTTCACGTACTCAACGAACACTCAACTTGAAATTCGCAATTCAAAAACTGGCCGTAATAATAGTAAACAACCTATCATTGACATCATTCCGCGACTCAATGAGTTACTTCGATACTTGATACTGATAGCGACACCTATGGCCACAAATGCAAACCAAATACTTTTATAGTTCCGTCTCAAATATATAGGTAGCGCTGACCATTTTTACTGTACATATTTCGCCGGGTTGATTGACATTATACAGAATGTTAAAAAAAATAAATTTATACTGTGGCATTAAAAACCTTAGGTATATTGACAAGTATTTATTTAAGTACATAATATAAATTATATTGTGTAGTTAAATAAGTAGTGGTCATTACTTATAATAAGTAATACAGGCAGTAAATTGAATTGTTCTAAATTTCTAAACGTGTTTGACTGAGAATTGATGACCTAGTGATTCCAAGTTTGATGTACGTAACAGATTTGAATGAGTGCAACAAATAGAAATTGAATTTTACTATGAATATGAAGCTGAAGACCTCTCTAACCTAAAATTATGATGCTATGCTATTTAAAACGATATAATATATGGTACACATAGATAAGTCTACACGAGAAGGAATTTTTAAAACCCAAATCTATTAATATAGTACTTTATTTATAATCGTTCGAGTGGCAGAATTATTACTGCATTACAATGATAACGTATAAGTACATTCCTCTAACTTCAAGGCCATCAATACTGCTGGAATAAATAAAACTACAATGAAAATGAATGATGGTATGCACGAGGCAGTCACCAAATGACACACTTTGGGCAGCTCGAAGGCATTAAATGCAGTTAATGATGCTTCTAATCACTAAAAAGCTGTAACGTCACTACATATAATGCTAGTCACGTTTGATCACATCGAACTTACCGTATGATCATAGCAATGGGAACTTATCCGACTATCAATACGTGTAGTTAGAGATGATTCTTCTCTATTTGATACACATTTCTGCTGAGAAACACATACGAACTATTAAAAGCCTATATCTACATTAATTAATACATATTTGATTCATCAGTTATGTTTTTATTATCCTGTGTATTAATATGAAAAATATAAACCCCAAAGCTCTATACACAAATTCAAAGATTTTCGTCCAAAATTTTGAAAATTACTTGTACTAATATCCAAATATGTTACACATATTTGATTTGCGGTTACTTATAACATCTTCTACGCACTTCATTTTCTATGATACTCTAACCAAATTATTTCAGATTAAGGAATTTGGGCCAATTTTTAGTAATTCCTATCTACGTCTTGAAAAGGAACCGAGATTTTGCAACACTATAACTCATTTGAGAATGACACCGATGCATTCGCTCTGTAAGGGCGGTGTCAGATGTTTACGCTAGTTACGAATTAGATAATATCAACAAGGACGTACATAATCTAAAGCACAACCTGGTCATGCACCTCATACACTTTTGAGGCTCAAAACCAGAGCGTAATGATGGGAAACGTCAAGTGATTAGCACTGGTCTCGTACAGGGCGCGGCGTGCGTGTTGGCCCGGTCGGAGCGCGGCGCGGCTCACACTAGGGCGGGCGGTGGACACGGCAGCGTTACGTCAGCGAGGGGCACGGGTACGTGGGGGACGCGAGAGGGGCTACAGACGAGAGGCGCCCCGCACTACTGCATCCTCAGAGCGTTCATCGCTGAAAAACGTAACATGTCTGCTCTTCAGCGCGAGTGTAAGGAGCGTTACCCACTAGTCGCGATCATATTCTATTGAAACATGTTTTTATATGATATGCTGTATATCAAGCTGATTAATAATTAGTGAAATTATAATTTTACACAGTTACAATATACTACCTATAATAGATAAATGTATAAATTTTTTTAGTGTGCTTTGGGTGTCAGTTTTGAACTTTTTTAGCTACCCTTCTCGCTGAACTCAGAAAATAAACTATCTTTAAAACTCACTAGATGGTGTTATTGCAAAAGAAATTAAAAGGTTCTGAATTCGTCGGAATATTTTTTATTGTCAGAAAATCTGGGTTAGGTACGAGTATATCAACCAAATTTTGCGATTAAGAAGCGTGCGTGTAAAAACTCTTCCGCATTATTGCTGACTGGAAAGATTCTCTCTCAGCTAGGATTGAGCTGGCAGATTTGCCACGGTGATGGTGATGGCAATACTAATTTTAGTAACTACTAGGTACCTATAGGATTTGACGCAACTTTTAGGATGTTCAAATATAAGTTTAAACAAGTTAGTAACAAGTTAGACATTCCGACATTTTCGCTAACTTAACGACAAACTTAACGAACCACAATAAAAATTAGTATATTTTAACCATGTAAAAGGGATGGGGCAATGAATAATAAAACAATTTGTCGTTTTTTATTTATTTTTCTTGGAATAATAATAATTATAAAAAAAAAACAAAATTTAAACTCTAAGACAGAAATTCGGTGTTCAGCTAAAGGTAATATTATGGAAAAATAACTGCTACAATTTATAAATGTCCATTAATTAACTTATCAATAAACTCTATTTAACGTATAATTAAATTATGAGGTAGATGTTTTCAAATAGTCTTTTTTTAAACTCCTAATAACTAAATTACAATTATAGTTTTATAAAAAGAAATGCAAAAGACCCGTAAGTGTTAATACCGCCATATAATGTAATATTATAATTATGTAGCTTAGTAGTTATTTCTCTACCATGCTGTGAATGGCTACTTACTACTTATTATCTAAAATAATGGTAATTTACTTAATTAATCTGTTTTAGATAACTTGACTGTTTAAAAAAATTATAGGCCTAGTTGCAGTGAGGTTTTGAAGACAAAATGTTATCTGTCATTGAGCTGGTGGTACGTTTACTTTATTACGAATTCAATTTAATATGATCATGTTTCAGTAAAACAATTAAAGTCAAATAAATTCTAATTGAATGTAAATATAAATTAGGCGAAAGTAACTTTGTTTTTCAGTTTGTATATAGGCATTAGCGTATAAACAGAGTATTGGAAAGTGTTGAAAATTGGCAAAGAGATAGATTACATCCTGGGAAAGGATATAGGCCTTTTGGTCCCGATAATCAATGATCTAGGCGGACGAAGCCGCAGCCATCAGTTACTAAACAATTAAGTATCAATATGTATTGCTGTTCTTAGTATTGCGAGTTTTTATTTTCAGTAAATGCATATAAAACTTAAAACGGTAGATGCATAAAAACATTATTTAATTTAATAAAGTTAATACTATCAGGCGTTACTTTTCGGAAGTCCATAGTTAAATTAAATAAATCTAACTAAGTACTCTGCTTGTTTTTTGCTGGCTTTGCTGGTTTGGAGGGCGGTCTTGTGCATGAATAAATACGAGAGTTGGGTAATTTGCATGTGGCGGAATATTGCAAAGTAGTTAGATTTATTTAATTATTTAATTTTTTGTATCTCTGTATGTTTCGGTTAATCTCTGAAACAACTGAACTGATTTTAACGTTAACTTTTATTGGCTGATAGCAAGTGTTATAAGGACTAACTTAGGCTACTTTTTATCCCGGTAATGGGTTCCCGTGGACATTGGGAACTAGAAAACTGTTAAGGCTGATTTACACAGGGCCAGTTACTGACTTCGAATTCGAGACAAGTTAGCGCTGACCCGAGAAAAACCCAATGTAAATTGATTTGAAGTTAGTACAGCGGTGGGAAGTCAGTGCTGACGTGTATATTCGCACACGAATATTTTGAGGTCAGTCCGATACTGACTTGTGCACTGACCCTGTGAAAACCTGCCTTTACACGCAATTGAACAACAAGCGGACGTTACCGCTTGTTGTTCATATAATAATTATAAGGTGATATCTTAAACATTTAATTTTGTACTATTTTAAGTGTATTAAGGATAACTATTCTAACTAATATTATAGATTCATTGGCTAATTACGCAGGCGGTCTTTTCAGTTTATTCTTACACTGGGAACTTCTAAAGTGTATGAATATTAAAACTCACTTTAAATATGTGTGAAAGTGTTGTAATACAAATGAAACTGCTTTAGAATTGAAATTATTTGAAAGATTCAGACATTTATACAAATTTTAACTATACTGTTGGGCAATTATAAATTATTGGGGTTTAGAAATTTATTATATTAGTAGGTACCTATTTATTCAACGTGTTCATACGTGTCACAGGTGATAGCAAAATAATATGTATTAAGATATCCTGTTATAATTTATGTGTCAATATCAAAAGATTCTAATCTTTTGCCTAAAAACCAATAATTATTCAATTAATTATTCTTTAGGTAAATTCCCTTTAACACGATAACAATGTATCTGGTATTTATTCCTGTATAGTACACATTTAAACAGCTAAATCCGTATTTACATTCAGATTTAAGGAATTTCTATCGAATCATAAAATTTGTAAGACCTATGTTAATTATACATATAATATTATGTAAATACCAATTTCTGTCTTCATGTAGTTAGATTCGAATAACTAATACAGACTAATTAGTTTCATGCTCAAAGTAATAAAACATATTGATTTATTTAAATCAAGTCTACAATATATTGGATATGATGGTTTTACATATATAATATATCTATTATATTTAATTTAATATTGCTACAGAATCATCAACATTAAAAGTAGTAGGTACTCTAATAGAATTTTCGCCGCACTATTGTTTTAAATTAGGTTCCCCAAATTGCCTCCACCCGCCTTATGGTAAGCCATGGCGATTGTGGGCGAATTTCATAGTATACAATCCCTACTACTGAGAGTGGCCCTCAACTGGACGACCTAGTGATGTGCCACTTCAATGGGAGGAAACACGTGCTAAACTACGAGCACTTCCTAAAAGATTGTATGAGTATATCAATATATAATGTAATATACAATGTTTGAACAAAAGAACATAAATATTACAAACGCAGTCTGATTCTGAAATTTAGAATTGATTAAGTACCGATATGACAATCAAATTATATCTTGATCTACTTAATTATTATTAGCTTTTGAGCAAACGTAAATGAATAAATTAAAAAGTAATTCTTATATGAATTTGTAAACAATTCGTTACTGAACTGAAACTACACTTAATATAGAGACTTTGTACCATATTCATCAAACTTTGGCACATTTACTTCAACGTTCACATTGCATCTAGATTTGAACATAATAACTAAGATTTGATAGCACACTTTCAAATAACTGATCTAATATTAGATTTCAAAATTTACAAGTAATTCATTCACTCTCCGTTCACTAGACTCCCCAAACCTTTATTGTAATTTGCCATTCACAATTTCAAAATAATAAGTCCAATTTCCACCAATATCCTATTATGATTGAAATTTTAGCCATTAATTTGATATAGTTAGTAATTTCTACTGCTCAAAAAACCCATTTAAACTGCAGACACGTAAAATTCTCTCGTTTTACTCATAGCCAGTCATAATACTTAAAATGTAATGTTACATAAGTTACGAGCTATAAAATAACATAAAGTCTCAATAGAATATAGCAACAAAATTAATAATCATAATATAAACACACACTTAACTTTTTGGATAAATACCAATATAAGTAAAATAATTAAAGTATCGTCACTCGAACACATAAATTTGTACTTACGTTACATTTGTAAATTGTAGAACATCTTATAACTATGATTAAAATCAATAAGTATGAAAAAAGTACATAATTGTACTAGAGTACACAGTACTATTGTAGTTCGTACTAGAATTATGGATTTGTACTGATCAGTCTTGTACTTTTTGTTAAGTTACTGCAACTTACAATGAGGTAGATAATTTGTTATTATAAATTGTTTGTTTTTTAAATTGCATTAAGTTATCGCATGGAATGGAGTATCTAGACAGAACTAGGCTCTTTTAACTTGTAAGATGAACAAGAAAAATAAAAGCCAATAAATGTAGACTACAAGCATCGTAGGTTCCGGAATTTGATTTGAGTGAAATTACGATTGCGGTGGGCTGTCTTGCTGGTCATCTTGAGAACTGCTGGGACTCTTGGATGGCTCAATCTTCTTTTCCACCTAAAAGTAACATGCATATTATAGTTTTACATATTATTGAATTGTTCAAGTAGATGTTAACTGACATGTCTGCCTCCGTGGCGCAGTATGAGTATAATCAAAATGAAAATCAAAATATCTTTATTCATGTAGGTCACAAAGTAACACTTATGAACGTCAAAAAAAGAAAATGCTTCTACATTTACATTTACCGCCAGATTCGCAAGGCAATAGGTAGAGCCTGTGAGGAAAGAACCTGGCAAGAAAAACTCACGGCCACTCTTTTTATTCACCAGTAAATACAATGATTCTGTTACAACAATAAAAAGAGGGCAAGGGCAGTACGTGACCATGTGTGGACCAAGTGAATTTAAAAAATTATGGATCTCTGTTATTCACAAAACGAGTCAAATACTAGTTAAAGGTGCCACATAATCTCAAAGTACCCATACCTAACAATATCATAATAATAATAATTTAACAATAATAAGTAAGTTTCAGCAATATACGATTGTCATCCTGACGTCCCAGGTTCGATTTTTTTTTTTTTTTTTTATATTTAGGTCGACAAATTGACGCCACTCGCCTGATGGTAAGCTGAGGCGACGTCTGGCAATTGAGGGCGACTCTCATAGTACACAGGAATACTATAGAGAGTGGCCCTCAACTTGACGACCCTGTAATGTGCCTCTTCACGCTTCGCTTAAAGAGCCCAGGGTTATATGTAGGAGGAAACACGTGCGCAGGCAGGGTGTTCCAAGCCACCATCGTTCGGCAGAGAAGCGATCGTTTAAAACGCTCGGTTCTCGCGAAGACGGTTTCCACGGTATGAGGGTGACATCTCTGCCCGGCACGCGTTGTTCGGGATCGGAAGGGAGAGGGTGGGATCAGGTTGAAGAGCTCTTCAGAACACTCACCGTGGTAAATACGGTAGAACGCGGTCAAGGAAGCAATTGTTCGGCGCTGGGCTAGCGGCTCAAGGCTTCCCGTTACCTCCGGACAGTCTATAATGCGAACAGCGCGTCGCTGCATAGCGTCGAGTGCGTCCAGCAAATACTTCGCGGAGCCGTCCCAGAGGTGAGAGCAGTATTCAACGCAGGGTCTAATCTGCGTTTTGTACAGCAGACACCTCT
This sequence comes from Nudaria mundana, assembly GCA_963556515.1. NCBI lineage: Eukaryota > Metazoa > Arthropoda > Insecta > Lepidoptera > Erebidae > Nudaria > Nudaria mundana. Next base: position 12,817,945 of record OY748290.1, read on the forward strand.
GGTGCGGTGTAAAGAATCGCTTTACCTTGTTCAGTATTCCTAGTTTCCGCGAAGCTAGCCCAATACATCTCTCAATGTATTTTGTGTTATTGAGCTCTCGACGAACGTCTATGCCAAGGATGTCTAGATTGTCCTTCATTGGTAATATTGCATTCTGAAGAGTGGGTAGGGGAAGGAAAGGGGATTTTTTTTTTTCGCTGTAAATGCACACGCCTGTGTTTTGTGGGCATTGAACTCGACCAAGTTCTCGGCACCCCATTGGGAGATACTGTCGAGGCTTCGGTCGAGATCACCCACGAGATGTCGTCTCTCCTCCTCTATCACAGATCGCCCCGCCGTCGGACGAACCGAGTAACTCCCGTGCAATGTACTGTCATCTGCATAGCAATGAATGTTCCCGAGGGAAAGCATATCATTGATATGCAGAAGAAAGAGAGTTGGTGACAGTACGGACCCCTGCGGTACCCCGGCATTCACTTGCAAAAAGCGAGAAGCCTGGCCATCGCAGAGGACCCGCACTCGGCGCTCGTTTAAAAAGCTGGCAATCCAGCTGCACAGTTGAGGAGGTAGACCATATGCCGGAAGCTTGGAAAGGAGCGAAGCATGCCAGACCCTATCGAAAGCTTTGGCGATGTCCAGGCTAATAGCCAAGGACTCGTCAAACTTTTCCATAGCCTCACCCCATACGTGCGTGACGAATGCCAGGAGGTCACCCGTTGATCGTTTTGGCCTGAAGCCATATTGCCGATCATTGATTAGCGAGTGATCCTCCAGGTATCGCATGAGCTGCTTATTAATAAGAAGCTCGAGCACCTTGCAAATGACTGAGGTGACAGCTATGGGTCGATAGTTGCCTGGATCGGATCGATCCCCTTTCTTGGGGATCGGTTGTACGTTCGCCTCCTTCCAGGCCTCCGGCACGAGGCCTGTAGAGTATGACAGGCGGTACAGACGCGTTAATACTGGAGACAACTCAGCAGCACATTTTCGTAGCACCACCGCCGGAATGCCGTCAGGGCCACTGGCTTTCCGCGTGTCGAGTGACCGCAGCACTGCCCGTACATCACATTGCCTGATAACAATATCAGGCATAGTGTGGCCACAGTTGGCGATGGCGGGGGGCTGCAGGCCACGGTCATCGACCCGGGAATTAGCCGCAAAGAGGTCTGCGAGCATGTCCGCCTTCTCTTGGGCTTTGTGAGCCAGTGATCCATCAGGAAAACGCAGTGGTGGCAGCGAGGGTTGACAAAAATTTGACTGTACGGCTTTGGCCAGTTGCCAGTATCCACGGCTGCCCGTGGGATGGGATGTGAGCTCCTGACCAAGCCGCGCGACGCGCTGGGCATCCGCTCTCTTGAAGGCCCTCTTGCTGAACCTAGTGGCCCGATTGTACGCTGCTTTGAGGCGGTTCACGTTCGGGTCACGTGCCGCCCGAGCCCTGACCCAGGCGCGATATGCCGACTGTTTTTTCTGGACAGCCTCGGCACATTCACGCCCGAACCAGGGGCGAGCTTTGCGGATGCTGGCGACATCAGTGAAAGGGATATAATATTCTATCCCTAGACTGGATCCTAGATATACTGGATATCCTAGATTCTAGTCAAATTAAATATTTGTGTGATCCACAAATATTTATTTCGCATGTTTTCTATGTGTAATATGCTAAAACAATTTAGAAATATATAAGTATGTTTATCACTCGTCTAGATCCTATGAGATCTAAACGACAGATAAACATACCTATAATTAGGTTATTTGGGCTTGATGTCGTCCTATGAGAATGTTAAAAAAATATTCATATCCAGGTACGATTGATATCAACAGGCTGTCAATTGTATGTAACGATACATACAAACCTATTTGAAGGTAACATAAGAACACTTACGGGATTTTGGCTTCCTAAGTGTTGGATACAATTGGGACAACATATAACAGGTGGGGTGGTATAAAATTTAAGCATGTTTAGATAGAGGCATGGTGAAGTTAATAATTATTACCTACCTTAACAGGGCAGTCAGCGACGAGGTGATCCTCACTCTTGCAGTTGTGACATCTCTTTGGTTGTGGTCCAATGCTGCACTTGGCTGCTAAATGGTTAGCAAACTCTCCACAGTTGTAACAACTACAAGAAATGAACATAAATATAAAATATTAACATGTGTTTTACCCGACTGCGTTAGCGAAAGTTATATTTTTCGCGCGTATGTTTCTTTGTGGGGAACAACTACTTCTACTGGCCTAACGGCTAGACAGATTTCATGAACGAGGTTTCAAATGGAGGATATTTATCTTCCGAGTGTCTTAGGATACATAAACTACGAATAAAAGTATATCCTGGCTTTTTGGTATAGAGATTTATTAAAGGCAATTTCACAAATATGACCAACTTATGTGATATCCGTTTCTCTGGTGTGCTTAAAACTAAAAAGCTTTATACAAAAACAAAAAAAAAATCCCGACTGTACTTTATCAGATATATAACTTTAAACAGGTGGGACTCAATATTTTTAAACCTAGACACAATGTGTCCAGACTGCTTATAGTTAAATATCTGGTAAGGTGCGTATTATGACCGGTAAAAGTCAAGAGACAGGTTTGATCTAGATGTACCGATGTACTGATTCGCATGAGTGAAAATATAGAGAAACATAAAAGAGTCCCTGATCACCGGAATTAAGATGAAGGAGAATATAGACAACAACGCGTGGCTGATCTCGACAG
>OY748290.1:12820865-12863063 GCA_963556515.1 Nudaria mundana
TAAGGTAAAGCGATTCTTTACACCGCAACAGAGGTGTCTGCTGTACAAGACGCAGATTAGACCCTGCGTCGAATACTGCTCTCACCTCTGGGACGGCTCCGCGAAGTATTTGCTGGACGCTCTCGACGCTATGTAGCGACGGGCTATCCGTATTATAGATTGTCGGAGGTAACGGGAAGCATTGAGCCGCTAGCTCAGCGTCGAACAATAGCTTCCTTGACCGCATTCTACCGTATTTACCACGGTGAGTGTTCTGAAGAGCTCTTCAATCTCATCCCACCCTCTTCCTTCCGATCCCGAACAACGCGTGCCGGGCAGAGATGCCACTCCCACACAGTGCCACGCCCTGCCTGTGCACGTGTTTCCTCCCACATATAACCCTGGGTTCTTTAAGCGGAGCGTGAAGAGGCACATCAGTAGGTCGTCAAGTTGAGGGCCACTCTCTATAGTATTGTGCGCTGTGAGAGTGGCCCACAATCGCTAGACGTCGTCACGACTTACCACCAGGCGGGCGGCGTCAATTTGTCGAACAAAATATAAAAAAAAAAACGAAACTAACAAGTTATTTAAAACTTAAAAATTAGGAGAGAATATTAACCCGCTGCAACAGTAGTGGACGAAGATAGAAGTTTAATAAATGAATATTTAGTGCAATACTAAGTAATAGACTGCCTCGGTGACGCAGTGGTATGAGTATGCGACTGCCATCCCTGAGGTCCCAGGTTCGATTCCGGGTCGAATCAGATTATTTGTGCAATCCACAAAAGATTGTTTCGTAGTTTGGGTATTTTCTATGTTTAATATTTATGTATTTAGAAATGTATGTTTATCAGTCGTCTAGATCCCATAGCACAAGGTTATATTAGCTTAATTTGGGCTAGATGACGTCATGTGAGAATGTCCAGAATATTTATTTTATTATTTTATTTATAATACGTTATAAAGATTATAAATTAAAAGAATCAAATTTTAGAGGTGAATGGGCAATTTTATACATTGATTTAGTCAGACTTGTCGACAGATCATCCTAATAATATTTAGTCTGTTATTGTTCAGGGTAAAATAAAACATAATATGTTTTATTAACACATAATTAACACATAATTCTTTATTTGTTGACAGATTCAAAGGTTCTATTATACATGGGGCACACTAAAAGTTTTGCACTTCTAGCTAATCGGAACTATTTGAATTTCGAATGTTATATTTTTTTAAACGGGAAATCATTTGCCAATTGTTTGTTATCCGCATCAAAGTTCTACGTATGCAACGAAAATGGAGTTAAGTCGAAAAGATTTTAGAGCGATGATTTTTTATGATTTTAAAAGTTCTCCCTCTCCGCAAGACTGTGCCGCTCATCTTCAAAATGCTTTTGGGAGAGAAGCACCTTGTTTGAGCACCGTGAGGCTATGGTTTGCTGAATTTGAGAGAGGTCGAGTTTCTTTACATGACGAATTTCGTGAAGGGCGGCCTTCAACTGCCGTCAACGAAAATAATGTGGCTACTATTGGATGGAATCAGGCAAAGCAATGGTAAATATGATGTTAAAACTTTTAAATTCATAGCTTTATTTCGCTAAAATAGAAGACATTACAACGTTGACATATGTTTCACCTCTACACGAGGCATTCTCAAGACTGTCTCAGAGAGAACAGCCTGTTAGCGTGAATTTAAAAGTTTTAACATCATATTTACCATTGCTTTAATGTGGCTACTGTTAAGCGGTTAATTTAAGAGAATCCGCGGATTACCTATGAGACAATTTAATGACTATTGGGGATTGGTATGAGTCAAATCCAGAAAAATTTACACGAAGAATTGAAAGTTCGGAAACTTTGTTGTCGTTGGATCACTCATGAACTGACAGCGGAGCAGAAGCGGGCTCGCGTGGAATGGTGCTCACAGATGCTACTGAGCTACGACCACGGACATTCTAATGCTGTTTATGACATTGTCACAGGAGACAAAAAGTGGATTTATTGTTTTGAACCCGAAAAAAAACAGCAATCTTGTGAATGGGTGTTTGAAAATGAGAACAAGCCAACAAAAGTGAGGCAGGCGAGAAACGTTGGTACAAAAATGATCACGTTTTTTTTCTCAGCTACGGGTCCCATCTGTACAATTCCACTTGAAGATCTAAAGAGTGTTAATGCCGAGTGGTATTCTACCATTTGTTTACCCAGGGTGTTAGCAAAAGTTCGCTAAAGACGACCCAAAAGCCGCGTTCTCCTACATCATGACAACGCTTCTTCACACACGGCCAAAAAAACAAAGTCATTTTAAGCTTCCGAAAAAGTACAACTCGTCACCCATCTTGCGCATAGCCCCGACCTAGCACTCTGTGATTTCTGTATTTTTTTAAAATTCAAAGATTTGATGAGAGGTTTCACTTTTACCAACTCCGAAGAGGCAGTGATAGCGTTCAATCAGCACGTAGAAAACATGCCTTCAGATCTGTGGTCCTCCTGTTTTAAAAAATGATTCAATCGCATGAAAAAAAAATTAAAATGTAACGGAGAGTATTTTGAAAACCAATAAACATAATATTTTGGTTTTAACATGTTGTTTTTTAAGTTACGCAAAACTTATAGTGTGACCTACGTAATATAAGTTCTCGTTGCACACAAATACTTTGCCGATATTTCCCCACGGCTATTAAAAACCATTTTGATAGCAGCTGCGTTAAATTCAATCAGTTATACTTTGATTGTTATTTTCATTTAATTGCTAGTAATATTTTATTTTGAATTTTAAAATATTTAGCTACGCGTGCGCATATTGGGTTTTAGTCCAGTCACTTGCTTTGAGAAACAGGTTACCTGGTAAAAATTCCCAGAGTTTTAAACAAGGTAATTTTTGAGCGAAGCGAGCCGAAGGCGAGCGGAGCTCTCAACGGGTGACTCAAATTATTTTTCAAACGATTTGTGTTAAATTGTTTCTCGGCGAATACTCGGCCGATTTCGGATTTTCTTGCACTCATCAATAGCTACAGAATTACCCAGGTTATTACGATGCCAGAATTTTGAATTTAAACTCGCTTCGCTCAAATATATGCTGCAGCGTAACGGTACGTTTCGCGACTGCGGCGACCTAGTATAGATTTCGATGTGCTCTTTGTGTTCCACTTTACTATCATGTAACTCTGCCACTTGCGCTGCTGTATTAATGAAAATAAAAATAGATAAATTGGAAGGAAAAATCTGTAATAAAGTAAATAGTCGTTTGAGCAAATATAATTAACTTTTATTAGAGTTCTTCGGTGGCGTGGTCGTTAGTGCATCGGCTTTCGACTCCGGAGTTTCTGGTTCGATTCCCGGGTCGGATCAAATATTTGTGTGATCTACAAATGTTTGTTTCGAAATTTGGGTGATGTCTATGTGTGTCAGTTGTCTAAATCCCATAGCACCAGCATAAGCTTAGTTTGGGCTGGATGACGTTGTGTGAGAATGTCCAATAATTACCAATTTTCCTAAATCCCAGAATATTCTGGTAAAACCAAGATGGTTGTAATACTTTGTATGACACACACACACACACACACACACACACACACACACACACACACACACACATATATCACGCCTATATCCCGAAGGGGTAGGCAGAGGTGCATTACGCACTCACAATTTGCCAGTATTTGTATAACACGACAATGTGAATTCCAATAGCTCCTATGAAAACGTTATTTTAATCACTTGGTTCACACTTAAACGTACAAGTTCAGTCCTTTATGACCAATCAGTTACTATGAAAACAAAATGGATTTTATGTGACCATATAATATTTAATGATTATGAGGCATGCACATGGTTAAGTTACAGATTGTTCTCAGTCTGTGCGGTTGGTATATCGGTTCTCATAATGCCGATTGTGTGGTGTGTGGTCTTGCATACAGATATTTGATGCGAAGCAACTAAGCATGTTTTGCTATGACGTCAATATACTATAACAATTTACTACTAAGTGACCATCACTTTACTATAACCACATAAATAGTATAATTATGAATTATAAGAACTGGGGTTTTACTATAATCTCTAGGCCAATCTAGGGTATGTCGTCTACATAAATGATAAATCTATCTCATGTTGTGAAAGTGCACATCTCATCTAAAGTTTTATGGATATTTGGATCTTTGTTACTCCTTACCACGAGAACTACTGAATGGATTTTATTGACATTCGGCAGTAATGTAGTTCATTCATATGAATAACACATAGGCTATAATGTAAGAAGATCGTGTAAATTGGTCAAAATATAATAATAAATATCTCCTAAGCCGGCAAAATATCTGATATTTAAATATAAATGTATTGTTACTCGTTCACGCTAAATCTATTAAAGGAGTTCTAATTAAACTTTACAGTAATATACCTCATACATCAGACCAGTGAACGAATGTTTTTTTGATATGATATACTACTTTATATCTCTGAGTGTGTTCCTATGGGAATCGAGAGCGAGAAAACCGTTTCAAGACAGGAATAGCAGACATCATCAGGTAATATTTACCGTAGCTTCCTGAACCGTTTCTTGGAGAGCGGCCGTCGATGTGAGCCTTGACAGTCTATAGATGATGGTCCCGAGACACGTGTCGCCTCAAGGCCTTTATCTGACTCCTTGCACTCGAATTCTATGTCCTCTTCATCGCCCAGTGATCTGAATCCTGGCATTTGGATAACGCTCTGAAATACCAAAGAAAATGTGGTTGTAAGAAAGGAATTACGAGATATGTTATAATAATAAAATATTTTGTGAAAATAATGAACAATCAATAGGTATAAGATAAGAATGATGTAACCATGTCTTAAGTGGAGACTATTACCACAGAAAATATACCATAGTATTCTGTGCTTTTACTGGACTCAATTTTATAGGTAACACAATATCAGGTGAGGAAAAAATATTATTACGAAAAAGTATGATATGAATGACTTAAAAGGAATGGAAATTAATATGTCTATAATATTTTAGCTAAAGTAATACGTATAATTTAAGTTTTTAAATTAAATTTCAGATGTTTTCAGAAGCAACGTTAGTCTCTAAAGACCAAGAGTGCGCCGAAGCAGAGAACAAAGCCAATTAGCTTTTAGAAATTATTAAACTACAGACAAACTAACTCATATCACTAACGATGTTATAAAATATGTATTATTGGAGTATGGAACCCTTCATGTATTTATCACATATGAGAAAAAAATCAACGTTATCGGCACTCAGTAACATAGTCTTGACCTAATATAAATTTTACCGCTAACGTTGTCGCTGCAGACGAACGAAGTACAAGTTTGGTGGCGCAAATGTATAGAAAAAACATCCGGCCTTGATAAGCCGAACAAACAAATAAGCGCACTATCGGGTCAACCGCTAGATACGATACATTATTTCCTCCGAATACGTTTCAAGTGTTGTAACTTGCTATGTCACTGTTTTAATGGATGCCGGGACAATCATTCAAAACTTGACAATAACGTATACTGACGGCACATATTGATCGTTTACCTCGCCGCTTGAAGCGATTGTCAATCAAATCTACATAACGTAGATTCGACGTGAATGATAATCGTTTAATCCAGGGTTACCAACTTGGAGGCTTTCTCCCCAAATTCTGGGAGTAAATAAGTGGGGACTTCATGTATCATGGACGTTCATGTTCCCCTCTACAGGCACAAAGGGATGCATGGATTTCGACGAATGAGGTTTCAAATGAAAGGTACGAGTACTATAAGCACGCGGGACTCCAGTACTACGAGTATCAGTTCAAACCTAGATACAAAGTGAGTCCCGCCTGCTTATAATTAAATATCTGGATATGCGCAGTCGGGAGTTTTATTATTTAATTTTTTTTTTTACTAATGTATTGTTAGGGATTTAAACTTCTTATATTTTTACATTTATACTAGTATTATAAAAAGTAAAGATTTGATTCATTGTTGGATAAAAACTCTCTTGTACACCATTCCACAAATATTTATGGAATGGTGTATGTACAAGTGAGTTTTTTTCCAAAAATGTATTATTATAAGTTCCACCAAGTGCCGACAATCGAAAGCATAAATTATATAAAGATTTGATTATTCGTTTTCTTTTTCAATTGAATAGGTTTTGGAACTATTGAACTGATTTTGAATTTAATTGTTCCTGAGTACTAAAGGCAAATTTTTATTTTGCAGTGGAAACGATTTAGGCAATTTTAAAGGTTTTAAGTTTCAAGGAAAAATATTTCATGGAGTTGGTAACGCTGATTTTTCAAAGATTGGTAGGTGCGGAGTCTAAACGCCAATTGACAACGGCTTCAATCGCCATCAATAAAATAGTGACAGTAACGATTGACAATCAAATATTTGATCGTCCCCAGCCGGGCATAATAGTCAGAGTATTAAAGAACTGTGACTAAGTTAGTCAGAAATAAACATTCACCTGGTGTACGAAAACGTCTTGCCCACCGTCGTCAGGGGTAATGAACCCCCAACCCTTCGCGACGTTGAACCACTTGCATCGGCCGCGGCGCGTCACCCCTGTTACGTTGGCACCGCTTACACCCGCTGCACCTGCAAATAATAAATATTCACTTTGTTATCATCACGTATCGGCAGCACCACCCGCACCACATGCGCTTACTCGGTTTGTGTGACCGTGCACCGCATCCTTTTTACCTGTTCTAAATTCCACCCACCAATCCAATTTTTTTAAGACTGTACACACCTTTTTGGTTCTAAAACTTCGTCTCTCATTTTACAATTACAAGCCTCTTCATATTTTACAATAATAATATGTCGACATTGTTTGATGTAACAAGGATTCACGATTATATAATAATGATTTACGATTATTTCGTAACAATTAGTATTGTACTTTCATAAATTCTTTCACTAATTAATATTTGCAGAGTAATTTAATTACTGCAACCACATTGACATTACACAAGTGTATAAATAATTCATTTTTATTAAATGATACATAATTCGAGTTTCCAGCTTAAAAAAACTATTTTGAAAGTTACTCTACAAATCTACATAATTTTATTTAAGTAAAGAAAAAAGCATGTAAGTATGTAAGGTGGAAGAAACAAAAAGTCATTAATAGTTAAATTGCGTCAAGGGGCCTGTCGACATTTTAATGTTCAAAATTGAATGTATTAACAATAAATAAGGTACCACATGGTATGTGTGGACTAAGAAAGGGTACACTATTCCCCTTATCGGGCACCAATACAAAAAATACGTGGGAACCGAATGAAATAAGAGATCCTCCTTTCTATTAAACAACTATTAATTCTAAAGTTTATCATATTATATTTCAGTGACGTTATCCTCATGTATTATTTTGAATAGTTAAAGAATGTGTTATTGTAGTGTAATAGATCAAATATCAAGAATTATGAATTGTAGCGATGACCAATATAATATTAGGTAGGATCGTTTCCTTGAAAAATAATGTGACTAACATGTTGAGAAAAAGCCGGAAATACTTCGAATGCCATTCATCGGTTCTTAACAATCTGTTAACATATTTTTTTTGTTGCCAAAAACTTTATCCACCGTTACATACTCAGATACCTACTTCAATCGTATTTAGACTGTATCATTTAATTTGTTTTACCATAAGTAGGTAGAGTAGTTATAAGATAAACATTTACAATGCTAGTCTACGTTGAGCAGTACACTATTATCTAAGTTAGTAAAATTATTTAGGAATTCTAAAAATTTTTAGTGTTATGTATTATTTGAGTGATATCTAAACCATCCAAAACATTAGCATAAAAATATCTCAAAGTTCTCACGGCACTCTCTCATCAATCGAGCGCTGGTATCTCGAAGGCTTACTTAAACGTTAGTTATATGAGAATTTATTGATGGTTTGCTAATTCGATTTACATTTCCATGTGTTGGTATGTAAGCTAAGCATATTATTTCGGGCGGCGGCGGCGGTAAAAGCGTGCTAGCAGGCACACGTGAAGACGGCGCGCTGCGGGGACTGGAAGAATCTTCGGTATTTAGGTTGAGTTTCTGGTACCTTTTTCATTCATTGCCGTAACACTGCACCTAGCCGGCTTCGTCTATGCACGTTGAGTACCGCGCCACCTCATTTTGGGCCTTCTACTTAACATTTTACCATGCCTTCTCCACTAACAAGAAACAGATAGCTCTACTACATAATTATATACCTACGTCAGATCAACAAAATTCAATGGGTATTTTGTTAACATACGTCTACAAAACTAAATAGTATCTTGACCATCCGATGTTACCAAATATGTTTTTCTGTGAAGACTTGTTTTTTATGTTTAAATATTTATAAAAATGGACACAGACTTTGCATACAGAATTGAAAATTCTTAAAAGTTTTAAGCGATGACATGGAACTCATTCAAGAAATTGACTTTCAGAGGCTATTAAATAATACGAGTATTCATAATAGCTTTAAATCACATGTTCATCGCAATTGTGCACACAATACACAAATAGGTAGTCTTCTGTCAAACAAAAGTGCACTACAGCGTCTACACCCATGAAACTAGCAAATATATTATAACGTCATTAACGATTATAATTTCTATGCAACCTAACTACTATACCTTGGACTTAGGAATAAGTAGTACAAAGATAATATCTAATACGCATATCAGCGCAGAAGCAGTCTACTTGTATAAATTAGAGTGCAGAGTAGGTGTATCAAAGGTATGTACCATTTATGTTGTTTGTATATCTGTGTATTTTTCAACTATGGTGTAAGAGCGCAGAGCATCCAACTCTTGTACTATGTGCCTATTTTGTAGTTTTGTTTACTCAGCATGGAGCGCGTGAGCGGCCGCTGCCCCCGCGCCCCCTTCCCCCTAACTACGCACATTCCACGCTACACCTCAACATGCGCCGGAATTTCAATGCAACAGATGCATTACACGGAATCCGAATATGGTAACACTACAGTCGTATCTTCAAATATTTAATCATTACCAATCTCTACTAGTATTACCTATATCACGTCTATTATCGCTCAAGGAACAAAGCTGCAGATTAGAACCTTACTGTTTCTATTAGCTAAATATAATAAAAATTTTAACTGCTTAAAACGGAACATGGAGTAGAATCGTGACGTTCTCAAGCGATTAGGTGCACTATTTTTAACTGGGATTCAAATTTAAGCTCATGGTATTTTAAAAACAGTAGGGGAAATTCTACGCATATTTTAAGTCAAACAGTTACTGCATTCGACCCTATTCCTTTGTTTTTAATTTACATAGTTACTATTTTCTTGACAGAGCTGTTTGAGCTTTATTTAGATTTTTAAAATTCACCTTTACTGGCTAGAGTATTCAACTATGCATTACATTAGACTTTGATATTTGGAAATACATAATTTGAGGCGAATGCGTTTGACCTAATAACCTTTCATTCATGTAATGGAAAGGTTGAAATGAATGAAACCCATATTTTGTCAATAGACAAACACGAGCAAATCTTCACGTCTGTTACTTAACGTCCTTGTACCTAACCAACTAAACCAGTGAAGAGCGCATGTCTTGGAGTTCTATGTGTATACAGACAAATTTCTCAGATACGGAATAAACCAGTAGGTACTTACTTCAACCAACGATGGTTGATATTTGGTGACATGACCGAAATTTTCTTGTATATTTTTTATTTAGTAAAGTTAGTGGGTACTAAAGTTCGACCAGCCATGCTACAGTAGCGGTAATGCAAAGCGTTTTGAAAAGCTGTCGTTCTTATGAACTTGTTGTTCATTGATGTATGATGTTGAATATAGACGAGCCACGTGGTCGCATCGCGTCGCAACATCCTGCATATCCCTTTAGTGCATAGCAGCGTGAACTTAGTCGATCGATAATCAATATATTCAACCAATGATCGGAGAAAATTTCGTTCACGTGAATAAATGAACACATTTTAGAAGTGTCGCCCGCTCGTATGCCTCAACAGCTCGGTAGGACTCCATGTGGAAGTAGTGAATCCCGATGCGGGTCTATGATTCTTATCATAAGTTAAGAATGTGATACATCACATGCATCGTGGTCGTGGCAAGCGGCGCCGGTAGCGTGTGTGTGGCCATCGCTATCATTATAACTAGTAGTTTGATACAAATAAACTGCCCGCTTTCTTTATTTTTTGCCTGATTTAGTAGGCAATTAAAACACTTTTGTATCAAATTCCTCTTTAAGAAACAACGTAATTCATTAAAACTTAAGTTGTCTTTCGATTAAAAAAAAACCAACTTTAATAAACAATACTTTTTTAGAATTTTTGATTTAAACTTCTTTAAATAATTTGATGACTAAGAACATTGAATTTATTGTTGTTCTGGAATACGCCTTTATAGTAGCACAATCTTGTATCGTAATTTATTATGTACCGTTGTAATTCATTCATAACTACATTGTACGTAGCAGAAATGTCATGCCGTAATAGTAAACAAAAAGCATACTAAATAGTATTGCCGAACACATGTTCAGCAAGCAAATTATATGACCTAAAACATTGTGCCATTCAACACTTTTTGCTGTTATCAATCGTAATGGAATTTGAACGTGAATCACCGTCAAGTGGCGCTTGTGCTTTAGCATCTTGAACTAGGAGGGAAAGAGACAGTTGCACATACCACCATTTGGATATAATTGACTGGTTACGAACTCGGACCCTACCGTAGGGACGTAACGTCACTTAACATCGACTTTCTAAAAATTCCGGATGGTACTTCACTAACTTTCAACGATATTTTCTGTTTTGAATATCTATCGCACATTAACGTTTTCTAAATTCTCAGAAACATGCACGTTTAAAAATATCTTAACTCAATAAGTACCAATTATAAAAATATTTTTCAGAGTTGTCTATTATAAGAAGCCGAAAACAACAAAATATAAACACACTAATCATTTTTGTCGATAATATGAACGTTCGTCACTACGCCTATGGCATGCCGACACTACAAAAACATTTGATGCAGTAGGAGTGGGGGTCGCAACATTCAGGTCCTTTTAAAATGCAGTCGGTTACCAAACACATTCAAGCTTTTATCACTCACACAAATAAATAAAAATAGAAAGTATCTTTGTATAATAAAACTTATAGGAATGTTCTTAGGGTCGAAAACAGTGTATCGATGGCGCCAAGTTGTAGATTCGAGTTACTAAAACGGTAGGTATCGTAGGAATAGTAAACAATTAATTGCCCGATGCGTGGATATTGTTTGATAAAATGTTCACGTGACGTGTTTCTAATTCAATACTTAATACTTTTGTAGTACAAGGACTGCTGATTGCTGGTACATCCATCCATTCATGACTATAAATATTTATATTCTTATTACGTTTCCAATTCATTACAAGTTACACAAGCGAACTTACTCTTTTATAATACCAATTAGGAGTACAAACCTACAAAATATGATATTATACATGACGTCATAATATAATAATAAGACATTCTCTAATTAAGAAGTACGAATTTATAATTAGTATATCTTGTTGTTGATCAATGTTATACCCAGTAAACATGGCACACATATGTGACATCAGTAAAACGAGACTCTATTAACCTCAATTTGAATAATTTCAATGATGAACAGTTTGTGATTGCCTCCCTCAGCACTGCGCATGCGCACTACAGTACTATACATCCGTTGGATAAGGGCCACTGTAACTTCCTACACATAAACAGCAAGGCAAAAACGCAATCAACTGACCTTAACTGACTTGTTGTGTGTTTCTTCTATCATACTCATTTGTTTACAATAAGTACTACGCTTGAATATTACAACAACAAATCTGTTTGATTTTCAAAAATAGTCTTGAGTAGCTACTTACTCGAAGAGGGAACTGCATTTCCGCCCTCCCTCCCGCTCATGGTAATTAAATTATCCACTGACACCACAAATATCACCTCTTCGTTACATACATCATCTGCTTAAAAAATGCACGTTTTTTTTACAATGAGTTCATTTACCTTTGCACGTTTAAAAACTTATTAGCTATCAAAATTGTTAAGTGCATGAAAACGGACGCGCGTGCGCGCGAAGCGACCAACGACGCGTACGCAGGTCGACTGCATTGAAAATTAGTGACAGTGGTGTAGAGTCGACGCCGCGATGATGCGGTCGGTCCCTTCCCGGATATCGTCAAGTAAGTCTTAGTCGTTTTTAAAATAGAGAAGCTAACGAAACGTGTACACCGCCCGAAAGCCCCGATCGCTTTACAGTTTAAGTTTACCCTAACCGAAAATGTGTCACTTGTAGCGCGACGCACGGTGGCGATGGCGGTGCTGCATATAAATTGTTAATTCTTTACCACAACAGGGTAAACTGCATGTACTACCTCTATTACCACAATGCTACCGTTGCATTGAAGAAACCAATAACATTTTACAAATTTTGTTTAATATTATGTCAATGAAAGCCGCATAGAACGTAAGGAATACTGTTCCGAAAACTACTTTTATTGATTAATGCCTTACGACTGATCGGTTGGTAACTACTGCTGTTTAAGAAATTAAAATAATAATACATTATAGTACATATATCCCCCTGATTACCTTATACTACGCTTATATATGTAACTAGAATGATGATATAATCACAATAGATAATTGATAATCATTAAAAAGAAATCTGAAATCCTTTCCGAAGTTCGCTGAAGTAATCAAGAAAAATAGTTTAGGAAATATGTCAGAGATTTCTTAGAGAGTACAAAAACCAATACTAAACTAAGATTTACGTACGCTACTAGTAACTAAGAAATAAATAACACGTATCTTTTTACACCCTTTGTGCTTAAATTAGACGCATTTTGTTTTTTCCGTGTTTATGAGTCATGTAGATACATTAAATCAAGAAATACAAGAAGCCAAGATGTTGTTGGCATCAAATATGAATCACTGAACCTTAATTACAATTCCTATTATGATACAATGAGCAGTGCATTAAGAATTAAGAAACTTACAAAAAGTTATAAGAATTGTACTTAAACTATTATTATTGATTTTAACATGACGATTAGACAAAATCATTCAGATCAAATGAAAGCAAATAAAAAAATCGGATTTTTTTTACAGTAATGAGAAGGGATAAATATGACCCCTATTTAGTGGGACAAAAAGCTGGCCGTTCACTGAAACTTCATTGGAGTTTAGAATTATTATTTTTCATAGTAAACTGTGTCAAAAAATATCAAGAACAGTCATCAAAATAAAGAATGCGCACTAACAACCATCAGTGAAACTGCCTTCGATTATAAAATTACGCAACAGTTAGAACATCCACGTGTTGAGTATAAAGCTATTATCAACAACATACGTACCAATCATAGATTTAAAGCCATGTAATCTACAAACTACATTTTACGAATTTACTACAATTTCAGTAACTAATTGTCAAGAAAATGACTATAAAACTTGAGATTTTAATACAGCTAGTGCCTGTATAACACTCGCAGTATTTTATTTATCCCGTATGGCGGTATAACCCCTGTGTGGAATAGTTTACTTGTTTTGTGTTCAAACGGCTCTACAATACCAGGATGTAAAGTACTGTAGCCTAAGTATATGTTATGTATTTGAAATCTATACTATTGTGAAATTTCATTTAAATTCATTTAATAAGTTTTGCGTGAAAAAGTAACAATCAACTACCAACCATACAAAGTGGTACATTTAAATTTATTAAAGAAATGAATATGAGATAGATACAGAATGACAAATGTATCGAAAGAAATACGCTACATCGCAAGGGAGTTTTGGAAACACTCCCATGACCCGTTACTTGTGTAAACAGATCATTGAATATGCTTTCACCATCCCTTCCGTGTTCATTTTGAATTCATTAGCAAACTACATGTCTCTTGTTAAAAAAGTGACAGTTCTCATTTCATAATATTTCGGTTATGAACCAGATTTGGCGTAATTCGGACACATTCTCCAACCGTTAGAGGGTATCCTCTTTACAGAAATCATTTTCTGACGAACTGGTTGACCGGTTCTATTGTTACTTCTAATCCATATTATGTGATTATGCATCAAATATACTTGACAATAGGTCGGCTTGCAGGAAAAACAAGTTCTGGAAATAATGGTACTCGTAACCTATTGCCGTATTCACTTTCTCTGATATTTTCACCCTAATAAACACTTAACATTTCTATACTGCGATGTAAATTTAAACTAGCTGATTAATCGATTGTTATTCTTCCCTATTTGAACGTGAGTCACGGTCATAGTTAACGCTATGGTTTAAATTCGGTAAAATACTTGATGAATAATGATACGAACAAGTACCAAAGGGCTGGTTGTGGTTAGACCTTGAAATGATAACTACAGAGCAACATGTACTCCCTGATCGTTCTGCCTACAATAAGGTCAATCGAGTATTTGAAATAAATTTGGGTAAAATATATATCATTTAAATAGTTTGCGTATAGAGCTGATGTCAAATTCATTTTGGAGACTAGTCTAGACTACTTATCAGATGCAATTAATAAATTATGACTTAAAATTAAAGTAAGATTAAAAATTAGTAAACCTAGAAACAGAGCTTTTTTAAATTTAAACTTAGCCACCGGTTTGATGCATTTAAATTTATTCCATTTTATATTAGAGTTGGAATAATATAAAATCATAAAACATTGTAGAAACGTATTTCATTAAATTAACAATCGCCATTTAATATCCTAGTAGAGACCTCTAACATGAAACCCAAATTCTAACTGCAAGTTTGATAAGCTCACAAATTGTCTAGTTCACTATTCTAACCGTAGATGGCATTGTCGAATCTAAGTTATTACTGCCATCTATTTTTGTTTAGAGGAAGTGTAAATGGAACCGGTCCTAGTGAATAGTAAACTCGTGGCCAAAACACCCCTAATGTATGTGTGAGCTTTGTATAGAGGCGTGCCCTTCAAGGGGTGGTGCCTACAATACCGTAAACAGTATAGTAGATATACTTCGTTCGTACGATCCAATGTCTGTACGTTATAGTTTTTTTTTAATTTTTAACTTTTTAGTTTTTAACATCAGTTAATAGTAGAATTTGACACGATAAGGCAAATAATTGAACTTATGAAATTACTGAATTTTAATTTTGGGAATGCTTTATATACGACACTATAATAAAATATTGTCACTGTAAATAAACCATATCAAGTAATATTAAAGTTATGCTTTAAATGCATACATGACTTAAATATAGACATGTTCTGTATTCAATTTGGAATTTTTGTACCCATTGATAAAAAGAAGATGTCATTATGATGCTCTTTATCAAAGGTACCTTTTTGTTATTTGTACTAGTCAGTTTTAATACTTTTGTTTTCATACATACATAAAATGACATATAATCACGCCGATATCCTCCAAGTGGGTAGTCAAAAGTGGTTCATATACCCACATTTTGTTAATGCCACATAGGAGAACCGTTATCGGGCACCCACAATCACCATCGATTCTGTTATCTAAACCGAAACGCCAGGATCGATGTTACATAGGTATCTACAAACTCTACACCCCGGGTAAAATTATTTCTTTTATTTGCGTTTTTCATATTATTGGTTTATAATGAATACATGCATTTGCCTATGCGGCGTAATTTTTCAAATATGACACTTATCTTTAGTACTATGGTATCTACGATCCCGAGCGGTGAAATGGTATGGAATTCTTGCATATTTCTCACAAGCTGTGACTTTGTTTAGTTGGATTGCTTACTTATCAAAATAAGTTTCTTGGTCAGTTGTAGCAAGTAAGTAAAGTACCTACAATAAATACAAAAAAAACTACTTATTGTATTTGTTAATGAAATATAAGAGTATATAAATAAATAAATATAATAAATAAATTATATTGGACATTCTCACACGACATCATCTAGCCCAAATTCAGCTAATATAAGCTTGTGTACTTATATATTTCTAAATACATACATATTATACCTACATAGAAAATACCTAAACTCCGAAACAAACCTTTGTGGATCACACAAATAATTTGATTTGACCCGGAATCGAACCTGGGACCTTAGAGACGATATAAACTTACATTTTCCATTGTACTGTGACGTGCCATTGAATATAATGCATTTGGATGTGATGCAGTGTGATTTGCTGACTTCTGCTGCATGATTGGCTGCCCACGACGCGGCGGCTGCTGCGGCAGCAGCGGCGGCTGCAGCGGCTGCTGCACAAACGCTGCAGTCTGTAACGGAGATTATCATGAATCAATTACTGTATAATGGTTTTTAGACTTTCGCGTTCTGAATTCATTTTAATAGTTACGAATCAAAGAATCAAAGAATCAATTTCATTTATTCAGTTTAGGCATATAAAGAGCACATATGAATGTCAAAATTTTACAATTTTGACAATTAATATTATACAAATACTAAATTAAGTAAGTACATAAATAACCATTAGAAAATGATTCTTTCGCTGGTTCGGCAAGTTGGTTCTCCTGAGAAGAGACCAGCAAGAAACTCAGGTAGATTATCCATTTTCTTTTTTAATATTGTTTTGTTTACATTGTTACAATTAGTTTATATTATATTATACGAGTGGCCAACAACAGAAGATTAGGGTGACCATGCATTTTTATCATTAAGATATTCGTCTACATTATAGTAGCCTTTCATCATCAAACATTTTACAACTACTATTTTAAACTTATTAAGAGGCATGTCAACCAAATCCTGAGGAATTTTATTGTAATTTTTTATACATTTGCCTACAAACGAATTACCAACTTTATGAAGTCTAATTGTTGTCATTGCCAGTTTATTTTTATTTCTTGTATTAAAATTATGGTTATCGGAATTTTTTTTAAGAGATCTATGTTCTTCCGTACATATAAGATGTTGTCGTAAACATATTGAGAAGCAACTGTTAAAATATTAATTTCTTTAAATAGTTCTTTCAGCGAGTCACGGGGTCCGAGTCTATAGATTGCTCGATCTTTCTAACCGCATAGGCAGCTGAGCTAAGTCTTCCTGCCAAGGTTGTGATATGTATTGTAGTTTACTATCTAGAGTTATCCCAAGAAAAACTGTGGTATTGAATATTTGAACTAATTCATTATTCATAATAATATGAGTATCCACCTGTCTAACATTGGGCATAGTAAATTTTACACATTTTGTTTTCTTTGCATTGAGCAGCAAGTTGTTACTTGTGAACCAATGCAATATTTCCGAAAGGGAATTATTTACATCGTCAAGGGCTTTTTGTCTATCACTTTTAAAAATTAATGATGTGTCGTCAGCAAATAATACTATCTCACAAAGATTTTTAGTGAAATAAGGAAGATCGTTTACGTATATAAAGAATAAAAGGGGTCCTAATATCGAGCCCTGGGGTACTCCCATGACTAATGAGGCGCCAGAAGAGTCGGTGCCATTAATGTTTACTTTTTGTTCTCTACCAGTGAGGTAAGACTCGAGTAAGCCAAGTGAGCTGTTTGAAACACCATAATAACCCAATTTCAGTAGCAAAGTCTCATTATCAACACAATCAAAAGCTTTTGATAGATCACAAAATATACCAATGGCATCCTGCTTTTCCTCCCAAGCATCAAATATATGTTTCACAAGTGCAACTCCTGCATCCGTTGTGTTCCTGCCTTTAGTGAAACCAAACTGTTTGTTATGAAGTAACTTATTGTCTGTAAAATGTGAAAGCAATTGATTAAATATTATTTTTCAAAAAATTTACTGAGGGTTGGGAGTAAGGAAAATTTGAAGGATCACTTTTGTCTTCTGCTTTAAATAAAGGAATGATTTTACTGTACTTCATAAGATTAGGAAACTTATTTTCATCTATATATTTATTGAATATGAATGCAAGGTGAGGCGCTATAGCGGGCACTATTGATTTTATTATATTAGTTGAAATGCCCCAAAGATGCTCGGTATTTTTTATATTTAGTTGTTTAAAAGTTTTAAGTATAGTGACAGAGTCAATATACTGAAAATTAAAGTTAATTCTACATTTATAAACACTAGATTTAAGAAGAGAATTGGCTACGTTTTTTGACGAATTTAACTTATTTGTAGTGGTGATTGGAACATTTGTGAAAAAAGATTCAAATGCATTGGCCACTTCAGAATCAGTTTTAATATGTTTATCATCTATTTTTAACTCGAAGGATCGATCACGTGACTTTGCTTTACAAGTTTCTTTGTTAATAACATTCCATATTGCCTTCGTTTTACTATCAGATTTCTCAGATCAGGGTTCTGGTCGACCAGCTGATGGTGCTGGCTTCGGGTTGATATAACCCTTACGTAACACCCGGTATAATTAGATTTAGCTGTTGAACATACTTTTTGAATAGTCTGGAGCACTTTTTAATCTGTTCAATTACTTGTGGCTCATTAGTAGATGCCTTTGTCTCGTATAATTCATATTCCTTCTACTTTTATAGATTCCAGGTTTAGCCCAATCACTAAATTTAATTTTGAATTGATTTACATTTATTGTTTTTTTAGTGAAAATGTTATCACGTATTTCTCGTAATCGTATTTGATTACTCCGAACAAATCTCCGTAATGATCATTCGGGTTTTTATCATTATTCAACTCCAAAAGAGGTACTTTACTCTTAATGTTTTCTTTAAATTTTTCTGATCTTAAGTTGTGATTGGTCTTAAAAACAATATTTTTTGATAATGGAACATGTTGGTAGTTAAATCTAGCTAAATGACCTGCATGATCGGAATTTATAAAATGTATTATAGATTTCTCATCTACATCGCTGTTAGAAAAAATATTATCCAAGCTGATGTGGCTGTGGTGCGAGTTGGTTCACAAAAAAGATTTTGTAGGTAAGTTAAAAGTTTTAAAAATGTTGAGGAACCTTAGCGCGTTCTGAGAGTTTTCTAAAATATTAATATTAAAATCGCCATATACAACTATAGTCTTCTTACATTTACATACCTTTTTTAAGGCTTCCTCCATAATGGACTCAAACAGGTAGTAATCTCCAGAAGGGGTCTATAGACGCTAATAATAATATATTGTTCTAGCTCTGAACTATCATTCAATATTTCGCTCACTTGTGAGTGCTACTACGTCTTTTCGGTCTATTGATTTGTCATTAATTACAATGAGAGACCCACCTCTTATAGCGGAATCTCTAGTAAACGCACTAATGATTTTATAATATATAATATAATACGATTTCGG
Organism: Nudaria mundana; assembly: GCA_963556515.1. Taxonomy (NCBI): domain Eukaryota; kingdom Metazoa; phylum Arthropoda; class Insecta; order Lepidoptera; family Erebidae; genus Nudaria; species Nudaria mundana. Next base: position 12,840,042 of record OY748290.1, read on the forward strand.
GACTTAAACGCCAGACCATAACTAAGGTGAATTTACACGTTTTAGTCCCGAAATCGTAATTATTAAAATTACTGTATTAAATATACGATTTAGATAAATATTTCATTGTGAAACTATTACCTAACTAATACACTACAGATTCGCGTTATTTACTATTATTTATTTAATTAATTTTGGCTGTTTAGATTCCACTGGGAAATGGGCGTTCTTATATTTTAATTCCATTCCTATGTTTTAGTTCACTATGATTTCAAAGGTATTGTTAAAATAATTAAAGGTAGCGACCAAAATCAATCATTTGAGAATTGTCATTATCATAACAAATTAAAGAGTTGTTTGTTTGTAAAGCAACCTTTATTGGTATAAGATTCAAAAATGCATTGTATTCTTATATTTCCAAAGTAAACAAGAATCTTTGCTGACACAGTTGCCAACATCCTCTCCACCTGTTCAACCAATAGTTGACAGTGACATTGTAACTAGTTAACTACCTAGGTATTACTGAACCTGTTATACCTATAGCTACTAGAGGTTGCCCAAAAGGCCGAAGTCGAAAAGCAGACATTACGGTTTTTTGCCCATATTCAAAAATCATAAAAGATCACGATAAAAAAATTAAATCAAGGAACATGTTTTGTGGAGATCTGATAAAAAAATGTGGCCGCTATCCCGGACAGAACACACATGTCATACTGAACAGAATACAGACAGACAGACGAATACAACATTTTCCAGAATGTTGTTCAATTGTCCAGAAAATATGATTGTCTTCGCGCGGTCAGGCAACTAGCTGACATCTGCAGCTCCGCTCACGTGAAAATAGATTTATTTTTTCTAATAAGTAGAATTCTAGACAATTTTTGAGATGTAATACTTAATTACCCAGTAATGAATTACAAAATAAATAACTGTAGGACAAATAGAGTACATACTATAATATGCTCTAATTCCTATGATTGATTGAATTCAAATATATGATGCAGTAAGTCAAGTCAATAATCGAATGAAAGTGTTAAATAAATGGCTTCCAAATTACGCGGTTATTTAAGAAAATTTGAGGTATCACTGTTCTCAATACGGTCAATATTCTCTTAAAATATTAATTTCTAATAATATTAAACTCACATAGAAAAAAATATTTTGTACTATGGTACTAGTAATTAACTACGCTTTAGTAATAGAGTTGGAAAATTTATAGGCAAATTGGAAGGACAAGTATGTACTACCTACTTGATTATTAAAGTATACATTTACATATAAAGGTAGGAAGCCTTACAAATCATTATTATTTATTTATTAAACGAAAGAAATAGATTTAGATCATGAAATATATAGATAACAGTTAGATACACAATGACAATGTAGATTGGATTTCACTTGTTATTGGTCAATTAGTCATCCTAGTTGAGAATTACTAGTTTCCAGTAATTCTCAACTAGGACGAATTAAATGAGTTTTTTTTAAACGTCATCTAGCCCCAAACTAAGCTATAAGCTTGAGCTATGGGATCTAGACAAATGATAAACATACTTATGTATTTGTAAATTTGTTTTCTTATATTTAAATGAGTTTTTTAACTAAATTGTCGATTCACTGGTCAAACATGATATTTAGGTATATATAAAACTGTCTCACCCTTCATGTACGCGTCGAGCCGCCCCTCTTTAGACAAACCCCAATCGCGAAATCACACACGCGCACTACTACTTAAAAATGTTGTTACTACATAATATTTTTTATAACAGTAAACATAATTCTATTATAAAAACACAATCACAATGCACTTGTTACTTAGTGAGGTGAATCAGGGTGCCAAAGAAAATAAAACGTTTCAACTTCAAGGTACTATTGTTCACGCTGTATTTATTGATTGTAAGGAATACTTATTTGGTTTTTTATTGTATTTTATGAGTGTATCGCGAATGGTATACATGCTAGAAATGCGACACGCGTGGCGATTACCGAAAGACTGCGTGGTCCATTTTGATTTGGGGTGCGCGCATGAACGGGGGATGCTGGCTACATATACGTACTAAAAGTAAATAATATGATTGACTATTTCGTTTAAAATCGGTAAAATAAAACATTAGATACCAGTGTTAAAATGTTAAACTGTAAAAACTAAATGTAACTAATTGGGTTTTAATTCCATTTTAGTTGAATTTAACTGAGCTTTGACGCATAAACTTGTTCGCACAAAGCTAGTTCTTAGAAACAATATAGGTTGTATAGTTCATTTTATTTTATCAATACGTAATCAATCAATAATCATTCAATATTTCAGAAATACCAATAACAAAACAGAATTTAAAATTAATCTGATAAGCTCATTGTTTTGGAATTGTTTAAATTCAAGAGAAGTGTTAATAGTATAATTATATACAAATTATATATTGTAATTTTTTTGTCAATTGACTTTACAATTTTTAAGAAATTAACTCATTATACGTCTCATTGTTAATTTCTTACAGCAACAATAATAAAAAATAACTGTTAATTATTAATTTTAGTTAATGGTTAATTTATAACACAATTCGATATTATCTATTATCGATATAAACAATTATTATATCGGTATTTAAACCATCATGGTCGTTCACATTACAATTTGATAGTATTTTCGGGATATTTACCAGGTACTCAAACAAACTTTACCGAAAACACTACAGTAATAATTGTATCGAAAAAATTATAAAACAATGAGAGACTCGTAGTCTCTCTGTGTACTTAATATACATAATATATAAATAAAAAAATATATACACACATACACATATCACGCCTATATCCCCGAAGGGATAGGCAGTGGTGCATTACACACTCACAATTTGCCAGTATTTTTAGTCCCACGTAATAGGGGGCAAGCCTATTGCCGTCACTCTGGAAAGTGGGTTATGTCCCATATGGCCGAATTAATTTAATAAAATAAGCAGCTTCATAATAATTTTTAAAACTAAATTTGAAACCCGTTGCCTTGCGATGAAATGTTGATGAAAGGCAACAAAATCTAACGTGCCAGCCGCTGTGGCACAGCCATTTAAAGTCCTGGGCAAACATTAAGTTTCATTGTAACTCTATATAGCTTATTAAAATCTCTTTGAAGTAAAACATGAACGTGGTTCTGAGTTTTTGCAAGTAAAGGCTAACTAACCAATTTGTGCTCTAAAATATCAAAAGTACACTTGTAAAAAGTTTTTTTACTATTATTAGTTTTCCAAATCTAAAGACAAAATAATCTTTATTATTCCCAAAAAATCAGAGACAAATATGGTACAAATGCCAATAATGTACAACAGGTGACCTCATCGCTAAAAAAACATCTCTACCAGGCAACCAGAATTAAAATAAAAATAATTAATGAAACCTTGTGATAGTAAAAAGTTATACACTGAAAGTATTAATCATGAAAATGTACTTAATAATGAATATATATATATAGTGATAATAACCTCAAGAGTAAATTCATAGTTATTAAATGTATAAATTTTGAGATGGTAGGCGGCCATATTAGCAAAGCTTCGGCTCGGGCACGCATGCGCACTGAATAAAAACAGCCGGCCGACGCACATCTGCTGGTCAGCTCATGGACACAAAGCTCACTATGTTTACCACGATTTGTGAAAGTAAGTGGACGTTCCTATTATACTCTGTCAACATTTATCACATTAAGAATGCTGAACCTTCTGTATTCTGAGGCTGAACCTTATCTTAGCATATTGTAAAATAAAGTCGCTTCTCGCTGACTGTCCCTATGTCTGCTTAGATCTTAAAAACTACGGAACAGATTGTGATGTGGTATTTTTTAATAGATAGAATGATTCAAGAGGAAGGTTTGAAGCCATTGGTGAAGCCGTGGGCATCCGCTAGTTTCTTTATAAATGTGAAACGCATTTTTTAAGTGATTTCAAACGCGTTTAAGTCTTTTGTAAGGAACATTATGTACGGTGCTCTAATTCTGATAAAAATAGGTTCTGTTTTTGAAGAGTTAGTGTTCCTTTGCTTCTATTAACCTTTTATATTATAAGTGTCACATTTATGTAAGCCAAACGCAATCTACCGTTCAATCTTCATCATCATGATTTAATATTTAAGAGAAATGTGAAAAAAAATTGTTCATAATGTAATGCAGAATGTACAATAAGGAAAAAATATTCAGAGGAGTTATTTTGTTGCTGTAATAATGTGTAAGCTGTAATAATACAAATTTAAGCAAAATTAAGAATTATCTTTGTAAAAATAAAAAATTACAAACTTGACAAAAACATCGAAGTCAGAAACATGATCTGTTATAAAAAATTTGCTACCTACCTTTTTTTTGAAAGCAGTTTACCTATGCTTAGTTAGGCTTGGTTTTTTTATGTAAATGTTCCATTAAATCCATAAATTGTGGTGACTATAGTATTACCTGACCCACCCTACGCAGCTTATCAGGCGCGGGCACACCAATGCTCCATTTTTTTCTCAAATTTTGCCAAAATCTAATGTAACACATTTGATATGCACATTTTCGACAATTTGCACATTTCAATGTAAAAAAATGGGGTCATTGACTTTGTTAAACATTCATTGTTCATTATACATTTTAATATTTAAGGTTAATATAGTGTTTCAGGAATATGGTGGAAGGAATAATCTTACTCTCTCACTCACATATCACGCCTATATCCCCGAAGGGGTAGGCAGAGGTGCATAACACACCCAAAATTTGCCATTATTTTTAGTCCCTCGTAATAGGGGGCAAGCCTATTGCCATCACCGGGCACATTTATAATGGCTAATGTCCAAAATGTCCGAATTAATTAAATAAAAAGTAGCAGCTATATTGTAATTTTGAATAACTAATTTGAAATCCGTTGCCTTGCGATGAAATGTTAATGAAAGGTAATAACATCTTACGTGCCAGCCGCTATAGCACAGCCCATTAAAGTCCTGGGCGTCTCGGACTATAGGACTAGAAGGAATAATATGCTATAGATACTTGCGATTGGATGAGAACCTAGCAAACTTGGGACCAGCAGATTATTGGCGACAAGTGCGTGTTATGTACTTCCGCCTATCCCTTCGGGGAAACGGCGTGATATGGATATGAATATTGATTATACGAATTATAGAGAATTAAAAACAAAAATTCCTTCTTCTTTTAAAACATACCATTAGGCTAGTAGAACCAATATTTGACATCAGTCGTTTGGTTGGTCCCATGTAATCGTATATTATCATGGTATATTATCACAGTAACTTACTAAAAGCAAAATCACTTGACCGTCACGTGACGATAATACTTTTAGTTGGATTATTTTTATATTTTTTCAAATATTCATAACTCAAATTTTTTATGAGTATCAATTAATCAATCAATCAATTGCTTATTGCTCACACTTTTGACTAAAATTTGATAAAAATAAGAACTATAGTGGTCAAAACTATTCTCGTAGTCAATGCTTAAGCTGTATTTAAAAAATAATAAATCAAAATAACCATAAAACACATCCTCTATAATATTCCATGAAATATTTATATTTAATAAGCGTTCGGATTAAAGGTCCCTGTTATTTGTAAATAGGGGAGTTTTTTTATCCATTAACGTATGAATATTAGATAAAAAATGCATGAATATAAAAAATGGCCACTAACGACATTGGGTCGTATGCCGCTGACAATGAGCCTTCATTGTGACAAATAAATACGTCTTGCGACAATTAAGCATACGTTATTTGTGTGAAAGTGTTAATAAAAAGTTAACATGAAAAATACTAAAAGGTAAAAATTGAGTGACAAAAAGAGAGAATTAGGTTAAGTAGACCCAATTTGATGTAGGCAAGAGATTCCATATAATAGTTGGTAGCGATTATGAATGGGATAAACATGATATTAATAATGTACCTATCTTATTATACCACAGATAGAACCTTTTGTTTTATAATCTGAGTGTGTAAAAATAAAATATTGAAACCTTGGTTTCAACTAAAATATAGAGAAGCGTACAATACCTACATAAACGTATAAAAAGGAGTTTGAAACTACTAACTTACCAGTCTCATAAGAATGTGTTATGGAATCCAATAAAACGAACAACATAAAATTTATTTAGATTGATCCAGCCAGACAGAAGAACTACCTACGTATATTAAAAATTTAGAGAAATGAAACAAATCTGAAGAAACAAATAATTTTTCTATTTACTTTTCTTTTAAAATAGGGATCACAATTTATACATTATTCCATAATTATGTGTGGACGCACTATGGTCGAAGAGTAGACCTCGCGAACAATTTTTTTTTTTGAATTATTACATACCATAACATTAAAAAATAACACAACAAAAAATTGTTGCAAGTAAATGAATACTGTGCCAAGTTTCGTAAACATCCGACAATAAATCGTCCGCTGGCTCGGAAAAGCTTAAAAACATTATTTGCGCTTTTTCTCCGATTTCCCTCCAATCCAAAAAGCTCACGTTGAAAAAACTGTATTAAATCACTTGTGCCAAGTTTCGTGAAGATCGGATAAAAAGAGACGGACGAAAACAAAATTGTCCAATCTCGAAATGTAGACGTTTCGCTCACTCGGTCAACTTATAATATTTACAAAAGATCGTTCTAAAAATCCTCCTCGTCAGTGCCGACTAACCAATATTTTTCATTGAACAGTATCTCAAGTTCATATTATTGCGCAGGTTCTGCAACTGAACTATCAAAATATATGCCAATTGCAAAAATATATGAAAAGATAGCACTCGCTGACACCCTGATTTCCTGTCAGGGATTATTTTTATTATTTTGACGTAAATGCAGATGGTAATTTGCAAGTGACCGTTGCCCGTCAATCAAAATCAACGATGCAGGGGCAAATCTAAAAAACTGACCCCTCGTTGACCATGAACAAAAAAAATCACAATAGAACCAAAAAACCCAATTTTAGGATGGTGAATAAACCCTCATATTAAAGAAAAACGATTCCGTAATATTGAGTCGCGTGTCACCCCTCGGATAGGCAATAAAATGTGATTATATTTAAAAAATAGTGAAGTTAACCTGAAATTTGTATTTATAGTCGAGCTTAAAAGCTTTCGCATTTTTTGGGAGACTTATTTAGCTTCGGTGAGCTATATCTACTCTAAGATATTCTCATAACTATCCCTACAATGCAATAACGAATACATTTTAAGCGACCGCGTTGGTCTATGTTTTAAGCACGACAATAAAAAATTGGACCATCTGAATCGTTCAAAATGTTATTTAAAAATAATTTCACAAACTTGCCTAATGCCATTTTCGAATAACTTTGTCGTGGCACACAGAAAGTTTTAAATGTCTTTCTGAAATCCAAACTCTTTTTAGCGTTTTAATCCTGTTGTATTTCTTATACTAGAAACCATACCAATGGTAGGTATGGTCAAGTGTCTTTTTCTCATTATGACTGATAGGTAAATTATAAACAAATTAACAATGAAATGAAATGAAATGAAATGATTTATTTATTTGTATAGGTTACTAAATGGCTCTTACAAACGTCAGTAAGTAAGTAAGTAAAATGTTTATTGGTCACAAGTATATTTTACAGGCACTGTCTTGGAATATGCTGTTAAAGCTTAAATTAAAATTTTTTGATCTAAGGATTGAAGTGTTTTAAAACATACTGATACTGGAACCCAAATTAGTCTGACGCCTTTTATTTTTTTTTAGTTCCGCGGCCCAGGGCCGCGGCCGCTCTAAAGTCCGTTGCCGGGCGTCTCTGGTTACAGACAGAACGTATTTCCAGTGGCGCCCGGCGGACTTTGACCACCTCTGTGGTCTCTGCGGGGGTTTGGTCGGGATGAGAATCCCGCGTCGTTGGGGTTGGGTTTTATCCTGCGTCAGTGAGTGAATCTGGTTGCGTGCTATGGGGCAAAGGCCCCGCAGCACGCAACCCTTCTAGCCTGCTTCTGTAAGGACGACGGGTGGCGATCCCGCCGTCGTAGATCAGTCTGCGGCGCCCTCGCCGCTGACTACGGAACTCGGTGGGGAGGGTACGCTCCCTCTCCCTCTCGGCTGCCTCCTTCGCGAGCATGACTTGCTCACAGAAGGACACGGCCGCGTTCCACTTACTCCCGCTGGAGACCATGGTTTGAAGCATGGTCTCCAGTGACAGGGTATCTACGCCCAGACCCACTACAAGGTCCCGGCGCTGACTCACCCGCGCTGAGCACTCTACCAACGTGTGAAGTGCGGTGTCGTCGCCGGAAACCTCGTAGTGTTGACACCGGGGTGTGACCTCACAACGGATGCGAAACAGATAGCTACCGAAGCATCCATGCTCGGTAACGATCTGCGTCGCACGATACGTGAGGTCACCATGCTGCCTCTGCAGCTAATCGTCCATGATCGGTCTCACCGCCCGCGCCGCAATAGTCTGACGCCTGTATTTTGGGAGGCAGTATTCAGTCCGTATATTAATAGTTTATGACTTATGACTTTGTAATAACGTTCTTAAGTGAATTACACACATACGTTTTGGCAGTAACTTTGTTACTCCCCACTCCCATGTAATAGACGCAAGTTTATTGCCGTTACCTAGAGCCAATAGGTAAAATAGAAAATTAATAACTATTCTGTAACCCGAATCTAAATTACCACAACTTGTACTAATGTTGTATACCTACAATCTTTGCAGTCCAGGCATAACATATTTATAAAACCTAAAGTCTTCATTCGCATATAATCAGCAACAAAAGTGTATGTGTAGGGTGGTTGTGCCCTCGCATCGTCAACTTTGTGCCCCCGCACAATACAGCGTGCGCTCAATCACTGCGTCACATCTACAGTTTACATATTCGCGAAATAAACTCCATAACAAAGAAATTATTGAAATTTGACATGTTTAAGTCACGATGAGTTTGTTTATTGGTAGGTTTATCATGAACGTTTGAGTGATACTTAGGGCGTTCACAATACCATCATTCAAGTGTTGAATAAACATTAAAGAATGATGTGCAGAAAATATTGGTATTTTTTCATTTTATATTTAGTTGTCAACGTATACATAAGTTGCAGATAATTGAATGATAATTAACTGTATTTGAAATGCATTTTAGGATTTGTATGACTTTGACATTTATTTACTTGTATTACACGTATGCGTTTGGTTAGATAATAAATATTACCAGATATAATACAGTTTAATTAGTTTATCTTTAAACTAGGTAGTATGTGTCATATTCTTTTTTAGTTAAGTGGGTATTCTGTTTGCAACATTTTAGTTCGTTTGCTCTTTTATCGTGTTAGTCAGATTTGTCACAGAAACGTAGCTACTCGTATTTCCGTCATTTAACTTATGAGGTAGCTCTACCTCTGTAGGTTTTGATTTCCTTGTGAGTTTCGAAAATTCGCAGCATAAACAGATGTATCTTTTGATTGTGTTGGCTTTTTTTTTTTTTTATTTAATTCCGCGGCCCATGGCGGCGGCCGCTCTAACGTCCGTTGCTGGGCGTCTCTGGTTACTAGCAGAGGGTATGTCTAGTGGCGCCCGGCTTGATTGTGTTGGCTTAGAATTTTAATATTTTCACAGCTCTAAGGGACAGTAGACCTGACTATTTGAAAAGAATTTCAGCTTGATGCATCCACGCCTACCTAGAAAAAGGGTCTTGACTTGACAGACACACAAACAACAAAGTGATACTATAAGGGTTCCGTTTATTTCTCTTGAGGTACGGACCCCTAAAAATACTATTTTGTGTTTTATTAAATGAATTGAATCGTCAATCCTATTTTTTTTGGCAATTTTAATAAATGTTCAGACACTCTTTCTATTGACCTTTGAGATATCTAACTAGTGCATGTACAGAATAATTAAGGTACTATCCAGTAAAAAATTAATACGTTGTCTTCTAATGAGAATTACTACTAGTACAGGCTGTATTACAAATTTCTAATAAATCGATATAAACGTTATCAAATGTTTATAGCCAGTTTTGTTCAGCTCATATCGATATTATAAACCAGCCATCGACATACTCGAAATTTGGCACAGAGGTTAGCATAATTTTTGTATTATTACAAAAGGGCGAGAACCCTCGCTAGGTCCTTGGCCCTGATTGGTCGTCGCTTGGAGGGACGCTGCGCGCACCGCGGGCTAGTGCCTCAATACGCGCAGCCAATCAATTCGCTTATTTTTTAAATAAAGCATAAAAATGATAAAAAACATTCACGTTTTACGAACCACTCGTTGCATGTACCCTTATGTAGTTATTATATGATTAATGATGTTTGTACACGCACTGAGTTTGTACATGGTCTGTGAGAAGTTTATGTGACGTTGTTTGTATGTAATTTACTTAGTAGTCAGCTAAAAAGTATCATCTTCATCATCATCTTGGCATCAGCATCGGCTTTTCGGGAAACTTGGTTATGATATACCTACCTACCTATTTCTCAGAGCCTCGTATCGGTCTATCCTCTTGGCATTTTATTTGGAAAGGGATGGTTATAGATTAAAATTAAGTAAGTATCCTTAAGTAATCTTTACTTGGTCATATTACTACTGAGGTACTTACTATAATTTTATTTCTTGTATTAAAGGATGTGGTCTAGTCCATCTGATGTCAAACGAGTTTTCATGTTGCTCTTTCAATATCAAAAGTTTGTTACAACTCAGTGATCAGCCACTGTCAATTAGCTTTAAGTGATGTTTGATTTGATAGTCCAAGACGCCCAGGACTTTAATTGGCTGTGCTATAGAGGCTGGCACGTAAGATTTTGTTGCTTTCAATCAACATATCATCACAAGGCAACGGGTTGCATTTTTTTTTCCAAAATTACAATATAGCTGCTACTTTTTATTAAATTAATTCGGCCATTTTGGACATAACCCATTATAAATGTGCCCGGTGACGGCAATAGGCTTGCCCCCTATTACGTGGGACTAAAATACTGGCAAATTGTGGGTGTGTAATGCACCTCTGCCTACCCCTTCGGGGATATAGGTGTGATATGTGTGTGTGTGTGTTGATTTGATTTGAGGTAATTTTTATTTCCCATTGACACATTACTTTTATACAGTTGTGGATGTCCCAGAGAGCCAGAGATCAGGATACATTGGACAGCTCATCAACATTATGGTAGGCAGAGAATATACTAGGTAGTTGATGTCATTTCCACTTTCCTCTTGACATTTCTCTTTACCGTTTAAAAATTTATATATTTACGGATACTTAAACTGGCGTTTCGAGAAGATAATATTATTTAATCATGGGGTCCGAGCACTCACCGCCTTTAAAAAGACATCGTTTAACGTCTGATCTATGCTTCCGAGGACCAAAAGGCTGTATATTTTCTGGCCCAAATAATAGGGCAGTTTACACGTACAGAGATCTATCCGCGCATCGGGACTGCGGATTGGATCTGTTGGTTTGTAATGCGGATCAAATCTGTGGTGTTAAAATTGCGACCAAAATATGACCACAGTTTTGAACCGCGGTCAAATCTTTCATGTTCTCCCATACAGTCCGAACTGTGCGTGTAAACGGGACCGCAGATAAAATCTGTGAAGCAATGCGACGCGCCGGAACGAGAGATAGGTACCTATAGTATTTTAAGCTCTAAAAACCTGACAAATCATGCATTCAATTTTGTGTTATTTTAACCACACACATTTAACATTATACCAACATATTATGTACTTATAAATGAAATTGAAGTGTCTGTTTCTTATGTAAAATTAACAGCTTTTCACGAAATGCATAACTTACCTAATAAAGTACGGTACGTTAATATACGGTTGGTACCTAAAAACATAATTTTTTTAATTGATTATCTATGTGTCTGTCTGTTTGTTTAGCTGATCTCTAAAATGGCTCGACCATCTTCACTGGCAGATAGCTAATTTTATAAGGTGAAGGAGTATAACTTAGGCTAATTTTTATCCAAGAAATGTGTAAGAAAATTATTCCTTCATTTTTCTTTAAACAAAATATGAAAAATTTTCTAATCAGTTGGAGGTGTATTACTTATCATACTTAAAAAAAAGATTGATTTTTGAAGTCCTTACAACAAAATTTAATAAATCATTAAACTGCCATCTATTGAAAAGTGTTGACTTGAAATACGTAATTCAAATTGTAGTACATGGTACCTACTAGATGGCAGTGTAAGTATTGTTGAACAATGCAATATAGCATGTCTGTTATTAAGAATAGCGCCATCTAGTAAAGGCGGTATAAACTTCTATTGCCACAACGAAATTTAGTTAACACACAATGTTCGTAAGAGTCACCAGATGGCAATAAAAGTGGCATATTTATATTTCGAATATCTTACAGTACCTATATTTATTTCTAGTGGACGCCCTTATAAAATTAACATTAAAATGGAGGAAGTTCTCAAGGCAAGGCGTATTTTTTTCACATTAGTTATGTTTTTTACAGAGTAGGTCCTTAGTCCGATTTTGAGGATTCTTTTTTTATTAGATAGAAAAAATACTAAGGATAAAAATATAGAAAAAAAATCAAAAATTAATATCCTAAGGGTGAAAAAAAAAGAATATGGGAGCTAAGACAATTTGTATTATGTAATGTACCTAGATTGGCAGATAGGTTGATAGAATAAGATCTCCAAAACCCCATTGAAGATCTCCTTGTCACCCGCTACTCTCATTACCGTGTGTATGTTTTATATATACTATGGTACTGACTTCAAATATGTACTTCAGTGACTACTAAAGGTGTTTGATGTTTATTTACAATAAGAATTACACTATACACTAGTGGTTCTGTGAACCGTAGACTTCGGGAGCGGCTTTGTTTATTCTTAAATTGTATTTATTTGCATGACTTTTGATTTTATTTATATGGGTTGCTATGGTTACGGATTGCATTCTTGACAGAGCGTAGACTTTGGGAGCTTTGTTTAGAACATTTATTTTTCAATTTTCTTTATTACTCTTTCATTTTTCATCCAATCCAAAAAATATCATTCATATGTTATTCATTGTAAGCAAGGAGTGTGTGTGTAAAGTTTCATGAAAATCGGTTGATAAATACGACCGCAAACATGATCTGACGGAACCCGTAGATGTAGACATGTAGAGGTACAGACGAAAAAAATTCTCCCCAGTCTGCAAGTTGAAACGGAGACTTCGGTCGCTTCGCTCCCTCAGTCAATAATTTTGTAAAAAACCCACGACGCGTTAAAATATAATTGAAAAAGGATAATTGTAAAAGGAACTTGAATAATTGGTTATTCAAGTTACTAATAAAACTGCAAAACTAGTTCATTTCAATGCCAGACCCGACGGATATTCTTTTAAATTTTTTTATCCTTTTTCAATTATATTTTAACGCAGCGTGGGTTTTTAAAAAAAATATGTATAGTGTGGTCTAAGTACTCCAAAGTACTTAGACCCTTAATGGATAGGCAGTGCCCCATACAATGGGGACATTTTGGGGACATGATGGCAGCCCGCGACGGTTATTCTTTTAAATTATTATATCCTTTTTAAATTTCTTTGCAACGCGTCGTGGGTTTTACCAGCGCATTCGTAGCTCAGTGGTCAGAGCATTCCCCCTGTAAGGGAAAGGCCGTGGGTTCGAGTCCTGCCGTTGACATCAGTTTTTGTGATCTGTTTATAATTTCTATCTTAACATTTTAGGTAATGATAGTTTCTAAACACCTACCTAGATTGTTTTTGAACAGTAGTAGACCAAACTTTTGAAAGATAGTGGTTAATAATAAATACTTTTTGTTTATCCAATATTTGTACCATTGTTATTTAGGTATTTACCAAATATACAAATGTTACTAAGAGAATTCTTAGTTGCTATACATGAATGCAACGAAGCGGAAGCTCTAATACACATAACGGCTGTGATTTACCAAGATTATCCCGGCAGGCTCCGAGGGCGAGGGCCGGCTAACGGGACCTCTGTTTCGATTTCGTAGAGCATTTCTCCGCGGGGTCCCGTTACTCGGCCGAAAGTACTTTTGTTGGCAGCTCGCGCCACGGCAGCGCCACCACTCGCTTGTTCGAGAACGACCGATCGCTCGAGTTCACCGTATTGAGAACAACGTTGTTGTTTAGTTGCCATTACGAGTTCGCTCGAAACAAAGAGCTTTTCAACATTAAAATGGATACTGCAAGGAGATTGTTCAGTTCAGTTATTTGTACAGTTATAATCTATGGAGATTGTAATTATACTTATTAGAATGGCAGAATTACACTATGTGTTAAAGGGTCTGGAATAAATTAAGTAAACAAATTGAAGACATCGGAATGAAATGAGTCGATAAAATTTTAGTGGCGAGTTGTGTAAGCGAATGGCCTTGCGAGCGAGTCGGGGTCGATGACTGCGCTGTGGATAATGTTTACCTTATCGACAGAGTGAGCGTAACCAACGAAAGTTCCAGCGCCAAACTTTGTTACTAACATTTAAGAGAACACTTTTTATTGCTCAACCTAATTAGTAAATCCAATTAGTACCATAATGATTATAATTTTTTTACTGGAATAAAAAAGTTAACTCCTCCTCCCTGCGGACTTATATTCCTAAATTCATCATCATCCACCGGGCCTTTTTCCTAACGCGGTTGGGGTTGTCTTGCCAATCTACCTGTCTAATTTTGGATTTAGGGCACGAACTACCCCTAACGACTACCATAGGTGTTTTTATGACAACCGGGACCGACGGCTTAATGTGCTCTCCAAAGCACGGAGGGGTCTCAATGTCTTAAGAAATGGTCATCTATCCTAAGACCGACCTTAGTCGATGTTGCTTAACCTTTGCAATGTGTTAACATTGCCGGTTACCACTAGACCACGAGCACCTCCATTCATCCATACATTCCTAAATTCATAAATGTAGCATTTATGGATTTTTGATTCAAACTTAATTTTTTTTAAGTCTGTATATAAGGAGCTTAGCCACAATTATGACTGACTCTCATAATTTCGAACTTAATCTTAGAACATAAATGTTTAAGATTTTTGGAAGCACTAAATAAAATGTTAGGTTCTCATTTTTCTATGTAGAAAACCATAACGTTCTAAACCTATTTTTAAAAAGGAGATTATTAGCTATAATGTGGTAGTTAGTTAACCAGTTGGCACTAGGTGTCGTAGCGCAGTGATCAGGCGGCCGCGGCCGTGAGGGGGAGGCTCGCCGCTCGCGCGCTGACGTAATCCATGCGGTTCGATACTCTCGAAAGGCTGCGAGGTCGACGGCCGCTAGACGCGGAACCGCAGCCTACACAACTACACTCAATTAAACATTCTCCACTAGATATACACTGTGAAATATATATTCTGTTCATCACTTACAATACTATAAATAGACATAAAACTTTTAGTTAACATTTGTATCGAATAATGAAGAGAAAGGAAACGCTGTAAAATAATTAATTAATTGATAATAAATATTTAATAATATTCTGACAACGTCATCTAGCCCAAAATAAGCTAACTATGACTTAATAAACATGCTTATATATTTCTAAATATGTACATACATATTATGCATAGAAAATACCCAAACTGCAAAACAAACATTTGTGGATCACACAAATATTTGATTAGATCCGGAATCGAACGTGGGTCCTCAGGGATGGCAGTCGCATACTCATACCACTCCACACACCAAGGTTTATTTGTTTTAGTTTTCAACTGAAAGTACCAAGTATAAAATAAATAAATCAGTATCGTAACAAAATTTGAATAAATTCATTATTGTAATAACAAACGGCAGCAATTGATATCAAACATATTTCAAATTACAAAACATAACTGTAAACGCTGTAACAAATTTGAAGTATAACTCAAATGAAGGGGATATCTACTATATACTTATAATTAAGTGAATAGTGGCCGTATCTATTTCATTAATCAAACACCCACGGGGTCGTCTGCCTACAGATTGAATTGTTCCCTCACACATCTCACTCGACGACTCATACCTACTAATGGTATTCATTATCGAACTGAAGCAAACAAAGCCTATCAAGGATAAAGCTCCACGTAACAGCACCAGTATGCCAGCACATTTTAAGAAAAGTAATGCAATAATGAGTACAAGTGAGAGGCGTGCGAGAAGGGCCGCTGAGAGCGAGTTACACAAGAAGGGTTACAAAACTATGGCAATGAACCCAGGTGAACCTAAACCTTGCAAACCGCTAGCCGCCATGGGCTATAGCTGTCGTCAACCTGCAGTGTATGAATTTTATTGTTATTTTAAACGACTATTGTAACTGCACTTATAAGCTATTAAATCCCAAAAGAGGCCATTTACGGCCTTACCTGAAAGCAAGTCTGTATTGCGGTAACTAATAATATTATTTTTTACTAGTGGTCGCACGCGACTTCGTCCGCGTGGTAATTTGGATTTTTTCCCGTTCCCGTAGCACACCGTAGCGCACTCGGTTTGTCATCGTCACTTCCTACTTACTTGACACTTATCGTCATATTTTGAACAATTCACACAATATCTTTATAAATTGTAGCCTATGTGTTATTCTGATGTATAAGCTATATTATTTGTAAAGTTTCATTAAATCCATTCAGTAGTTTTTACGTGAAAGAGTAACAAACATCCATCCATCCATACATACATACATACATACATACATACATACATACATACATACTCACAAACTTTTGCGTTTATAATATTAGTAGGATATAAAATAATTTCTCCCACAGTACGTAACTTTTCTTTAATTATACACGATGTCACAGGTGTCGACACTAGTGTCAGACCCTCAGTGTCAGATACTAGTGTCAGCGGGTGTACTCTGCCGCAACAGCGACTTGCGCAGTTTCGGACACAGAATTTTGAACCTTATAACTAGATCAATTTATATACACTAGTGTCAAGTGCGTCTACACGACATAAAACTAGTGTCGACACTTGTGTATGACTATAGGCTCACTGTCTATTACGTGGAACTGATAGTGATAGTGAGGGCGTAGTGAATCTCTACCTACGCTATTCTCTGTTATAGGCGTGATTTCGTGTGGTATTTAAATTAAGTAATTTTATTAGACAATAAAGTTTCCTAAGCAATATATCAGTTATCTTTTCTCAGATTATCAATTTAACTTAATAAAAGTTGCTTCCTATCCGCCAGTAACATTTAACTGTAAGGGTATGGGGGCATAGGGTATGAAATTTACGAGAGCTACTTTTCTTTATATTTGAAAACTTATAGAAAAATATTGAAATTCGACAAAATGTTATGTTTCCCTGTCTCTCGTGTTGCAGTAACCTGCAAGTGTCAGCACAGTCGATGCTCTCCGCGCATAACGCGGAAACTGTTCTTTTTACTTCTACATGAGCCATCACTTAATCACTACGAGTACAACACCAGTATTGTTATTGAGCACCTGATCACTATATTACGTATATGTACAAACTTGCTTAAAGGTTAACTTCTACAGTTTGAAACTTGCGAGGGATTAAGTAAATTAAATTGTTAAAATATGTAGATATGCACTTGGTAAGTATGGCCAGACTCCAGAGATGTAGATGTATGTCACAACGGTCCTGGCTGTTGGAATTTTGCTTCAGATTACCTATACAGTGATTTTCAATTTTCAACCGATTTCCAAAAAAGGTGGAGGTTCTCAATTCGACTTTTTTTTTGTTTGTTACCTCATATCTTTGGACAGGGTGAACCAATTTTGAAAAAAAAAATTTTTCAAAAGAGTGAATCATTTCAATTTGGTCCCATTCCGACAATTATTTGGTTCCATTTCGGTAATTTGATGTCGATTGTTGTGTCAATTTTAACATGCATTTTTCTATTATATACAGCCTGGTGCCGGGTAACAGCTTATGCTTGTATCTATTACGTGACACCAACAAAGTTATTGACAAAATATGGGTATTTAAATCATCTCTGCCTATCCCCTCTGGGACACAGGAGTGTTTATATGGCATAATATCAATGAATTTATTAGTATTTATTACAATAAAGGTGTGAAACGATTTTACAAAACAAATCCTAATTCATTTTAATTTTCATTTCAACATAAACCTCAGAAGAATCTATACCTATGCAAGTTATCAAAATTAAAAAAAAAAACTTTTTTTTTACTTTACTTCTAAAGACGCATATGTGTTTAAAATATAACGTATCACCAAAAAAAAAACATATCACATCTCATAAAAAATATTTGTGGGCCAGGCAGGCGCTTGAGCAAGCGCTATACCAACGACATCAACGAGCTCGGTAGAACACAACCCTGTGCTTGATTACTTGTACAGTTAAATGTTCTACATCAACATATAGGTGCGTGAAATTAAAAGTTTTGTATGTCTCTTTCCAGGGTATCCAGTATCTTTCCAGTACCCATGGAGCCATAATATACTAGTACCGACCATGGTCTTTAGCGGGAAGAAGTCGAACATGGCCACACTCGCTCGCGAAGATTCGGTACAACACTTGGACCACATGTCAACAGACTGCCCTCGGGTTGTCCTTTCTAAATAAAAAATGTCTAAATGTCAAGTAATAATAGACTATTGAAATTTAGATTCAGATCACAGTGTGGTTATTATCTATTTTAAATAGTTCCTGGTAACGGCAATGCGCTGGCTAACAAAGCTACTGGCGAGATATAGCTACACAATACACTTCTGCCTACCCCCTCGGGTATATAGGCGTGATAATATGTATGTTATATGTAATTTCTCAAGTTGTCTCGCAGTCATTGACGTGACTCCTCGCCCCACAGAGCTGTATCTACGCCACGTATTATAATACAATAAAAAGAAACGTTTAACTTGTATATTGAAAGGTCGTTCAACTCTAACGCTAATTTGAGAACAATAACTATGCTAAACAACCCACATGTCAACAGGCCCCACCAATAGGTATGTAGGTTTCATGGTACACTGGTACCATGGTACACCTGCTGACATTTTTATGGAACTGTCAAATATATCTTAAGTCATCATTCACTGAACTTTTTACCAACGCAGTTGAGATCGGCTTTCCAGTCTAGCTGAGAAGTGGCGGAACTTCAAACTTCCCGTGAAGCGGCCACCAGCTAACCAGGATCATGACTCAAGCCAACTTAGTCTGCAAGTGGTGCACCTGCCGATTAATGGTACTAGAATCTGCCTTAGGCCCACTTGCGTGTCATCTTGGGTAAAATAATTAAATGTAGGGTTAGTTAACTCGGTATTAAGTAGTTACCTTTTTAACTCTAACCGTGTCTAGTGCCATTGAAAAGTTTGCAAACCCAGAGGTAAAATACTTATCTATGTCACTCTATGCAAGCCAACCACACGTTAGTGATTGAACAAAGAATGAAACGTGTATGTCTAACTCTTTCGCACTACAGTCTGCCGTATAAGACTTGTTTTACACGAATGAACGCAATATGACATCAGAGTTCATTTTAATTTTATCACATTATGTGTCACTTTTCAAATTTTTTCTGTATTAAAATACGCATTTGACAGCAGCTAACCCGACCATAGGTGAATTAACCCTTTGAAATTAGTGGATTAAAAATGTATTAATTTAACCCTAGGTTTACCCTTCACTCTTGGAGATGCAAAACAAATTAATGATTTAACTCAGTGTTAGGGGATAAACTCAGGGATAGGCATTCGCGCAAGTAGGCCTAAGTGGCGTAGCGGTATGAGTATGCGACTGCCTGCCTGCCCTGGAGTCCCAGGTTCGTTTCCAGGTCGAATCAAATATTTGTGTGATCCATAAATTTTTGTTTCGGAGTTTGGGTGTTTTCTATGTATAATATGTATGAATTTAGAAATTTATAACGATACAATGGTAAGTAAAAATTTTTTTTTTTTTTTTTTTTTTTTTTTTTTTTTTTTTTTTTTTTTTTTTTTTTTTTTTTTTTTAAGAAAAATTAATTTTAAGAAAAATTAATTTTTACTTACCATTGTTTTGTCATGGATTTTCGCCAAGTAACGCCTGTTTCTATCCAATATTTGATTTATAACGATGTTTTGGCTAAATGACGTTCTGGGAGAATAATAAAAAAAAAGTCCGCCAAATTTGCATCAACGCATCTATAGGCAAACCGACATAGTTGTACATTGTAGTGTATACCAATAGAAATATATATTTTATTACTTATAGAATGTATTTATATATTATGTGTTTATTGTATGTAATTTATATACCTATATCTGTAATTATAATGTATATTTTATTTACATACAGTATTGTAGTATTTAGTGTTGTATTTATTTGTACCATTGTCGATCTCACTCTCCTAATAACATTGAGCAGACCTGAGCATTATTTCTGTATCCCCTCAAAGTTGACTGGCAGAAAATGCCAAAATAAATAAAAAGGCCTAGTAAGTAGCAATACCCCTGCCCCCTATATCGTGGGACCAACGATATATTTGATGTACGTACACAACAAAGTAAGTTGGGTGCAAAGGGGCTCTACCAACATCTTTAGGGCCCCAGCGACCTCACCTGCTAGTGGCGCACCTGCTGATCAACGGACGAGGCTCGTTAATTTAAGGTACCTATGGAGTGGCTTCGGCCCCTACGGGGGTACCAGGTGGTACAACAGTGTTGGTCCGGGGGGGTACCACCGTGCAGCTGTGCTAAAGCCCCCAAGTAACCCAGCCCAGGCTGGGTTGCGTTAGGGGTTCAAAAGCTGCACCGCCAGGCCCGGGGCGATGTATGGTGCAGCAGGCAAGGGACCAGTGGGGGCGATGTATGGTGCAGCAGGCAAGGGACCAGTGGGGGCGATGTATGGTGCAGCAGGCAAGGGACCAGTGGGGGCGAAGCGGAGTTTAGTGTGGGTGGTGTGGGTCGATTCGCCGACCAGCAACGGCGTTGCCGCGGCCGCCCGCAACACAGTCATGGTGCCCGCCTGGGACCAACCACCCCAGGAGGCTGCCCCCCATGTTGCGCATAATCCTGATGTGGGATCGCCGCTCCGGGTGGTAACCGGTGTGGGGTAGCAGCGGCCTTGCATCAAGGGGGTTTGGGAGCCCTTCCGTCCGGCGGGTCGGCTCCGACCTAACCACACGGTTCCAGACAAAGCTAGCCCCTGCGCTTTGACACTTACTGCTGCACCAAATGTTGCCCTGTCTTCACGCTTCTTCTTCAAATTTATAATGGCAGTGCAACATAAAAAAGAAAACGTTCCACAGCGGTCCCAGGAAACCCCACAACTTCACTTTTCGAGGTGGAGTTCACCAACATCCGTGGACTCCATGCGAACCTCGATGCCGTCCACCATCACCTAGAGACGGCACAGCCCGCTGTGATGTTCCTAACGGAGACACAAATACGCCGCCCTGACGACACGTCTTACCTGTGTTACCCCGGTTATGTCATCGAGGAACAATTTCGAGATAAAGCCGGGGTGTGCATGTTCGTTAGAGCGGATGTTTACTGCCACTGGTTGCGCTGCCTAGAGAACCCCTCCAAATCCGTCCTCTGGCTGCACGTAGACCATGGCTCTATGAGCCAGATCTACGTGTGCGTCTACCGTTCCCACACAGGGGATTCTGAGACAACAAAGCTTTTCCAGTACCTCAGCGAGACGGCTGATGATGCGCAGGTGCGGTTCCCGAACGCTGACCTAGTGTTTCTGGGGGACTTCAATGGCCATCACATTGAATGACTGGGGTCCCTCAGGACTGATCATGCGGGTAGGGCCGCCCACGCGTTCGCTCGCTCCCACGGTCTGACCCAGGGTTCACTATCCATTTGCATAAAAAAAATAACCATAAAATATTTTGGCATATGGTAATTTAGACTAATGATATTTATGCATAATTTTTTATCCATAACAAATTTAGCATATTTGTCTTAATCATAAATAAAATTAGCATAATCATATTTAAGCATAAAATTTATAAGCATAGCTTTATAAAGGCATAAACGTATCAAACTATAATGAATATAGTCATAATCATCTAAGGCAGAATAAGTAACTATGTAAAATAATTAAAAGGCGGCTTAGGGGTGGCCCTTGGGCCACCCCCGCCGCACCTAAACCCACTTTGACACTATATAATATAGGAAA
Source organism: Nudaria mundana (assembly GCA_963556515.1). Classification (NCBI taxonomy): domain Eukaryota; kingdom Metazoa; phylum Arthropoda; class Insecta; order Lepidoptera; family Erebidae; genus Nudaria; species Nudaria mundana. Next base: position 12,862,037 of record OY748290.1, read on the forward strand.
TACTGGTTAAAGTAACTGTTTTATTTTTCATTCATTTCATTAATTCATTAATTCAACCTATAAAATTTTAGTAATATATACTATTAGGCGAATGTACACTATGCCTAAAAACATTGTGCAAATTATAACTATGCATAAATATATTAGACCTAAATATAATTATGCCACAGTACATATGCTGCTAAAAATCAATTATGACCAAGTATAATTATGCCAAAAAAAGTATGCCAAATTCATTGTGCCAAACCATTTTAGGATTACATGTATTATGTTAACGAAAGGTATACCCTGACCCAGATGTACGCGGGATCACCCGGATACCAGACAGGTTAGATCACGCGCCCGCTCTGCTGGATCTACTGCTGACGAGTCGCCCAGCCCAGTACAGTGTTACGGTAGGAGCCCCATTGGGTAGTTCCGACCACTGTGTGGTTCACGCTGGCATGAAGGTGTCACCTCCTGCACGTGCTGTAGAAATTGGCACGACGTCTATGGCACTACTCGTCAGCGGATTGGGACGGTCTACGCGATTATAATGCGTCCGTCCCTGGAGCCAGCGCTGCTTTGTAGGAAAGGCTACTTCGGAAAGGCGCTTCTGCGATTGCTGGCGAGATCAGTTTAGGGATGGATATTACATCCCTTTCACTGATGTCGCCAGTATCCGCAGAGCCCGTCCCTGGTTCGGGCGAGATTGTGCCAAAGCTGTTCGACAAAAACAGTCGACATATCGCGCCTGGATCAGGGCCCGGGCTGTGCGCGACCCAAACGTGGGCCACCTCAAAGCAGCGTACAACCGGGCCACAAAATCCAGCAAGAGGGCCTTTAAGAGAGCGGATGCCCAGCGCGTCGCGCGGCTTGGTCAGGAGCTCAATTCCCATCCCACGGGCAGCCGTGGATACTGGCAACTGGCCAAAGCCGTGCAATCTAACTTTGTCAGTCCTCGCTGCCACCGCTGCGTTACCCAGATGGAACACTGGCTCACAAAGCCCAAGAGAAAGCGGATATGCTCGCAGACCTCTTTGCGGGT